>OZ024794.1:52317607-52677607 GCA_964017045.1 Omphiscola glabra | reverse complement strand
CTGAATCTAACTCTGTAATGGCTCTCAAAACCAAAAGGAGATAACATCATATTTCCGGTTTGAGACGCGAGGAAAATCTCTTAAAATGTCTAATTGTCATGGCAACGAAATGTCGCTCTGAACAGAAACTCTCAAGTCAATAGGATGACGTCAATGTTAATTAATTTGATGTAATTGTATTTTTTTAAAAATAAATCAAGCTCTGTGACATATTATTATAACTTGGTATAGGCATATTGAGCGTTTGCTAGGCAACATTCTTACCATAAGATCCAAATTAAGCTGTCTTACTAAAGTTCTAGGGTTTTGAGAAAGGGTTATGAGTGGTTGGGGGGGGGGGGTTGTACAGAAAGTAAATAACATTTGTAGCATGTGACATTGTACCACAAGGGGCGGACTTTGAATTTGTCCCCCCCCCCCCCAACCACCAAACATAAATATATATAGTGCTCTTTTGACACAGTGAAACCTGAAATAACTAACCTCGAAATAGCGATGTCCTTGTTATATGCACTAAATCGTCCCGGAACGGAAACGATGGGAGAGGAGAAAGAAACCAAGGGCTCCGAAGGCTGTCGAGCTTAAGCGGGGGGCTAGGAGCTTTGATGTGGAAAATACTAGAATTTTTTTTTCCGCATACTTCAATTTTGTATTGCGTTAATCTTTACAGAGAATTAAAGAAAACACTTTTGCTAAATAGAAAATATTAATGTTGTTTAATAATTGTTATTTAAACAACTGTACAAAAATGAAACTAATTAATTTATTTCAACTTCGTTAGGGAATAATTGTTTTAATGTTTAAAAAAAATTAGGTAATTTTGTTTTTAAATTGTCATAAATTTCGTTTCCTTTGTCATAAATTCATTTATACAAGTGAATCTTTATTAAACGGGTGATTGACTCAATATGAAAATGTTCGATAAAATGGTTAAAACTTTGAATGAGAGGCTGCACTTAATGAATTTAGTACGAACACATTTTTGTTGGTGTTTTCATGTGCGCACACGAAACCCATATTAAACTGAATCTAATTAATTGCAGTGCACTCTAACCATGATGACCTGTATATCATCTGCAGAAATCAGACTGGTTTTTCACGGTAAGGCGTTTGTTCACTGGACAGAGCAGTCCATGAGAGGCCCAGGGGAGATCAGGTTGAAGGAAATACGTCATCATTCTGCCACAGAGGAATATTTTGAAGTCTCGCAGCCATTGTTGTCCAAAGGTAAATAAGAAGACCCCCCTTATTAATAATTGAAACAAAAAGACATTTTATTTTAGAACAGAAATTATGAGAAAATTGGGTTAAGAGATAACCTAAAGAATGAATCAGTTCCATGGTTTTAAAATATTTTTTAGCTTGCTTAAACTCTAAAGAATTATATTTTAGAATGAAGTCAGCGATTTAACTGACTTGGCGTCTTTCAGGTTTCAGGTCTAAAAATCAAGTAAATAGGTCGTTCAAAATATGTCAACTTTTTGCCTAAAAATTGATGGTTACCGTATATACACTAAGTCAGTGGCGTACCTTGACTTAATCCCAAAATCGTGCACCCCTCCTCATCTCCACTTCCCGCAAGTTATTAGTATATTGAGTATGACAGTGCTGTGAATTAGAAAGGACAATACTATTTAGTTAAATATGATGCAACAATAGTTCATTATTTGTATAATATATATATATGTATATATATATATACACACTCAAAGAAACATTCTTGATATTAAGATTCCTAAAAGTTTCATTGTAATTATTATATAATTTTTTAAAGCTATATTAAGTAGTTATGAACTGATATTTCGGATGAAGAGGGACAGAATACAGCCGATGAATAAATCACAAACACTATCTCTAATTAAAAGCCGGGGCTTCCTTGGGGAACGGACGTAGTGAGCAGTCCTGCGAAAATAAGCCTATTATAGTAAGCCAGACAAAACTCTCTGGCCAACCACGTCCTTGACACACTAAGTCGTACTTTCACAAAACGCTGTGAGAGAGAAAGGGAGAAAGATTAAGAAGGAAACAAACACAAAGTCTGCGAATACGAAGAGTAGATTCTGAACACTGGTTAAATGCTTGTGTACAAATGATACAGTTTCATTGGTACATTTAACTTAAAGAACCTCTAAAAACAAAGTTTTTTCGTATAAATCCTTTATAAAATGTAATATAGAGCAACAGGGGAGGGATGGGCTGAAAATTTGACAAAACATGCATTGAAGTAACGCACTTTATAAGAATCCCAATTAGTGCTCACCCCCCCCCCCCCCCCCGACTAACGATCGCATATTTTTTTCACGCCCCTGAATTATATTAATATTCGATTATTGCACGCTACTGGTCCCTCTGTCGCTCACCCTAACCCGAACCCTAAATCTATCATAAGTCCCACCCATAATTGCTTGGAACAACCTGGACAATACCGCCGTGAACTCGACAACGATCGAAAGCTTCAAGGCCGCCCTGGCATCTGCTAGGGGCCGTTAGATTGGCAACATCGCTTCCCCAACCGTTGCACATATGCCAGTATATGGATGCAGCAACGTACAGAACCAGAACCAGAACCCGCTTTTACACCGCAGATTTATTTCACCTACAATTTCAGAAAAACAAAAGAACATAATACGCACCAAACGCACTTACGAAATTACAATTAAAAGAGAAAAAAAAAGGAATCTTATTTTACGCAATTATCGGGAATTTCCATTTATGTTCTCATTGAAAAACAAGAAAAACTGATTTTTTGGGGTTGAGTTTGGGGGATGGGGCTAAAGATTTGATAGAATGTATTGTCATTGACAACGAGTCTATGTGCCAAGTTGTTTCAGCTCGATAGGTTGACGGGAACTGTGTCAGTTAGCCGTCCCAAGATTTTTGCCCGCCAGCCAGCCTGCGAACAAAAGCGAAGTTAAGATGAAGGATTTTAAAAAAGAAATTGTTGAATTTTTCCTCAGGAAAACAAAATAATGAAGAAAAAAAAAGGCCTTTGCCTCCCCAGATCCAATGTGAATTTATTTTGACTTCTGCTGTTTATTCTTTAACCAAATCGTAATGACACAAAACTTCTGTTTGTCTATGAAGCGCTTTTCTTTGGATCTTTTCTGAAAAAGTGCCATAACATTACACCATTTTATGTTTCCTCCCCTCCAAGGCGTAGCTAGGTGGGGGCAGTGGCGTAGTGAGGGGGGGGCAAGGGGGGCATCGTGCCCCGGGCGCTACTCACAAAGGGGCGCCAAATGGTATATTTTACTATAATATTGTATGGTTTTTGAATGGGGGGCGCTAAAAAGGTATTGTGCCCCGGGCGCGAGTTAAGCTCGCTACGCCACTGGTGGGGGGTAGTGGGGTGACATATTTCTCCAGTTGCCAGACAAGTGGGGCGCACAAATTTGTTTTTATGGTATTTTATTGATTAAAATTAGAGTTTTTAGAGTTGAGGGGGGGGGTGTAAAAATGAATCTAGTCCCGAGAAGCCTCTGCCTGACTATCGTGACCTTGTATCTGAAACGTGTCTTAGTTCGTTGACTTGTGAAGACTTTCAACAGACACAAGACTTTCAACAGACACAAGACTTTCAACAGACACAAGACTTTCAACAGACACAAGACTTTCAACAGACACAAGACTTTTAACAGACACATTTGTTGCAATTTTTACACTTAACAACGAGAAAGGAGGCAGAGCACGATAAATACCGTATATACTCACGAATAGATCACACTTTTCAAACCAAAAATTTCGATTAAAATCAGAGGTGCGACCTATCTGCCTGGCATCAATTTCGCTTACTGTTATTCAGTGTGGAGAAGTCATTTATACGAACAGTTTTCTCCCCTTGCTCTCGCTAACGGCCTAACAGAGACTAAGGGTGCGATATATCCACAGAGGCGAGATGCGACCTATACGCGAGTACATATGGTATATTGAAACATCTTTTAAGATGCCGCTAGAATGCAGCCCTGTTCTCTGTTAAGTCCCCCCCCCCCCCGGCCTTTTTTACCCCACTTCCCCCAGATGGTGAAATTCATTTCTGAATTTTCATCACCATACCCTCTCTGTTGTCTCAACGGCCACGGAGATCACGATGGGAGCTAACGACCTCAACTAAGAGTAGTGTGGTCTCATATTTTGAAAAAGAAAATTGTTTTTGTAATGTTTGTATGTTATCTCCAGCACAAAATCAACAAGATGAGAAGCGGATACTGGAACCCGGGCAGTACACGTATCCATTTCAGTTCCAGATACCAGTCATCTCACCAAGTTCGTTTGAAGGGCACTACGGGTTCATTCGGTACTGGGTCAAGGTCACGATCGAGCGACCGTGGAAAAATAATGTGTCCGTCAAGAAGCTCTTCAGCGTCATCTGCCCAGTGGATCTCAACAGGGAGCCCACGGCTAGTGTACGTTTTTTTTCTTTCACTTTTCATTCTACTTGGCAGGGTCGCATCCCACACTCCTCGTGATTATTTGTACTCTCTACTTTTTAATATTACAGTCTGCACTTCTATAGAATAATGAATACACCCCCCCCCCCAAGGGAGAAGACGCTTTAGAGCAGCAAGTAAAGAAATATAATGAACATTCTTAGTGCTTGTGAATTCAAAAGTTTGAGTTTTCATCATATTAAGTATTGTTCATTAATGAATTGCTCGACAGCTCCCAATCCAGAAGAAGAAGGTGAAGCGCCTATGCTGCTTATGTTGCACGTCCGGACCAATCACAGCGGAGCTGACACTAAGTCACAAAGGTTATGTACCAGGGGAGACAATCGTCGTCAACGCAGAGATCAGTAATCTTTCCAGGAGAAAAGTCGGCAGCACGTCAGTGGAGTTGCTAATGGTGAGAACTTTTACATAGAACTACATGTAAATAGAATTAAACACCAAATCAGACGGCAGCACGTCAGTGGAGTTGCTGATGGTGAGAACTTTTACATAGAACTACATGTAAATAGAATTAAATACCAAAATCAGACACATAACCTTTTTTGACGTACCGTCTACCAGCGTCGCCCCAAGAAACTGAACCATTTTCACACAACCTATACCTCATGAAACTCCTCGGCATCAGGTGACAAATACACAAGTTCCAGACACAAAGGTCCTCGCTAGAGCGAACCTACCTAGTATCTCCACCACCCTGATGCAGTCCAAACTCCATTGGATGGGACACGTAGCCCGTATTGAAGACCACCAGCTCCCTAAACAGATATTCTTCGGAGAACTCACGACAGGCAAGCGCACCAAAGGAGGTCCAAAAACAACAACTTTATAACGACTCACTGAAAGCGGCACTAAAGTCCTTCGGCATCGACCCTACCTATGGGTGCAGACAGCCCAGGTGGAGATCAGCTGTCAAGAAAGGGGGCTAAATCTCATGAAGCCAGTAGGATAGCCACAACTGAGACACCTAGGCTAGTCCGAAAAAGCAATGCTATATCACCGACTGCAGCAGCTATCCCCTGCCCGCGTTGCCAGAGACTTTTCCGAGCACGGATAGGATTAGCAAACCACCTACGAACTCACCGCAACCCACCCCCCCCCCCTATACCGGATTACTGGATGGTCCTAGTCGATGTTGGCGGACGAACAACAACAAAAAAATGTACCGTTTTGTTATTGTTTTGCAAATTCAATCTGTTGTAAGATTTGGCTCGCTACGCGAACAATACTCAACAGAGGATTGAAATCCCTTTTACAAAGAAAAACCGATGCAAAAACGAATGATATTAACAATACTCAATTTAATCATACTATTAAGTTAATATTTTTAAAATACAAAATAAAATATACAGAAACAAAAACTGTATCAACTTACAGCACAGAAAGTGAAAAAGTAAACTTCTCGAAAGATACAGATATTAATATTCACACAACATACACAAAGAGTACCATCTTGTAACACACCTATGAGATATCGTACATTAAAAAATGTCAAGGAAAATTATCAAAAATCTCTCCCCGGCTGGCAAAACTGTCGGCTTATTTTCAAGGAGGGAGTTGGAACCCTCTGGAAAAGTAATTCTAGAAATCTCATCGCCCCGATATAATTCTTTAAACACATTAGAGCGTAAGCAACATTTTCCCAATCAAAGGAGGGGAGGATGTGGTACAGCGCTACACATTTAATCGATGACGTCAATAAAAAAAAAGGGTGGGGGGAGGCAAGTGGATAAACCAAAATTAGTAGCAGTAATATTAAAAAGTTTTAATGTAAAAATAACATGTTTAAGCACCTTAATTGTTGCACATAGTTAAGAACATTGAAAAAAACAAAATCCATTTTTTAAAAAAAATTCTGTATTTTCTCATAGACAACCACGTTCCACACACCTATCAAATCTCGCTCAGTGACGCAGCAAGTTGCCACGCTTCATCACGGTACATTGACGTCTGGCAGAAGTGATTCATGGGATGGGGACCGCTTTGTCCTCCCTCCCCTCCCTCCATCCTACATGATTGGTTGCAGCATCATGGATATTAAATACACATTAGAGGTACCACGAGAGAATTATTATTTAATCTGTAACCCATGAAAGAAAACTATTTCTAACAATTTTTTTAATTTAAAAAAATGGAAGTGAATTATTTTTTTTTCTCTCTTTTTTCCCTTGTTTGACACATGCACATTTTTCATTGTGTTCCGGGGGAGGGGGGGGGGGCAGCTGTGTGTCGGTAGTTGGGGGGGGGGGGCTTAGACAGCTGATTTTTTTTTTAATTCTATGTCAAAATGGCTGATGACTTTGTATGCTCAGTTTTCCTCTTCCACGAGAATGACTACCTCGATGTGGTGACGAACCCATAATATTCAAACTGTTAACTACAGTAAATAAACGGATATGTTATTTGTGTGTGTGTGTGTGTGTATTATTTTTTTTGCATCTGGCATCCATCAGTGTGACTACTATGTAGTAGACTTCGCAGAACGAAATCACAAAGGCTGTGATTTTGTACTCTTTTAGGAGAATAAGCTGGTCCCTTTGACAATGAATCGCCGCTCTCCACGCCGCTGATTAACCCAGGGGAACATCATGTGGGTGCCACAGCTTGGCACCAGTGGCGTCGCAGGAGTTTTCGGAATGTTTCATTCTTATAATCCTAGAAGAATAATCCCAGGCCTTCTGGATTTCGTTCTGCGAATTCCACAACATCGTCACATTGTGACGGACGGATGCCAGCAAACATTACAATTAAACTTAACTTTCAAACATGTCATCAAAACATGGCTCCTCCTAGTGACGCCACTGGCTACTAGACAAGAACCAAAAAATGCCACCCCGTAATCATAAATGTTCATCAGTCATCTGTGTTCACTAGTTTTCAGTTTTCTAAGAAACAAAATGTTCTACTAATATTGAAGCAGGCCCATACTACCCGGTTGTATATGGCAGTTCTATATCCACAGTGACCACATGATTCGGAAGAGAAAAGTATTACCATTTTCCTGAGTTATTAAGACATCCTACTCTTAAATTTTATCTACGATTTTTAAAATGTATGACTAAGAATTTAACGGGATTGTCTTTAAATTTGGAGAGCAGCGTTTGGACCTGAACCTGTGGGCAAAAACCTCTGCTTTTTCGGACGTTTGCAGTGGTCTATAGCACATGAATATAAGTCGTGTAGTCTCTGTCTCTCAAATGTTCACAGGGCACCTATAACGCAATGATTGGGGACGCTCACCAATTTAAAGAGTTATCATTTATATATTTACGATGTTTGTTTCTGGATTCCAGTATTGGAGTTGGAGGGAACACAAATTAGGGAATCTTCCCCCCCACACTTTTCCTTTTTTTTTTCTGCAGTACGACCGCAACGCCAGCCATGCATGTTTTACTTTGATTTTCCGAATCTTACCACACGATAAATAAGTTGGGTGACTTGAGCATAAGTTTACATTGTATATAGGCTAATCACCCAGGAATTATTGGAGTTGAACGGGAAGAGTTGATGGATCATTTTCGGCAAAAGTACCGTATCAAAACCGCCGATTAAAAATTTTATGAAAACTACCCTTTTTATTGTGTATGTAAATCTAACTAAAAAAAAAACAACATATTTATTGCCGTCTTTGATTTTGTTCACAGCTCCGGGTTTTCCCGGTGGGACCAGCCTTTGAATTAGCCGTGCCATTAGAAATCCTCATTGGTACTGTGCCCCTTAGTTCGACAGTAGAACAATACCTGACCATGCATCAGATGACACCCCCCACGCCTCGGGGTATACGCTGTGTAGTGGGTCTGAGAGGAGCGTCTGCTGCATTGGCTGACGATGACTACAGGCCTAGCTTTTGTAAGGAGATTAAACAATGTTGCCAATCGATGGAAACCAAAATCAATCAATTATACAGTTGAAGGTGTTAAAGAAAAAACGGTTCTCAAACTAAAATATTCGCCCAGTCTCATTGGGATAATTATTATGGACCATTCCTTAATTGCCTTAGCCTTAACGTAAATCATTTGATGCCAATACAAGTTTTTAACTCAAAGCACCAAGGCTCAGTGGGCCATAATTTGAGAATTATTTGTTAAAGAAATTAATGTTAAAAAAAATCTCGAACTTAAAATAATTAAACGTTTAATAAAAAGAAGAAAAAGAGAGAATGGTAAGGAGCGAAGTAGCCTATATATTACTTTGGTATTTTATGTAGTCTGCTTTTTATGAGAGAGATGGTGAAACTGTGAGACGAAGGATGACAAGTAAAAGAGGGAGTATGAAAAAAGGGATAACAGAGAGAAAGAGAGGGGGAGAGAGAGAGTGTGTGAGATACAGAGTGTGTAATAGAGAAAGGGTGATAAAGATATATATATATATATATAGAGAGAGAGAGGGAGTGTGTGTGAGATACAGAGTGTGTAATAGAGAAAGGGTGATAAAGATATATATATATATATAGAGAGAGAGAGAGGGAGTGTGTGTGAGATACAGAGTGTGTAATAGAGAAAGGGTGATAAAGATATATATATATAGAGAGAGAGAGAAAGGGAGTGTGTGTGAGATACAGAGTGTGTAATAGAGAAAAGGTGATAAAGATATATATATATATATAGAGAGAGAGAGAGAGAGAGAGAAAAAGAGAGAGTGATAGAATGAGTGTCACAGAGAGAGAGAGAACAATACATGAATCATTTGATCTAGTATAATTAATTGTTTTCTTTCCCCTCATCAGTGACTCCTACATTTTCCAAGTCACCAATGTGTCATTTTCATCTTCATAATGATGAGGATGACCATCTGATGATTACTGAGACTGACTACAGCCCCAGTTATGCCATCTACAATTTTCAAACTGTTCCTCCAAGGCGGCATCAGACAGTTAGATTTGCTACATAAGTAATAAATATATCATCAGAAAATTAATTTAACTTTACAAACATATCAATAATACTTTCTATTTTGCTTGGCCCAGGGATAATATTTTTTTTACCAAAGCCGAAATAAATTATAAACCCACTTAATATTAATACCACTTTGGAAATAAATTTTAAATTAAAAAATGACTGTATCAAAGAGAACGAAAATGTCATTTCAGAATTTATAATTTTTTAAAAATGTACAGACATTTATCACATTTAACACATTTTAGTTTACTTATGAATGTTTAATAACAACCAATTCATGGAAAGTTTTGTCACAATTTTTACAGTTTAACATGTTCTTAAATTATTTAAGGAATTACATCAATGTAATATGTTACTATCGAGGTTTTAGAATTATAACAAAGAAAAAGCTTCATGTTATAGCATGACCTTAATATTTAAATATCCGTTATTTATTTTATTTTTTGTAGATGCAGTTAATCAGTAAGTAGCTTACATCAGATTATTTATATAAAAAACTAAAATAGAATGTTTGGATGTGTGTGTGGGTGGGTGGGGGGGTGGGGGTTGCAGGATGATGCACCTTGCAGCAGTGGGGGAGACCATGAAAAGAGTTTTTCTTATTTTTGAGTCTACTGAAATCAGAATTTAAAAAGTTAAAACAATTCACAAAATTTTGAACCAAAGAACTTACTTTTATTTATATTGATTTGTAATATCTGTAATAAATTTTATATTTTTATTATGTTAGGATAACATTAAAATGTATAGATAAACATTTTGTAAGCAAAGATATAAATAAACATTCAGCCAAAATAATGTTGTGTTATTTGTAGAAGGCCACTATTTTAAATTAAATTACCCTAAATACCAAATGGTAGGCCTACTTATAAAACTAAGGGAGTCAGTCTTCTAAATTCTTTTGTTTAAAATGAATTTACTTTTTTTCTCTTCATTTCTTAAATTAAATAATATTTCTATAAATTGTCTTTTAGAAATATTATTTCTAAGTAAATTCTTAAATAGAAATCTACATTTTGATTCTCTCTGTACATTTCATTCATAATTGTAGTTGCTTGTTATATTTGATCAAAGACATATATATTTAAATAAACAAAGCTTTGAGCAATATTACTAGCTTCCAGCATTTTTGATGTTTCAATGTTTTATTAATCATTAGTAGTGTCAACTTTCCATCTTATTTCTCATTGTTTAAAATTCTGGTAGGCCTAATACAATTAAATGAAAAATAAATAAACACTATCTGCAAAATTAAAGAAAAATATAAATTATAAAATATTTTTAACAACTTTTTATTTATACAATCGTTTTAAAATTTCAATTCTTATTTTTAAAGTTTATTGTTGGGGGTTGTAGTACTAAGGTACTTGAACTTGGTAACAAAGTGCACTAGTTTCAAATATCCTGTAAAAGCTCTTCGTAAAATTATTACATAATTATATTTCTTTCAATAAAAAGTCCCAACCCACTTTTAATTTATAAAAAGATATACTGAAAAGAATGTAAGTAGACAATAATCAGTGGATTAACATAGATGTAATAAGTGTAAAGACAGACATCTTAATTTCATAAAATGTTTCCTTACCAACTTAATGTAATAAATTATAGAGTGAGAGATGCTCAGTCATTGTTATAATAACTAATGTCATGAATCTTAAATGAAACTCAAATATCAAAGTAGCAACCAAATTATTAAATCAGGTTTCAGGTATTCTTCATGCATAGCTTTCATTCTTGTCGGCATCAGCCTGTTTGATATTTTTCCCTGTAAAGAGCACAAAAAGGACAGAAATATAATGATCTTAAAATGTAATTTTAAGTAAGCATTTTTACAACATTAAATAAAATTCAATTTTGAAAATAATTAGACTGAACTAATAGACAAATTGTTAAATTTATAATAAAATGACGCTCTTTCAAAAAGACCATTTAAAAAAAAATTAATTGCTCATATGGAAGATATTTAAAAATGTTTAAATCAAATATAGGCCTACATCTGGAAGCATGAGTTTTTTCTATGTTTGTAGATCAATATGGTAAAATAATAATCGTAGCTATGAATACTCAAGCATGCACAACATAAGCAGATAAGTTGAGCAAAGAAATTTATCAGAAATGTTCAATAAAACTCTGATAGAATATAAGAAAAAACTGTATTTAAGGAACGATACATCAAACAATTATCATGTATGTCAAGATACATTCAGTAATTTACTGGCAAAATCAAATAAAAGGAGCAACAACACAATAACAAACATGTCACGTTATAATTGTTATGCGTTAATATGTTTTGAACCTGATGAACAATGAATAGCTATAGTATGGGATTTCAAGCAGAATAATTTTTCAACAGAAATTTGATATTTTATGACTTGATAAAAATTATTTTTGGATAATTAATAAATATATTTCAATGGTTAACCTGCAGCAGAATTTCATAAATAAGGAGTTCATTATAAATGTATATGGATCTGAAGTAATAATTGTTGTGCACATTAATGTTACATAACATATCTGCAATGATCACTTCACTCCATGGGTACTCTTTTTGTTTCATATCTTCAATAAATCTTATATAATTTAAATAGTAAAATTGAACACACAAGTTAAGTGTATAAAAAAGTAATAGAAAGGAAAGTGCTTTTTAATAAGTTTTATTAAAAACCCAAATATTAAATATTGTTAATAAATGTTTGAAATGATAGTAAGTTATTCACTGCACTGTATTACATGTCAGACCCAAAATCTCATGATAAAAACCTTCGTCTTCAGTTTTCTCCTCTTTAACATCTCCTCTGTCAGTATCATCTGTCTTATCACCACTTATTTCAGGTGATTTTTTGCTATCTGGTTCCTTATGATTTGCGATTTTTTCATTTTGTACCTTAGCTGTGGCTGGTTCTGCATTTTTATTTGAACATTTTGCCAAAAATTTAAATTAGGATTTTAATTGCTTACATGAACCCTTTGCTTGTATAGGATGAAAAAAAAACCTCAAACACACTTATCTAATAGCATAAAACTAATTTTATAATAAATATCTCATTGAAAGATAAAAATAAAAAGTGTTTCTTTGTCACAAAGAAAGATTATTAGCACAGAGGAAAATAATAAGAATTGAAAATGAAAAAAAAAGTTTACATAACATATCTTCACTACATTTTTAAATTAGGATTCTTTTAAAATTGCTAGCACAAATGAAAGAAAGAATAACTATTGGAGCTTTTTGAATAAATAATTTTTAAAAGGGGCAAAAACTCAAGAGGTAGGGGAAGTGGCTTACAACCATAAACATCAGGAATTTCTTACCATTCTTACTATTTTTTGTGCTTTCCTTTATAAAATAAGGAAATAAATGAACTTTTATTAATTTTTTTAAATAGGTCTTTATCAATGCTAAACATGAGGTTGGTCTTTTATATATTAAATACGTTTATTTGTACAGTACGTCTGTAATTAGGACTGTTCAAGGTATGTTCAATGAGAGTTAGTCAGCATGAGGAAAGGAGAGAGAAAATGAGACAGTGAAAAATAACAACAATAATAAATCTTAAACAGTGGTAAAACCAAGAGTCAGTCACTGGGTGGATGTTCTGTGCAGATGTCTCAAGAAATACTTAAAGTAAATTAAATCCTGAAATAAGATTTTTTAAATCTGAATAGTTCTCTTACCTTTAGTTTCTTTTTTCTTGTCTTTTCCTGAAAGTAATTTAATTTTTTTTAAAAATATTTAACCCAAATTTTATTTTTCATCCTCGTTTTGTTGATTTGATTGAAATTTTTAGAAATTTAGTTGTCGTTAATAAGTTATTTATCCCTAGAATTCAATACAGGTTCTAAGTTCTAATAGTCTTTATTTATGCAGCTAACCTTTAGGACTAGGACTTCTTGATGGGGAACTTCTTCCCTCCTTGTCAGAATCTCTTTTTTCAACATCTGAATCTTTGTTTCCTGATGCAGGCCTACTGTGTTGGTCATCTTCATCCCCATCCCCTCCCTGATCTCTTTTGACTATTTTCGCATTAACCTGCAATTAAAGTGGAAATGATATTAATTAAAATACTTATAAAGTCCTATATCTATCTCCCTCGTTAAGTATGTGTATATATATAAAGCTCTATCTGTGTCATAAAACATAGACAAAAATACAGGTGTATGGAAATCATCTTACAAACTTACTTCTTCAAGGGCTTTTTTAATAGCATTCTGTGCAGCTTTATCATTTTGATCTTCTGCTAGTTCTAGTGCTTGTGTAAATGAGTCTGAAGCTGCCTCATATTCTCCGCATTTGACTGAAATGGTAAAACAATATTTTCATATTATGATTTAAATGTTACAATTTTGCCATTATATTTACTTATTTATTTCCTGACTGTTTTAGTAAAATGTTTTGAGATGAAATAAAGCGCCAATTTAAAAATAAAAACATGCTTTGTGGTGAACTTAATTTTACAGGTCTGAAAAAAAATTACCAAGGGTATACAATAGAAGCAAACATTTGAAAGGTAATATTATTTATTGTATCTACCCTCTGATTGAGCTACAAGCACAAAAGAATGGAGCTTCCACCCTGAATCATCAGCTTCCTTGGCAGCAACTAAAGACTTCTCCCCATATTCCTTAGCTTCCTGGTATTCTCCCATCTCTAGGTGACAGCGACCAATTTCATGATACAGCCAAGTGCTCTCCAAGGGAGATTTACTTTTAGGTACTTTCTTTTGCCATCTTGATATTCAGTAAAGGATGAAAGTTAAATTTCTTGGTGAAATAAAAGAGGGTATATGAAGTATTGGGCACTAATACAATTGATGCTAAGGAAGGAAATGCTTATACTTCTTGGGCACTTTAAAGCACACAAAAAGAGAGACATATTATATATATTATGAATACAGAGTGTTCAGTTTAGTCGGAGCTGAGCACCTAGGTGTGGTTAAGCTAAATACAACTATGAGTGAAAAATCAGTCAGCATGGTGTCCCAGTTTGGCAATATAAACACATGTATTTTAAATCATTTGTTGCTTTGCCCCAAATAAATGGGTGCCCTAAAAGAAACTTGTGTTCCAACATAAGCTGAATTATGGGTACTACAAAGTATTCAAGGAGTAACTAAAATTAAAGAGTTACAAGGCTATTTTAATTATTTAAATAATATAATAGATAAGGTATTAACAGTGTAGTTAAATAGACAAGATGATAGGTTTAAAAATATGAAAACAGAAAAACAACTAACATTTCAATAGCTTCTGAAAATTCTCCCATTTTTGCATGTGTTCTTCCTAAATTATCAAGTGCTCTCGATTCAGCTTCTTCAAGATCACTGTTAATGAAAAAAACAAATCTTTTACTATTTAGAATTATTTTCTGCTACATTGACTGAAAATTAAGCAATTTAATAGATAAATAAAGTTAGGATTTGATGCATTATATTTAAATTTGTAATTATTTGTATCTAAAAAAAATAAATTAACCATAACTTGATACAGTGTAGGTTAATGTAGGGTCTACACAGTTTTAAAGCAAATTAAATTTTTGTTTGGGTTTGTAATGTGTCAATTACTTATAAACATTTAATTTGGTGTCTGTTTACTCATGTGACAAATGTTCAAATGTCTAAATTTAAAAAAAAATTATTTATAAGACTTGAGCTTCTTTCTACCTTTACAGCAAAACTTGTCATGCATGGCAGCACAACTCAGATGTAACCACTAGGCTTTTACCTAGAGATGGGAATCTCACCAAACCTGAACTAAAACACACTGAACTCAAATTCTGCTGATGACTGAATCAAATCAAACCTGAACTCTGTTGAAGTCTGAACCAAACCCAATTCCTGATGATGACCAATCCTGCATCAAACCCAAACTTCAATGTCCCTGAATACAAACCAACCCAATTGAACCTTTTGAAAACTTTTTAGGACTGACAATGGTTTGCAAATGAGGCACAACACTACTTATGCCAGAAATGCTTATATTTTATTTAAAACTAGAAAACCCAAAATATGATTTTATGTAAACTAAAACGATTTTTTTTTATCATTCCCTACCAACCTTTCCCCTGCCAACACTCTTTCACAAATAGGCTTAGCTTGTAATAGTGTTTGAAAAATTAAACAAAAGACTGTTGCTAACTCTTTTTAATCTACTGTCAGCAACTGGTTTGTTATAAAAAAAAGAACAATTTTGAAACAATCTTATATACTCTTCCTTTAAATAAACATAAAACATTAAAAATAAACACAATATAAATGTATGTGTAGCCATGTGATGGGAAGATGAGCCAGCTGACAGTTTTGAATGTATATAAGGGTTTTTAAGCTCAAGGAAATGCAGGTCTTGAGGATTAACTCTTTTCATTCCTCTACTATAGAGAGCGTATAACTATATACGTCGGGTTTTCTCGCTCATAAAATATTGTCTTTTTTATTTTTTTAAGTGTTCTGTATCTATTTTATCGTACATTTGGAAGAAAAATAAAAAAAAATAAAAAAATTAAAGAGTTTAAATAATAATTGTGTTTTTTGCGAGTTCGAGGTTCACGTGACATGCCGAAGCGTCAGTCGCCATTTTACGAAATTTTGTGCAAGACGCTGGTCGACTCGGCAGCACAAAATCTTAAATAATGAATACTACTGACCAAAATATTGATCAAATTTAATCTGAATCTTTTGGAGAAGATCGTTGGGAACCTGAATCTAGTGATTCGGATTCGCATTTTGATGAGAATATTCCTTTACAGCCTATTATAGTCACTAAAACTAGAAGGTTAGTAATCGAGTGTTTCGTCATTCAATTTTTTTTTTTAGATTTTTTTTTTTTAAATTGTATCGGTTTAAATTGTGTTTTTAATCATAATTGAGATATTTACTACCCATTTTTACATGAATCTACGTAAATAAAATCATTGTAAAATTTGTGAATATTTTTTTACAAAATTAATTTTAGAGGACGTTATTCTTAGAAACTGTTGCTAAGGAATGTAAACAATGCAGTCGGCACTGATTATTATGATATATTTAATCCTAAAGAACATGAAAATTGACATTTATGTGTGTTAAAAAAAATGTAAATATCTGACACTAATTTTTTTGTCATAATGGTTTGTAGACCATATTGTAAGTATTAAAAACTGGACATTTAAGTGAAGTATATATTTTGATATTCATTTCATCCCTAATAGTTGCATATAAGTCTATAATATTAGTTCTTCTTTTACATTCACAGGCTAAACTTGTTGTATGATGTTTGAGATGATGACCCACCAGTTCACAATCCTAAGTTTCTCCCAGCCAAAAAGCCAGGCTGACATTTGTGCGAAGAAATGGCAACATAACATGGATACAATTAGTCAGTGAATCTTCACCCGAAGTTTCAGGATTTTCAAGATATGTTTCACAATGGATTTGGTTGAAACATTTGTAAAAATACACCTATTCAACTACCATGGGACCTTCTCAACCTTCCATCAACTATGATTTGTTATAACAATATAACAATTTTACAAATTTCTAGGACAACTAATATGCATGTCAACTGTTCAAGTCCTAAGAGTACAAAAATACTCATCAACTTCAACAATCTTTCATTACTACCATGAATTTTTGGCTCATGCCTTATTCCCAAAAGCAGATTTTTTCAAATAAGACTTTCTTCAAAGTTTCTAATATTGAAGCAGACAATGAGGACAGACTGTGCAATGTGAACTCTTCAGATTTTATCAGAAGAAAATAAAGATAAAAACCAAAGCAATGTGATATGATGTGGTGGATAAGAGATAACAAAATTTATATAATGTTCAGTGGAGAGGAAATTAAACAGCCTAACTTATTTCAAATAATGTGACAGCAAATGGATTTTCCCTTGTGAGGAGACCAAAACTGATTGTGTATTTCTATGCAATTATTGATGAGAAAACCAAATATTGTCAAATCAGATTTTGAAATCATACAATTCATTCATGTGTGGTGTTGACCTGTTGATAGATGGATATATCAACCTAAGTAAAGAGATCAGCACTGGACAAACCCCTTTTTCAATTTTGTTGATATTGCCAGCCATAATCTCTTCAAGATTTTTCAAAAGAAAACTTTGATATAGATGATCTGAAGCTACTTAACATTTAACTATCAATTGACTTCACCGAGGAAATTATTTTAGCATTACATGATTTCCAAAAGTGATGATGTTCCAAGTGCCGCTAATGTAAATAACACAAAATACAATATAATACTTGCAATTAATCCTAAATGCATTGATTTTAAAAGACATTCTACTGTGTGCTATAAATTAGGAATGCTAAGAAAATAAAATCCTAAATCAAAAGTCGCACATGGTAAAATTATCTTTGTTTAAAAAAACAATGAAACTTTCTGAGTAACGGTACCATGAAGTTAAAACTCTCTATTACTTTGTGAAATGTGTAATTATTTTTAAAAAGTAAAATAATAATAATCTGTAATTTTTGTGAATACTTTGTGGTGCAGTGAATTTTAGTTTTTTTTTTATTATTTCCCCTTTTTTACACATTTTACAAAATAATTTATATTTTGGTCAAATGCTCATGAAATGTTATAAATCTTGCATATGACATACAAATATGAATTTGATTTCTAAATAAACAGATTTTATCAAATTATTTCAGGTGGTTTGTTTTTTTCCTTCTTTGCATCTGATCACCAAATTTTTTTTTACACACTTTCATAAAAAAATTTAAGCATTATTTTTTTCACAACTTCTAAGTGTTGACACTATATGTTTGAAAACCAACATTTTTAGAAACCTCATGCATTTCCCCACAAATATATGTATAACATCATGAATTTTAGACATGGATTCTAAAAGTTATTGACTCTTTTGTGAGGTCACTAGAAATCTCAAGAAAAACATGAAAAATTCAAGGAATGTAAAGAGTTAAAGCCTTTCTTTGGTTCTTATAGTGTTGTATAAAAAAGGAGTAGTGGATGAAAATCCTAAGTAAAAGTTCCAAGAAATATAAGACAAAGAAAAACCTGATGAAAAAGCATAAGACAAAGGACAATACAAAGCATCCAAATGTGCCAGTGAACAATGACACACTTTAGGGATGTAATTAAAACTTTGAATGCCAAAACACATTGGTGCACTCACATTTAATAGGGTCGCGCGAACCTACCAGGGAGCATTTACATAACATATCGAAAAAGAGGTCTATTATTTGACTTCTGGTAGATTTCCTGTTGAAAATTGACAATCCCTTGAGACTCCAACCCATATAAAAGTCAAAATGCTGGACAAAAACCCAAAGACTGTTCACATTTTGTCTCAACTATCTTAGATAGTTCAAATTTAAGAATTGACTTTCATATAGCGTAGTAAACATTTTAGTCAATCATTAAATTGGGAATCATTGCCTTAAAGCTTTTTCCAAATCTATCTTTTTTAAAAAAAGTTTTGAAGATAATTTATAATAGTAGGCCACAGCCCAGTAACTTGGTCATTAATTTTGCCACCCATAATTCCCAAAACATAAAGAATACACATCAAACATAATCCATACATAGTATATGAAATGGAGCAAAAATTCCCCCCCTCCCACCTCTCCAAAACATTACAGCCCAAGACCCCACCCCCCCAAAACAGTACAGCCCAGGAACCCCCCCCCCCAACTTTTTCCCCTTTTACCCCTCACCAGTACTAGGCCTGGGTTTAACAATTTAAGCTTGAAAAAAATAAGCGCACAGAAAAAGTAAATTGTATTGTTTTAATCTTTGTGCTTTCTAAAACTTTTAAAACAAAAATGTTTTCAGAATTCACAAAATAAGGTAATGTAGATATTTTATAAATCTTCCAAAAAAATGAGTTAAATTAGTCTACCCTGTTGATCTGACTTTCAGTGCCATGATGTTTATTTTTTTTAAAGTTATAATTGATTTTAAATTCTGGTTTTATTCAACTAATACAATTTTGATTTGGTTGATTGTGTATGTATTTGATAAAAAATTATGTTGGAAGATTTTTTCTAAAAAAAAAAAAAAAGTACTCGTGTGGAGTTTCTGATCTCCCATCAAGCGCCTCCCCAGGTGGCGGATAGGGGAATGCCCACCAGATATGGTAGATACTGGGGAAATCAAATACCCAGGGTGGACCAAAATCAGAGCCTGCTGCCTTGCAGGGAGTGGACGAAACCACAAAGGCTAGGGTACCCTTCCCAAAATTAAGGGCAGCTCTCCGGAGAGTTGTGAGGGGCATCCCCCCAGACGGTTGTGCGCAGGGCTAACAACTCTGCTGCGTAAAAACTCTTTGTTACAAAAACGTAGACAAGAGCAACAAAAGACTTTACGGTCCTGGGAGAAGATAGATTCCCAGCCGCAGAATGCATGACGCCAAGTAGTGAAAGCCAGAATCTGGAAACTACTAGGCCAACGACCATCATCTCCACCAGGACCACCACCGCCATTGGAACATGGAATGTACGCACCATGTAGGAGGACAGGAAAGACTGCACAAGTAGCCGCTGAGATGAGGAACTATAACCTTGCCATACTAGGAATCAGCGAGGCAAGATGGATCGGGTGCGGACAGAAGAGACTAGCCTCATGGCACGAGAGTGACGATGCACCACACACTCTGGGCGTGGCCCTGATGATATCCAGGGCAGCCCAAGGAGCACTCATTGGATGGGAGGCGCATGGGCCTAGAATACTCACAGCAACCTTTCGGACCAAAAAACACAGAATCAATTTGGATGTTATCCAGTGCTACGCACCAACAAACGAAAGTGAGGAGGAAGACAAAGATGAATTCTATAACAGATTGCTTACCATTACCCAGGGTCGCCCTAGGCGAAACATTGTCATCCTCATAGGAGATCTCAATGCCAAGATCGGCAGTGACAACACGGGCTATGAAGAAGCCATGGGGCGACAGGGGATAGGAGAAATGAATGATAACGGAGAAAGATTTGCCGACCTATGTGCCACAACAAATCTAGTCATAGGCGGGAGCTTATTCCAACACAGGAGGATACACAAGGCCACATGGGTTTCACCGGACCTCCAAACGATGAACCAAATAGATCATGTGTGTATTGGGAAAAAATTCAGGCGATCTCTCCAAGATGTACGTGTCAGAAGAGGAGCTGACGTTGCCTCAGACCACCATCTTCTAGTGGCCCGGCTGAGACTAAAACTGAAAAGGCACTACACTGAGCAGACATCATATAGGTTGCGCTACAACACCCCCCTCTTGAAAGATAAGGCCAAACAGGAAGAGTTCAGGATCACTCTGTCCAACAAGTTCCAAGTCCTACAGGAACTGCTAGGAGACGAGACGATCGATGGAAAGTGGCAGGGAGTAAAGAAAGCAGTCAAATCAACATGTCAGGAAGTGTTGGGAAACAAGAAACATACACACAAAGAATGGATAACAGCAGATACATTGAAAGTGATAGAAGAGAGAAAAGGGAAGAAGGCAGAAATTAACAACAGCCGTACACGAGCGCAGAAAGTTAGGTTCCAAAAGGAGTACTCAGAGGCAAATAAGAAAGTAAAGAAAAGTGCTAAGATGGACAAAAGGAACTTTGTAGACATGCTTGCCAAAGAAGCAGAAGAAGCAGCCTACCAAGGAAATATGCGGGAATTGTTTGCTACCATCAAGAAGTTGTCTGGAAAGTTCAGGAAGCCAGAGAGACCAGTGAAGGACAAAGATGGTAAGAGCATACCAAATGAGGAGCAACAGAGAGCCAGATGGAAAGAACACTTTGAGGAACTTCTAAACAGGCCAGAGCCAAGTAACCCACCAGATATTCAGCCAGCTGACATTGACCTGGCTATTGACTGCAATGCACCCACCAAAGAAGAGATCCGTATTGCCATCAAACAACTTTAAAATGGCAAGGCTGCAGGACCGGATGGCATCCCAGCAGAGGCACTGAAGGCTGACGTGCACACCAGTGTAGATATGCTTCACCCACTGTTCTTGAAGATTCTATGCTTTCTGTTTCCACTTATTGACATATATTTGACAAGTTAAAATTAGAAGTCATTATGCGATGAAAAGGTTGCTCACTTGTCTTTGGCAATATTCAAATCCTTGTTGTGATATTCAAGAGCCTGTGAATATTTGCCCATTTCTAAATAGGCATTTCCCATGGAACTGTATAAATTAGCTATAACATCTGGTTTATTCTTGAGAGAGCCTTCAGGCATATTATCAACTCTTTTTAATGTGTGTTTGCACTTATCCAAACTTTCTTGGTATCTTCCTTGTGACTGAGCTGGGAAAGCAAAAATTGGATTTTGTTAGTACTTTTGGAAAATGTTGATATATTTATGCAAAGGCCAAATTAGGGATTGTGAACCTTTTAAATACTAAATTAATTCGTCTTTCTTAATGGTTAACAATTATTAATGAACTCCTCAAAGTTCAATACAGTTACTAATAGCCATATATCTAAATCTAATCATAAATTGGGACTACCTTCATCGATTTCTTCTAATTTTTGAAGAACATATTTCATTGGATCAACCCCTCTAGGACCTGCTGATCCCTTAGCTGACCTTGACTGTTGATCTCGCTTTCGTGCATACATAGGCTTTTGCTGTCGCCAGAAATCTGATCTGCTATTGAGATATTCCAATCCATCACAGGCACGTCCCTTGATAAATTCTTCTGTCCGACTGTTATTGTTAGATAAACCTGGTAATTAAGACCATGTTTTAAATTAATAGAAAAACAAAACCATTTCTTAAAAGACATTTAGTTTTAACTATAGATTTTTTGAAATATAATAAAAGTTTTTATAGTAATTCAAATTGAATGGTGTGAAAGTATAAATACAAAATAATTCTGTTTGATCACTTTAGATTTGATCAATTAATCTTACTATCAAAAAGTTTTTCCAAATATTCTTTATCTTGATAAAGTTGTCCAAGTAATTCTTTTGTTGTTTTGGAATTACTATTTTCTTGGGGACGTTGTCTCTCCTTCTTTTCCTCTTTTTTAGGTTGCTGATTAATCTTTGTGTATCCTTTCTGCTGCTTTTTCTGTAGGTACAAAAACAACAAAAATAATATTTTTTAATAAATTGTACTATTATAAAATTCATAGACAAATATGGTGCATTTATAATATATGCAAAATTGAAAATGTTCAATTAAATTTCATTGTTCACAAAATGGCATTGTTTCTGGGTACACTAATTTACCACCTCACATGGGATTACAAACACATATATTTTTTGTGCATTTATCATGATGTTTATTGGATTTAATTCTGAGTTTAAAAATGTTAAATCATGTTTTCAGAGTATTGTAGGTTAGCATTTTCTATGGCTAAGATCTTCTGCTTAAGAACATATTTTGAATTCTTCATCTTAATATTTAAGTAGGCTACATGGTTAAAATCTTTTTGAGAATTGAAATAAATCAACCGTGTAACTTGAAAAAATTAGGCTACACATATTGTTCTGTTTTTAATAATACATTTTGTGGTCATACACTGAAAAACATAATTAGCCTCATTTAAATCTATTTGAATATTTAAATTTAGCCAGATTTTATATCTGTAAAATTTTAGTTGATCTTCCAGGAGTTAAGTATTTAATGCAGTATGTTACACTTAGCCCTTGACCACACGAAAAATTATTTCATTTGATATAATATACAGAATAGACAAATTATTGTTCTGACACACAACTTTACACAGAGCCTTAAATGTTATCCTCAAATAAGGCATCAACTATTTAAGGGGTAGAGGAAGCTATGGTAGGCTACTTACTAAACTAATTAAAGAACATTGGACAAAAGGTTCCATTCAATCGTTTAAATTCTTCTACATATACTTTCTAATATTTGTCAATTTTTTTTTATAGTTTCAAATACAATTTAAAAATACTGATGATAGGGGTCATTTAAAAACTTATTAGATGCTTGCCACTTAATTAACTGCAAGACAATTATTCTGTTAAGAAAGCTGCAGAGGAAGAACAAATTCAAAGTTTTAGATATTTAATGTGAACAAAGAAGATTTTATAACTGTATCTAATTAATTTTGTTGTAGGTTGTGATATAGCATTTCAGATTTGTTAAAGTTAGTTAGAAACAAAGGCATACATGTTAAGTTTATTATTTCATTGTTGTTAACTTAAATACTTGTAGCCAATATACAAAATACTTTTGAGGCAGTGACAAAGTTTGATGTTGTTTTTTCCAAAATTAAAAGATCTTTAAAAAAATAATATTTAAAGGAATACACTTTCTAAAAAATTCCAAATTTTAAGAGAAATTATAATAATAATACAAATATAAAAAATCAAATGAAGCTTATTGTTGGGAATTTAAAAATTTATTTCATGACAAGGTTTTTAATATAAAATTTTAACTTAGTACTGTATCAGAAAATGTATTCATAAGAGAAATAAAAGGTACTTTTTTTTTTTTTAGAAAAAATCTTCCAACATAATTTTTTATCAAATACATACACAATCAACCAAATCAAAATTGTATTAGTTGAATAAAACCAGAATTTAAAATCAATTATAACTTTAAAAAAAATAAACATCATGGCACTGAAAGTCAGATCAACAGGGTAGACTAATTTAACTCATTTTTTTGGAAGATTTATAAAATATCTACATTACCTTATTTTGTGAATTCTGAAAACATTTTTGTTTTAAAAGTTTTAGAAAGCACAAAGATTAAAACAATACAATTTACTTTTTCTGTGCGCTTATTTTTTTCAAGCTTAAATTGTTAAACCCAGGCCTAGTACTGGTGAGGGGTAAAAGGGGAAAAAGTTGGGGGGGGGGGGGTTCCTGGGCTGTACTGTTTTGGGGGGGTGGGGTCTTGGGCTGTAATGTTTTTGGAGAGGTGGGAGGGGGGGAATTTTTGCTCCATTTCAAATACTATGTATGAATTATGTTTGATGTGTATTCTTTATGTTTTGGGAATTATGGGTGGCAAAATTAATGACCAAGTTACTGGGCTGTGGCCTACTATTATAAATTATCTTCAAAACTTTTTTTAAAAAAGATAGATTTGGAAAAAGCTTTAAGGCAATGATTCCCAATTTAATGATTGACTAAAATGTTTACTACGCTACATGAAAGTCAATTCTTAAATTTGCCTTTTTAAATACAGTGATTTTAGAATATAAAACTATCCCCTTAATATATTTTTAAAATATTATTTTATGCCAATTATTAAAACAAACTGACTACACTGATACAATTTGAAATGTAGGATCAAGCAAGAAGTCAAGGTACTCTAACCTTTGGCTAGATGTCTGTAGTGGTACAAATGCACCAGAGCATTGCAAATATAAATAATATAGTAAAATTCATCAGAACAGCTACTTTTTTGTAAGGCAAGGTAAGGATAGTAAATAAAAGGAAGACTCCACCCTTTTACTTTGCAACATAGAATGTAAGAACCATGTGTCCTGGATTTGTCATAGACCTAAAACAGATTGACGGCATGAGAAAGACTGCTTTTATTGACAAGAAACTTGCCAGATTCAAAATTGACATTGCCTGCCTCCAAGAGAACCGACTGGCGGATAGTGTTACCATCAAGGAAGGCTACACATTCTACTGGCAGGGGAAAGAGATGAACTCAGTCAGCACAGTATTGGATTCGTTATATAAAACATACTAATGACCTGCATTCAGCCTCCATCATTGGGATCAAATAGGATTCTGCACCTGCAGATGTCATGTACTGCAGGCAAGGCTATCATATTCATTGTGTAGGCTCCGACTCTCAGTTTGAATCCAGTGGAGAAAGATATGTTCTACAAGGCCCTAGATCAAGAATTATCCTGTGCTCCCAACATTCCGGGAGACTTTAATGCTAGTGTGGAGGCTGAACAGGAAACCTGGCCTTCATGTTTTGGTTATCACGGACTGGGAAGGATTAATGATAACGGTCAAGTGGAGCTGAGCTGCTCCCATGGGCTCTGTGTTAAAAACCCCTTCTTCAAGTTCAAAAATAATAAATCCCAGGCAACACCCGTGTTCCCGTTACTGGCATCAGCTATACCTCATCATCACTAGGAATGTGGAGCTGGCAAGTGTACTTCACACCTTGCAGTTCCATAGTCCCAACTGTGACATGGACCATTCTCTCGTTTCAAGTAAAATATGATTAATGCCAAATAAATTGCATCATGCTAAAAAGTAGTGATGTCCATTCATTAGCATCCACTGCTCAAGCAATCCAGAAAAAAACGCAGTAGTTTACAAGTGTGTAGTAAGATGCCCTTGTAATGGGGTCACCAGTTATCGTTAAAGACTAAAAGTGGACTCATCTACAAAATGTTTCAGTCATCTCGGCCTATAGGAAAAGGGAGCATATAAAAATAATGATTGATATGAGATGCATTGTAATAAGATGGACCCCATGACTCAGAAAAATTAAAGGCCCTACTTGCCTACAAGAATGTACCTTGGCTTGTACACAACAGGCTCTCAGGTCTGCAAAAAGAATATCCAAGCAGACTGTGCGCAACTGAACAACAATTAATGGTTGGACCTGTGCAATTGTATTCAAACCATGTCAAGTTATCATGAAACCTAAATGATCAACTTCAGCATTGGGTTGAGTATTATCTTGAACTATAAACTACAAAGACGTTCCCCTGGACATGAGAGACGCCAACATTGTAACATTGTACAAAAATAAAGGCGACCGCAAGGATTGTAATAATACTGAAAAATTTCACTCCTTGGCTTAGTTGAAACATTTTTGGCTGATGTCGCCCTTAAACAATTGCATACTCTGGCCAAACACATCCCAGTGTGGTTTCTGATGAGGTTGTTAAACTAAAGACATATTTTTGTTATGCGAATTGATGAGACAAGCCATTAACAGCATAAGCATAGCCCTCTCGACATTGCTTCATAGATCTGACCAAGGCATTTCACTTAGTAGGTCAGCGTTGCCTGTTCAGTAGTTTGCATAAAATTGGTTATCCACCTCGACTACTAGCAATCATACAGTCATTTCACGAAATCATGCACAATAACTTTCAATGGCATAGACATTCCCAGTCAGCAGTGGAGTGAAACAAGGCTGCATACTGGCACCAATGCACTTCTCCATTTTCTTCAGTTTGCCTTCAGGCACTGTGAAGACAGAGTATACATCCATACCGGATCTGATGGTAGGCTGTTCAGTATTGTACAGAACAAGGTAAAATAAGGTGCTAATTTGTGAACTGATGGAGAGTTGGCTGAGGGGAAAGACTTAATGGATGGTCACAGATGCAATTCAAGGATATTTGCAAAAGGAATATGAGGGAAGCCAAAATAGAAATAAAAAAGGGAGATCATCGCAAACACTGTTATAGCTTGCAAACAGCAGTGTGTGCGGGAGTCAAACAGGCAGAAAGAGCGCAAAACAAAGACCTTGCAACAATAAAAAGCCTTATGGAAGGCAAAATTTAACCAGGAGTCAAGATTCTCCTACAAGAAGAGCAGCCAAAGCTGTCATTCCAGGATTGGCTGCATAAGCCATTGATGAAGTGTCCATAGCTACTCCATCGTCTTGTGAAGAAAGAAAGATGTCATCTATATAGTAAAAATGAATCTATCTCAGGTTGACTATACAGAGAAAACCTGATATAATATAAGGGGGCTTAAAATCCACATGGCATGACATTATTTTCTTAATAGTTGCATACTATGAAAGGAAATTATAAAATTATAGGCTGAAGTGCATTTTGTTATTTAATTTAAACATTTTTTATTTCTAAAGAACAAAGTTATGTGCAGAAAAAAAATTTAAAAGAAAAAAGTCAAGTAGTATTATATTTTTATGTGTCTGACAAGACATAGAATTTTGTATATAATTTAGTTTGTCATATACATACAATATTTTGTCATCTAATTTCAGATTTGACATTAAATGCTTAAATAAATTAATAGAAAATATGAATGAGCCCACTAAAAAATTAAAGTACAAATGAATGTCATAAAAGCAAGTTTATAAAATAAGAATCAAAAGTAAACCTACAAATTGGCTTAGAATATTTAATGTATTCATACACATCTTGCTCTATAATCACTTGGTGTTTAACAAAAAATTATTTACCATGATTGTTCTTAAATATTGAGTTAAGATTCAAAATAAATAAATAAAAATGAATTTAGACAAACTTTTGCATTACAGAAAAACTGAAAACTGATGGTATGGATGCATTAACTGGGCTAAGTTTTCAAAAGTAAACATGTAGTCTATGTAAATAAAATTATGAAAAACATTTTGGAGTATGCAGTAAATCTACAATTATGGTAAAACTCACCTCATTTTGCTTGTAAAAATAGGATAAATCTCCTGAGGCTTCTAAATGGACAGCTCCAGGACCTGATGAAATGAGAAGTACAATGAAATTTCAATCACTACAAATATATCTTCTAATATGCCATAGGCCTTAAATTTATGTAGGAAATGCGTAAAAAAAGTAAGGTCAAACCTGAAAAAAGGAACGCAACAAAACAACAAGCATATTGGCATGAAGCCTTTGTCAGCAAACAAACAACAGAAAAAGAAGAATACAATTTTTACATTCAATTTTTTTCTGTTTTTTTATTTTGTTTGTTCACTGATTAAGGCTTTCTGCTGACATGTTTGTTGTTTAGTTGTGTCCCTTTTTTCAGGTTTGACCTTACTTGATTTTACTCATTTCCTATTTTGCTAAAATGATTGCAGTCTCTCCCCTTATTTCCATTTTAAATTTATTTACAGTACAGGTCACGCAGTGATATCATTAGGGTTGGTGTCACCCAGAGCGGTAAATTCATGATGTCACTCCTCTCCAAAATTCCTTGTGGACTTTCTCAAAGTCTGCCTGCTCTGGTGAAAATATGCTCTGTTGACACCCTTTTCTTTCAGTTAACTTTGATCTGTCTTGAAATCTGCTAGGACGAATTCTGTTAAATTTGAAATTTTCCATTTCATCCCTTTGAGGGTGTCACCCGGTGCAGTTCAAACCCCCACACAGCCCTAATGATGCTACGGTGGTCATTTATAAATAATCCATATACTCTCAATATAATTCTATCATAATCAAAACTTTGTGTGTACAAGTCAATAATTAGAAATAGTATATATACATACTTCCAATACTGTTGTCTATAGCTTCTTCACACTTTTGAATGCCAAGACGAAACTCTTGTAATTCTGGTCTCAACTTATTCCCTCTATGGTAAAAGACTAGAGCACTTTCAAAATCTCCCTTCTGATATAATGCTTCAGCTTTCATGTTTAGTGCCTAAAAAGCATGTGGACATATTAAAGTAATAATTTATTGGCTTTATATGCAAACCCTTATTTCTAATTCGTTACTTTATTTGAATATGTGTATAACATAATAGTATTTTTTTATATATGATAATAAGGAAAAAGGAAAAGGAAGAATTTTTATAGTTTTTAAGTTATATCTTATATCCTATAGCGAACATTTTAAAAAAGTAATGTAGTTGCAGTTAAAAAATTAAGAGTAATTCTAGTAGTTGAATATTTCTATCATAAATTGGATTTCTATATCTATATATATTTAACAAATGCTTTAAAATGTATACCCTGATTTCTCTTTTTCCATCCTCATTTTGTTCTAAAGCTGACTCTGCATCTGCTAAAGCCTTTTCTGCATTTCCAAGCATGAGATAACATTTAGCCCGTACAACTAAACATGTTTTATCTCCTCCCTTCATTTCAAGAGCCTGTATAAAAATAAATGTTATTACAAAGGTTATCTTATACTCAGGGGTGGATCGATCAAGGGAGGAGCATTGTCCAATGGGTCACATCTTTTTGGGCTCACATGACAGCCACTACAGCTACAAAAATATTTTTTTTAAAAATTGCTGTTCTGGACAATTAAAGAAGACACTTGATCATAGTCTAGAATTAATAAATAACAAAATTTATAAAAATCAACAGAGATAAAATTTATCAGTAAAAAATAAGAAACATTTATGCTGATGTACTGTGAACCAGACATAACAGCAACTTGTTAGGTGTGCAATTAATAAATTGCCTGACAAATAGCTTAATTGATGGCCTGGCAAATCTTATAAACATATATTATTGGAATATTCTTAAATACCTATGATCAATTCTATGATATTGATATTAATTTTGTAATATCTCACTTATGTTTTTTTATGGTATTTATATTTTATTTTTTAATATTACAATAATACTGGGGGAAAAAATGAAATAGGTTTTTTCAATAAACTTTTGCGTTTATTTGTACCTGAGAACTGGGCCTGTTAAAACATTCCCCATAAATTATAAATAATCAACAAGTAACAAGGCCCAGGTCGTGTGCCAATTCTTAAGGGCAAATCAACCAGGCCAATTCTACCCAGGCCAAACTTTTTCTACAACTACAGTACATTTACAGTATTTATTTTTGAGTTGCCTCTAATTCTAATCTAATTCTATATATTTTCGTTAAAATATCTTTCCTCTGTGCAGAATTAAGATGGCAAAGTTTATTTAGACTTAGGCTTAACTTTGACGTCTTAGGCTAACCAAAATAAAGAATATGACATATGATATGCAGACATATGCATAAATAAATGAAAGAGATCCTCCAGTTATCATCTAATTCTATATATTTTCGTTTAAATATATTTCCTCTGTGCAGAATTAAGATGGCAAAATTTATTTAACTTAACCAATAAGAATATTAACATAAATCAATGAAAGAGATAACCTTTGTGAAGCTTTCAATAGCTTTTTCGTATTGTTTGACATGAACAAAATGCTCCCCTTCGTCACGAAGGGTTTCAAATGTACCAACAGTTCCTGGGTCATCGGTTCCTGCATCACTATCATTATCCTTTCTCCCACGCTTTGGAGCATTTTTTCCAGGCTTACTCATTTTTTCTCAGTCACAGTAACGAAACTCATATGTTTCTATTGTGGATGAATAGATTATATTTTGTTCACGGGCACTTGCATTTATCTGTTGCCATAGGACACAAAACGTAAAGCCACGATTAATGATGTTTCGTATTTATACATTGACCCACATACAATTTTACACATTATTATAAATATTTCAAAATCTTAAAGGAGGATTTATATTTATTAGATTAAATATATTTTACTTTCTCTGCTTTTTGCTGTAAAATGTTATATTGAATTTATTAAAAAAAATTTTTTAAAAATACCCGGTTGCCTTAATTATGCGTTCTTAACAACGCTAAGGGAGATTACTCATAATACCAAAAAAGGGATTTCAATTTAATTTTATGTGAAAAATTCAATGACAGGGTTAGAAGTCCTAGAATCATATCGATGGATTGGTGAAAAATAAACTTAAGTTTCGGAAATCACCATCCGACCATGATAGTTAGAAACATTGCACATCAAAAATCATAATAATTTGTAAAGGTAAAAAGTAGGCCTATACTGTCTATACTATACATTCTCATTCAATATTTGCGTTCCCAAATTAAAAATAGAATACTTTTCGGTTTCGTTATAATTTGTACTTTAAATTTTGTTTTCAGACTAATTATTACGTGCAGTAATATTAATATAAAATAAGCAATACAATGGCTGGCAGACCACCAACGTCGGTTCATATTTCAAATAATAATGTTTTCTGGTTCTAGTAGACGTTGCTGCATCCATGTACTGGCATATATTGCAACAGTTGGGGAAGCGAGGCTGCCATCCTAACGGCTCTTAGCAGATGTCAGAGCAGCCTTGAAGCCTCGATAGATGTCGGGTTCACGGCGGTATTGTCCAAGTGGTTCCAAGCCATTCTTGTGCGTGGGAAGAATTATTGTTTAAGTTGCACTGTGTTACTCCAAGGCACAGTGAAGCATTTGCTATTGTTCAGGGTGTAATTGCTCATGGGATTTGTCAGAGGTTAAGTCAGTGTTTAGTGAGTGTTTGGCTCTGATTAATCGACCTGGCTTCTGTGGGGTAAGATAATTGTTTGCTGGGATGGCTGGCGGTAGCCCCATGACCCCTTTATATAAGAATGTTAGGCGGATCTTTTCTCGTCTGTCTTTGAGGGAGGGGATGTCAAATCTGTTTAAGAGGCCAGTGACGTAGCCAGGAGTGGTGGTTCTGTAGTCACATGCTATGAAGTGTACTGTGTTACATTGGATTCGCTCCAACTTGTCCACGTCTTGCTTTAGATATGGGTCCCAGATGATCGCACCATATTCTAGTAGTGGATGGACAAGTGCAAGATAGTCATTTCGTTTGCAGGATGTTGGGCAGTGGCTCAGATTTCTTCGAATGAAACCTAGTGTGGAGTTGGCTTTTTATGAATTTTTTGTGACCATTTTAGGTTATTTGAGAAGAGAATTCCAAGGTATGGATTATTTGATACTTGTTGGAGGATTGTCCTATTTAGGGAGTACATATAGCTTGATGTTTTTTTTCTTGAGATGCTCATTGTGTAGCATTTGGTTTCATTAAATTTCATGCCCCATTTGTCCGCCCAATTCACAAGGCACTTCAAATTTGCTTGGAGGTGGTTGTGGTCATCAAAGTCGATTATCTCTCTGTAGACAAGACGGTCATCTGCAAATAGCCTTACATCAGAGAGGTCGTTTATGTGACAGAGAAAGAGAAGGGGGCCCACTGGGGCCCAGTACTGTGGCTTGAGGAACTCCTGAGTCTACAGTGGCTTTGCCTGATTGGATGCCATCTACCACTACTTGCATGGTCCGTTTTGTTAGGAATGTTGAGAGCCAGGAGTGAAGGTTGCCGGTAATGCCGTAGTGGTGGAGTTTGTGTAGAAGAAGGCTGTGTGGAACAGTGTGGAAGGCGTTGGAGAAGTCGAGAATTGCCATGACAGTCTTTTGCATAGAATTTTGCATGGGACGTAGGTCAGGGATATTGGGCAGTAGTTTGCTGGGTTATGACGGTCACCTTTCTTGTAGGCACTAGTGACATTTGCATCAAGCCAGTCTAGCGGGAGCTTGCCGGACTCAAGCGACTTTTGGAAAATGCTGGTGATGGATGGGGCAATGCTGTCAGCCAGGGTATCAGGACAATGTTTGGGATACAGTCAGGCCCGGGTGCTTTATTGGGCTTCAGGTTTTTGAAAAGTTTGGCTACTCCTGGTTCAGTTATTTTGAGGGGGTGCCTATTGTACCAGGTGAAGATTTTAGGGATGGTATGACTGTTGTGGAAATTGTGGTTAAGACAGATTGAAACTGCCTTAGGAAACATTCTGCAAACTTATGACTTATGACAACGCCACTGGCAGTATTTTTTGGTTAGTGTGGCCGTGGCTTGCTGAATGTTGTCTAAAAAATGTGTTACAAATTATCAGCAGCCATTAGGCTGGTAGCCGGACACTTTCTAACGAAAAGTATTCTATTTTTAATTTGGGACCGCCGTTCTAAGGAGTGCCCTTGAATCTAGAACTAGTAAGCCTGGGCATACCTACTATTACTACTATAGTACTATGTCCTGAGGAAAGATTTTCCTTTTAAAGCTTTAACTTTACCAATTCTTAATTTAGGCATATGGCTATGAATGGTACAATATTAATTATATATATTTTTTAAAAGAAAAGACATTACTCATAAACCATAATCACCTTAACATACCAAATATTTATATAGTATAGCATATAAATTAAATCTGATTTTTGCAATTATATGTGAATTTAGAAACCAGACTGAGTGAAAATGGATAAACATGAAGGATTCAGTCCACAAGAAGAAACAAGTGAGAAACCACCAACTAATTATGATGAGTTTTTGAAAGCTGAAGGAATAGTGAGTATATTTTCAATTGACGAAATTTTACAGAAATACAACTAATAGAACATTCATTCAAAGCTGCATAACCCAGTTAAGAAATGCACAAGTTTCTTTTGAAAAAAAAAAGAAAATGGGGAACGAACTCACTCATTAAAGATAAAAGTTAAAGATAAAGACTTCAGTGTTTCCGACCAGTGTCTTGCTAAACACTGATGAAGATTTTACAGTAGGTCACATGATTTTGATGTAAAATAATAGAAATTGATGTAAAAACATATTTGTGTATATAATCTGAATCTTAACTTAAGACCAAAACTATCAGGTGTAGCGATTAAAATTTTTTTGAAAACTAATAATTTGATTTTCTCATAAATATTCCATTCTTTGGAAACTTTCATTCCCTTCTTTTCTGCAAGGCATACATGTATTTCTCTACAGTTGGCTATACAGCTACATGCAGTCAACATCACAGCATTGATGAGCACAGAAAAACGTTATTTCTTTTTGAGAACACTATCTCTAATTAAAAATGTTCAAAGTTGGCCCATAATTTCTCTTGAAATTTATTTTGAAAAGCTATTACAATTTTTTTTACATACAGTTATTTTTAGTGACTCATTTTTCAAACTCCCCTTACAGAACCAAAAAAAAATATTAAAAAAAAAAGATATCTAATAGGATCTACATTCCTGACTTACTATTACATTAAATTACAACCTTTCAAAACTTAATTTCAGAGTGACTGGCCATTCCCCATGAGCCTAGAACAACCACTGGATATTCAGTCAGAAGGGCTTTTCATGGGAACTCAGGAGAACATTTTTAACATTTTAAAAGCATCAGCACGTATCCTTATTATGAGTTAGATTTGATTTCATCATTATTGTAAATAAAGTAAAATTTTTACAAATTAAAATACCTCTTCTTGTTTCAAATCTAATTTGAAATAGAAAATAAAATTTGTATAATAACTATCTAAACGAAATGTTATTTCCAAATGACCTTAATGAAAGATCTCCAGCTCTGGGATTACATATGTTAGAAGAGATGGAAAAGAGATTAGATGAGTTAGACAATACTCTGTATTACTTTACAAATCAAGTACTTACTGATGATAAGAGGATATCAAGGTTAGCAGAGGGACTTTTCCATTCTCCATCAAAGAGTAGGTGATGAGAATATTTGCTTACGATAAAATGATTTCTCTTTATCATTAATAATAATCAAAAAGCAGACGGGTTAGGGACGCTCTGATCACATTAATAATTCTAACTATTTTGAAAGATTACTTAAATAAAAGAAAATAAAGAAAATTTTGTTTAAATAATTAGGACATTTCCTTGTTCTTTGCTTCTTTTCTCATTCATCTTGACTGATTTTGTTTGGTTCATCTTGATACAGCCACATACATAAAGATAGGCTAATTCTAATACACTATTATGAGCTCAAAAGATAATATTTTGGCAAGCATATATCTGCATACATTTTGAAGCTCATATATGCTTATTACTCCAGTCACATACACTTCACATAGATGATAATTCACATCATTGTTTTTTTTAGTTCATTTCTTTATCAAGTATAACTATGTTTAGAATACCACCATGTTGCTATTTTAGGGGTTTAAATACGTAGAATAAAGCTTTTATATTTCTGGTTAGAGGGTTTGAAACAGTCAAAATCATTTGGTAGTTTAAAATAATCTTTGTCATTCCTGGTGGTGCCTAAATTTTTAATGCATTCTGTCACATTAATGTTTTCATAAATAGAAGAATGGTATTCTGAGGCACTTTCCTAGGTCCTTGCAAATTTCAAAGTTACCTAAGAATGCCCATCACCGATGTTTATAACAATTCTTTGCCCATAATTTTTATATTTCCATAGCATTTCTTACAGATGGATCTGAGCCTTCATCTGTAAAATCGAACAGGCATTCCTTGGTCGACAAAAGCACTGTAAGTAAGATTCTATATGGAACATACATTTAAAAAATGTTTTCTTTCTTTTAATTATCAAATTTATTTTTCAAAATTATAATCCATTTTTATGTACATTTAATAGCTTATCCGCTTATAAGGACATTTGAATAAACAACTAATGGAATAATCTTTTGGTATAGGGTCTTGTGGATACTATGATGGAGTCAAGAAAAAGGAGTTTGGAATACTACCAGTTTCCAGGCTTTGTACAAGGAGAACTGATTGAACTTCCCTCTCAGTTAGAGGCTCCACCTATTCTACATAGAATAACAACTGCTCAGAATTTCAATGTTAGAAAAGTTATAGCTTAAAAATTCTTGACTGTTTATGTTTTCAAAGGATTTATTATAAATGATTGTTAGCTTAAAGTTTATGCAAAGTTGTTTGAAAGAAAGAACTTAATGAAAACATGGTGATCATAATAAATGTGTATCCTGCCAATGACATACAATATTCATGTTGATTTAAAGACTTATGCAGGTTATTAATGATTAAAAATGACAACATATTAATTATATCCTTCTTTACGTTTTACAGCCAGGTTTTAGAAAGTTCTGGAAAAAAGTATTTCTTTCAGAAGCTTCCTCTGTCATCCTGCAAGACACATTTTGGTGGATTTTCTTAGACAAGTTCAACAAAGAGGTAAAGCTTAATATGTAAAAACTTCCATGAAGCAGGTTTATACATTAAATTTGTAAACTTCTTCAAGACACAAGCCAAATGTAATGGTCTTTTGATATTTTTAACAGGAAGGCTTACAAGAAGACAAAGACTTTCTCTTTGACAGAATTGCAGACAGTTATGTAGCTCTTTTTACAAGCATCAATGCAGATGTGAAAGACAAATTCCTTTCTGTAAGCAATTAAAAATTAGATAAATTTAAAGGTGAAAACATTAGCTTTTCTTGTTATCCAAATGTTAAATAAATCGCTTATTGAAATGTGATAATTATTGGAAATGATCAAATTGTATTCATATTTGTTTCTTGTTTTTAGTTGCCTTTTAATTTCCTTCTTATTTCAAGTCATAACTTATCATCCATCTTCTTTTTATCCTACATTTTGTTGTGGTAAATAGATTTACTCTTGGGTCATTATTTCTCTTTCTAATCATATTGTGCAACATCAATTCAGGTATATCCAAACTGCCTTGCTCAAGCACTGTACTGCACATACAGAAATGCCTTTCCAGAATCTAAATGGAAATTTAATGATGAATTTAAGCAATATTTGGTGAATTTAATCTATGAGCTAGTAACAGGTAAGTATTACACTAACATTAATCTTAGAAGATTAACAAATTCTGAATAATTTTTTAAAGAAGTATCCTTCCAGAAAAGTTAAACCATTCTACGTTAATGTTCGTCAATACACATATATTAAAATAAACCTAAGAATTGGAAGTTCTCATCCTTAATAATAATACCCATTTGTTTTAGGAAACCTAAACAATTCATAGATACGGTAACTAATTTTTGTAATTTTTACCTTCATAAGGCTTAAGGCCCACTCCTGGTGTATGGAAAACATGGAATGAAGAAAGCCTGGAGCAAAACAAGACATTTAGAGAGAATGAGACAGCCAAAGTCTTGGAAGCTGCTGGTCTTCACCAAAAAGGTGAAAAAATATAAATTGTTATAAAAGTAAAAATATATTAATTGATTTAGAGTATCAATTTCATTAATGATTTTATATAACAGTTGAATATAGAATTTTTTATTTCAATCAGTCTTCCTGAATTTCATTAAATATTACATTTGACAAATTGCCCTCAATTTGAATTTCAGCTTAGATTTAGATTAAAAAAAATAGGCCATTATAAAAAAAATTAACAAATCTTTTTATTACTTAATTTAGAATTGAATCTGGATATGGATGGCTTTTCTAAAGTTATTGACAAACTTGGAGCAGACACTGCAGTACAGCAAGAAGGGCAGATAATAAGAGAGACAACAAAGTTGACAGGGCAGTCAAAGGTTAAAGCTCAAGCTCACCTTGAGGTAGTTTATTTTAAAAATGCTTTAAAAAATCCTGGAAATAAAAGAATCTCATCAATTTATCATATTTAAATAGCTTCCCCAATCAAACAAGTTTCACTGATCTGGCATAAATATATGTTAGAAAATGTGTACTTCGATGAAATAAACTCTGGTTTCTTCTCAGATAAAAGAAATAGAATTAACAATCGATTTGTAATGCCAACAGCTTAATAACTTCTTTTTTTTTTTTTAGTCACATCAAGTGGGCCCAGGGCCAGAGTATGAGAGGGTAAAGTTCAACACTTCTGGACGAAGCCCATTAATAGCTCACTACCTTCACATGCGGCAATTGAGGGACTACAAACAACCAGGGATGAAAGTCAGAAGGACTGAAATCTTAAAACTTCCATATCCTTAACTTAATTGATCTACCATATGCCACATAGAATCAATCAGTATATATTTTTTATATTGAAAAGGGAGAATTCATGAACAAAAAACTTTCACTGACTTTAAATGTCATAAATCAATATAAATTTTAAACAAATTACTTTCTAGACTGTGTTGTTGGGTTCAAGGGTATGCCTAAAAGGAGGAATTAATTTTAATAAGTGGCAGGGGGTTTTGAGCTGCTGTAAGGACATGTGAGTGTAAAGCCAATTTTAGCATAGTCCATTTTAGTGAAATAAGAATTGTTTAAGAGTCCAATCCATCTTGTGATTTATCAGTTAATAATCTTGAGAGTGAAATTAGTATTGCTTAAGAGTCCAATCCATCTTGTGATTTATCAGTTAATAGTCTTGACTTTAATACACCCGAAGGCCCCACATATCAAGAGTTTATTGCAGAAACACTGAGCAAAGCAGATGCATTAAACAAAGAATATTCAAGGTGAGATGAATTTTCCACTAACAGATTTGTAGCTGTGAACAGCCCTCTATGGTAGCTGTGAACAGCCCTCTATGGTAGCTGTGAACAGCCCTCTATGACACATCTTTGTCCTTAAAACATGGGACCATGGCATGACTTATCATCTGAGTTACTTAATAGTATTTTCTAGAAATGCATTTCTCATTTGGGATTTCTATGGTTTTGAAATTTATCTATCATTATAGTTGTTTTCAGATTAAATGTACAAAAAAATAATAATTTGAGATATTGAATCAGTAATGTCGTACAATAGGTCAGTGTAGCACGCAAACCAAACAATGCAGAGATTATGTGAGCTTTATAATTAATTTCTGTTTTTATTTCCTTTTGTTGTCTATTAGAGTATGCGAGAAGACAGAAGCTGAAATACTTGATTTGAACAGGAAGCAGCGAGACACGAACCATCAAATCAATAAAGTGAAGAGAGCTTTCAATGATGCGAAAACTCTTCAAGAAAGACAAAACCTTGTAGATAAATTGTATGAGGTTGGTCATTTTATTAAAATGTATAACATAATTTTTTAATTTTTTTTATTGAAGGCATTCATGTTGTTTGTAATCAGTCACCCTCATCTGCAGTATATGAACACACTTTGGTGTTGAACTACAGTTGGTTTCTAGACATTGCAGTATACTTTATTTCAGAACACTCTACTTAAACCATATAAAAAAACACTATTGTATTTCTAAAGGTTTATTTTTTTAAATATCACTACTAGTTTATAATCTTGATTTCAAGATCCAACAAGTGGGTAAGGAGTGGTGCAGGGTTAGTCAGAACACTCCACTATTGTTTTACTATGATTTTGTGATTATTTTTGGACAATTCTAGTTAGCATAATATTAACCCTAACAATTTGACATCAGGAAATGAACTCTAAGGAGCTAACCTCTTCAGGACCAAAAGCCAGATCTGATAGCCCACTAAGTGATGAACCTGAAGATATCTGATGCAGGAAAATTGACTTCCATAAACATTTAAAGCTTAAAACTATATTTAAAATATTTAGTTTTTACTTCTGATGTATTATCCCTGGCAGTTTTAAAAATCTAATTACAAATCTTCAAAATAAATATTTTAATTTTATTTTTTAGGATGATGTAGTTACAGTGGTCAAATGCGTTGACAATAATGTTTACATTGTTAAGTAGTAGTAATTTATTCAAAGATTGGGTCTTGTAAACAAACTGTCATTTTATCAGATATGTTAGATTTTCTTTTATGTTGAATCAAAAATTCTTTCATGCAAATTGATATTTAGATTATACCATGCATCCAGATGTGTAGTGTCAAAAAAGCAGAAGATATGGCTTTATTTTATTTTTCATTAGTGAGGATGCCATAATATCTAGTTGTCTTAATGAGAATATATGAAGAAAACTCTATAAACTGTAAAGGCAAAACAGCCAACTGTACACACACATTTTTACCTTTATAAAATATTAACCAAGGCAATAAAATAATTTATAGTTACCGTATTTATCGGCGTATAACACGCACCGGCATATAACACGCACCTCATTTTAAAAAGGAAATTTTAGGAAAAAAACTTAACATTATATCGGCGTATAACACGCACACATCATTTGCACCCTATTTTCAGGAAGAAAAAGTGCGTGTTATACGCCGATAAATACGGTATGTCCAATGTTCCCTTTAAGCTGCACGGCCGCGCAGCTACCTCACAGATGCCTCGCAGCAGTTTTGAGTATTTTTATATAATACATTCTAACAGATACGCTGCACTCTAACAGATACTTTATGATTTTGCACACGAACCAGCAAACCTAAGAGGGAACATTGGTTATGTCCATATGCATTTCATTAAAATTTAGTCTTAAACTTTGACATCTGGCTTAAAGCACAAAATAAACTAAAGCAGAATAGATCAAATGAATTTAATACAACAGAAGCCAAACACAAAATTGTGAACTGTAGTTTATTATAAACTACCCATTCAGTGATCTATGAGGTACAGTTTTCAAACATAAAGGTCATTAAATTTTGAACCACGAGTCAATTCTGTTTTTAACTAACTGCACCATTAAGTATAAGGCACACAGTATACACATGTTTGTGAAAGGAATTTATACATAAGTAATGCCAGTTAAAAGGTAAAAAAAAACAACAACAAAGCCTACTTGAGGAGTCTTGTTGACAATTTCTTTAACAGAATAATAATGTAAGAGTTACTGTTTTCTCAACAAAAACATTGTGTCGTTATCTTGCACTTTCCCTTGACTGACCAGAACTTTAAGTACCGTATACCAGAATAAATATATGTATTATTATGGAATGTCAATATAATTATAGATTTAAAATAGTGATATCTGCTTCTTTAACCCTTTGAATCTGGGATCCTGCTTTATCGGTCTGAGCGTTAAAAACACACACCCCTCCAGAACGATATTTGGGTCTCCGAATACCTTTCCCTAGATTGACAGTCCCTATATGAAAATGTGTTGTGAATATTGAGTTCAGGGTTTACCATGTGACTCGCGAAAGATCACAGTAATCGCAGCGACCGTTGATGCACTGTTTTTGTTATGTTCTTGTAATATTTTGCAATGTATAGAGGTGACGAAAATTTTAAAAAATTGCAATTCTAAAGGACTTGAAACAGAACAGGTTGATGATAATGCAAATGATTCAAATGTTTATTATCCTGTTTCTAAAAATGATTATAATAAAGCAAAAAGACAATGTTAGTGATGATCGACTGATTTCAACTAATAGTATTGTATGCTTTGGGAATACAAGAAATAACACAAGTACTAAATAGCCCAGGTTATAATGAAAAATCCGGGGTGTATAAATGAACTTCTACTATGCTATTCTACACCAATTTTCTCCCTGTGATACATTTTATAATACTTATGGACTACAAACAGACAAATGTATATTAAAATAAATAAAATTTAATTAATTTTATTATCATGTGATTTTGTTTGTTTCTGTGTGAGTTTGTTGAAATTTTCCACAGGAGCCCAGGGGCATGGGTATTTTAGGATCAGGAGCCAAGGGTTCAAAGGGTTGACATAAGTAAATGAAATGATTCACATGTAAAGGTTTAAAGTAACCAAACGTGATCATAGAGAAAAGAAAGCAAAAAAAAGAAAACTTACTTTGAGCATTTTAAAATTTACTTGCTGTCTGGGGCATTAAAACTGTGAAAGCTCCAGATTAATTTCATATAATAAAATACTAGTAGATGTAGTACGCTGCACCACCTCCTGGGATGGTGGCAAATAAAGATTCTTGAACTCTGGCAAATTTTTCACTGTTGAGTTTGTAATAGTTATCTTGCACCCTTGACAAAAGTGATGGAACAGAATCTGATTTTACAATGGAGACTGCACATCCTCCCCAGCCTGCACCAGTCATTCGTGAGCCAACAGCACCACTGTTTCTGCAAAAAGTCCATAAAATATGAATGAACGGTAAACATACATGGGCTTGACATTTTTAACATGAAATTTGTTTGAAGGTTGTGCTCCATTTAAGCAAAGATTATTTTTAGAAGGAAATGAGGGGAATAATTCTGAGAGGGCATCTAAACCAATGATGCAATAACTTTCAATAACACATTAACCCAACAAAATTTAAAAAAAAAAAAAAAAAAAAAAGAATTCATGTAGGGAACATGAATAGTAACAGTAGTGCACATAATAAATAGTGATGTGTTTTTAAAAAATGTCATACATTACTATAATATATTTTGAATAGCAGAAGAGAGAAATTAGCAGTTGCATTCAAATATTAATTATACACACAAGACCCGCACATATAATAAGAATTTAACTAATTTATTATAGAATTTGACATATAAGTTAATGACATCAAACATTAAAAAAAAAATTCAAATGAAATTAAAATCCATACAAACTCACAAAGTTTATATACATTTTTTAATAAGAGGTGGCTTAAACATTTTTCTTTTGGTGGTAAATTAAAAAAAAAAAAAAAAAGATAACCCCCTCAGCCCTAACATTGTTTATTGCGATAAACCCTTGTATATGTGGATGAGTTGTAAAAATAGGGAGGAGATCTAAACTTCTTTTCCGCTGCTCATTTGTCAATGAAATTACTTTGACTGACTAACCTGCAAACCTCAACAAGACTGTCCAAGTCAGGGTGGCTGCAGTCATACATATCTCTGCAACTTGCATGGCTCTCATCCATGAGTTTTCCAAGCAGCTGCAAGGCATCCTCTGGCTGTTCATCACATATTGTTTTAAACAGTAACACTCGCTTTGCTTCACTGTAGACATGGGTCGCTCGCTTGTACAAACAAAAGGTCTCCACTGAAAAAATGTAGTTTACTCTATTCAAAATGAATATTAAGAAGAAATTACAAGAATTGAAGCTAAATTAGTATTATAAATTGTTTCTTTTTAAAATCATATTTTTTAACAGTGTATTGTGTAAAGCAGGGGTTCTTAACTATTTTGCACTGCCACACCCCACACATCATTTATTTATTACTTCCAGGGTTAGTTAGATGCATAAATATCGCTAATTAAATAACAATAATTTAAAAATTTATATTTTTAGTGTTTTCAGATTTTTTCATTTGTTTTTGTGCTTCAAAAATGTATTGGTTTTCCTGCACACCCTGGCAATGCCTCCCACACCCCTCTGAGGGTGTGGTAACCCATGGTGTATATCAATGTTATATAAATATTAACTAAATAATAAATTATGAAAGGGTCAGACTTGTTAAGCTTTAGCAGATGGAGAGACACAAACTTAGTATACAAGTAGGGTGAAACTATATTATAATTAACACATGCTAACTGATGAAGGCTTCAAAATGTGTTATCCAAATTTTCATTTCTGTTAAAAAAGCTTTAACCCACTCTTGTATATGTAGATATTTTGTGTCTTGTAATCAAATGTAATATTAGAAACAAGTTCTCAATAAAACTAAAACAAAACACAACTTATTAGTCCTTTTAAGAGGTGTAAAAATCCACTTACCATGTGTGGTATTTGCACTCAGACTTGTCTCTGCCAACTCTTCAGGTTTGACTTCTAGCAATTTGCAAATTTCCTCTTTGCTGTATGGTTCCTTGTGCAAATTAGCTGTGACCAGTGTTAGCATAGCATCCAAACTAAGGCCTAATTTTTCTTGAAGTTCTCCCAATCTTTTAACATCCCTCCATTTAATATCAGCCTGGGATGCAGCTAATACCTGATAAATGAATGGATAAAAACAGGTTATGATACATGAATTTTACATTAAATGTTTCAATTTTCTAAAAGTGAATATACACTACACTTGTAATTAAAAGATGAGAATTAATCGTAAAGCCAATTTATCTGTCAATAAAAAAAATATTTCCAATATTCCATTCAATAAAAAACAGGAAATTGTATAGGTACTAACCTGGGCAGCCAGTCTGCATTCAACTACTCTTGTATTAAATTGAGGTGTTGCTGCTTTGTTCATCTCGGCTAGAGAATTGCTTACTATAAAAGCTGCATCAGCTGGGAGTTGAACGTCTGTCGTTCGAAGGGGGTTAAACTCTATGAGCTTGGCCTGGAAGTGTACATTACATTTTAAAATGAGGTCAATTAAGAGCAAGAAGGGGTTTTTCATTTCATAGACTTAAAAGAAACAACCAATATAAGAGTTACATAGCTACATCTTTCCAATTTCACATTATTTCAAACAAACTTCATTTTGTTTAAAAATAAAAAAAATGTAATTGATGTCACAAATTATTAAATGGTGTCCTGTCTTTTTTTCAAGCCTAAAACATATCTTGTTCAACTATTTATTTACTTCACAATACGTGATTGCAGTCCCCCAATTACTATTAATTAAAGGAGACCATAAATTAAATTCAAGATGTGTTCATGAAACTCCCGTAAATATTATAAATCCTGTACTATAAAGAAAAGCATTTTTAATTTTTACTTTTCCACTCTTTGCAGTCAGACTTATGGCTTGATCCATCCCACCACCTTCAGTTCCAATATAGCGTTCACATTTGGCGCATATCTCTGCAAGATGCTCCTTTTCAAAGAAATAAAATGTTATGTTGACAGAGTGAAGTCATAAACATCAAAATTATTCTCCTCATAAAAGACAAGTTACCGAATTTTGGCGCATATAAGATGCACCTAATTATAAGACCCACCCATATATAAGACGCGGGTTTTGATGATTTGTGTAAACAAAAATGACATAAGATGGCCTAGCCATCCACTGCACTGAGCAATTTATATTCACTGGTTTCCTTTTCTTGATCATAAATGAAAATTTTGTCCAATGTTTCATCACCTATCAGATGCAAACAAGGCTTCATTACTATTTTGAGTTTACTGGTAGATCAAAGAATTGTCTTAGGCAGGATCGCAACAATTATTGTTCAGTCTTATCTGCAGCCGGGCCAATAGCAGATGGGTTAAGTACCTGGTATCTAGATTTTAGAAACAATAAATGCCCAAACTATTTAAACATACCATATTATGTAAATTTAAAACAATTACTCCGACTAAACTTAGATCTGCGATAATTATGGTACCGGTATACCATACATTGAAACGAAAGGATTTTAAATTTGAAGTGGCCTGCATTGGATTGGTACACGTGGTAATTACTGAACATTTACCCAATTGTTTTTACAACTAGGAATGAAAATCGTGAAACGTGAATATCGAATGCAATGATCCTCCTTCAAAATCAAACACTGTACCGTTTGTTTGTATTAAAAATTACTTACCATATTTTCACGCATATAAGACACACCTAATTATAAGACGCACCCATTTATAAGACGCTGATTTTGACAATTTGTGTAAAAAATATTTTATACATAAGACACACCCATATACAAGTCGCACCCTGGGTGCGGAGTTCTTAAACTTTGTATAAGACGTGTCTTATGTACGTTAAAATATGGTACTTAGACAAATGCATTTTATCTGCTTCAATTCAAAGAGTGATTAAAAAAATTAAAATAATGATTTAAAATAGAATCTCTAATAGTAAAAAAAATTGTTGCTTTCTTCAACATAATATTTACAGATTTTTATTTTACAATCACTATATTAAGATTATTTTGGATATAATGTAAAGCTATTTTCTTGGGTTTGAAGAATTTAATGACACCGTGCATGCAATTAATAAATAATATATCCATAACTATCCATTTTTATTATCTAAAAAAAGATTCCAATAAATAAAATGATACAAAGTGTAAGTGCCATCAAAAAAATTATGTTCAGTCTATGTCAAAATTTCAATTAAACGTTTTTCACTATAACCTTCTCAAGTAGTTATATTTTCACAGATCATGAGATCTGACATCTAGGAGGTGCATAATTAATAATGTAATTCAATGGAAGCTTTGAAATTTAAGCAATGCCCTGTCAAATTTTACTGTCTGAATAGGTTAAAGCTAATAAACAATTTGATTCAAAAAGGATGAAACAAAGTTCATGTTAAGGAGAATAAAAGGGTTAAAAATCACAACATTTTTATTTAGAACAAAGCAGCAGCTGGACTTATTCTGACATCCTCTTTCCCAAAATAAATGTTTATGATCATGTTTAATTACTTACTTTTGTCATGTTCCACTTGTTGGCTCTCAACATGGCCAAGGCTGAACAGCACACTAAAGCACTTGAGCTTGACAGTCCAGCACTTCTAGGGACAGTTCCATGTACAACAGCTTTGAAGCCTTTGATGGTTTCACTTTGAAATTGCTCTTTGATACCCAAGATACCACACAACACATATTTATACCAGTGGGGTTCATCTTTAGTGATGACAATTTTGCTGACATCACAGGTGAAAGATCTTATTTGGAAAATGAATGCAATAGTGTAACATTACTAAATGTCATTGTAATTCATTAAGTTATATAATACTTAATATTGCCTATGGTCCTCTCTTTCTGTTACCTCTGTCATCCTTAATTTTATTCATTCATCTCAAGAATTGAATAGGTCCGATATATCACACAGTTCTTTATTCACATAATTGATACACATATAATTCTAGAATTAGTTAAATCCATGTAAAAGATGTAGTTACAATATAACATAAGAAATCTTACACACTTTAATATAATTCTATTCATGAATTCACATCACATTGAAATATGGCTTCCCTCTCCCTGACCAAAAAAACGTGCCCTCTCTAATGGCGTCCAGCCTCACACTTTCAAAGTCATGCTATCTTCATATGCCACAAAAAACTAGTTCCCCTTATTCTCATCCTATGATTAAATTACTCCGCCGCCGTGCATGGGAATAAACAATACAGTCATGTGACTGAGCACCATTCACTCGTTGTGTTACACGCCCTATCCCCATCAAAAAATTTTGTGCAAAAAGTTTTGGATAAAAATATCAATATCAGCTCAAAAGGGTGTTTATTTCAATGATATTTCAACAACTGAATTCCACTAATATTACATTGGTAAAAAAATCATGTTGCAGTAAGTTTCTCTAGCTAACTCCAAGGGTGTTAAATAATATAATATTTCAGACTAGAAGTTTTAATAAAGAGTATGATTGGTTTAGACCTTTTGGAGACCTGAGTGCAGCTCAGCCAGTCGGCTAAAAATTGGTTTTGACAAGCAGGTGACGTCATGTGGGTGTGGGAGAGCTCAGGGTATGTGGCACGGAATTACGCGGAGTTATGCGATAAACATAAAAAACTTTAGACAAACTTACTCATACTGGGGATCTGCACTGACTAAAGAGATGTTCCCACTACTGTCTGGCAATACAGCCATAACAATATCTTGTTCTACAGCCATGGGTAATACTGAATAGCCACAATAATCAATATGTTCTCCTGCATGAAAATAATGTATATTTTACATAGAGTAAATATGCAGTCCACATTATTGGCATAGCAATTGTTGATTATTACAGTATAATTAATTTTTGGGATTATAGTTGAAGATATGCATATAATTAGTTATAATTTTTATAGACAACATGGTCAGTGTTAACTATTAAACTTAAGCATTGGATAAAGTTTTTAAGATATGTTGATCAATGTCAACAAATGTCACTGGGTAACTATACAATTGAAAATAACAAGTAAAAATAAAATAAAATTTATCACTATCAAAAGATTTAGACACAGCCAGTACAGTAAATGCTGAGGAAATTTTCAATTTTCAAATATGCCCCCAATATTTATAGCACAGTTTACATTAATAGTAAAAGACATGCAATAGTTTGTGCTGATATTTGTAGTAAATCTAATGGACAAAACAAAGAACACAAACATTATCACATCAAAAAAAACTTTCACCAAATTTTTTCCCAAAAGAAAATAATTAACTTTTCAAAGGTTTTTTGCATGACACATTTCCAATTCAAATGATTTTTATAAATAAGATTCTAGCTAGCTTTAAAAATGTAACAATTTCATTTTTACTTCAATAAATATTTGTACCTATAAGATTAACTCTTCCTGGCGCCCGTGAAAAAAATTCTGGCCCTTCACCAAAGTTTTCTTGGAATTTTTGACTAATATTTTTATACCTGGGAGTTGAAAAAAAAACAACTTTAAAATATTTACAGAGAATAAGGAAGAATGCAATTTTAAACAAACAGATAAGGAGGTTTAGTGAGTTACAGAGACACTATGTGCAATGAAAAATTTCAACTCAATTAAATTAAGTTCATGTTTTAATATTTATAATGTCTGTAAATGCATGTAACCATATTTTAGCATATAGTTATAGAATAATTAATGTATAAAGAATCTCAGGGAAGAATGTTGCAAGATGAATATCAATCTTACCAAAATACAAACTAAATCTGATTTAGCTGAATTTATAAAATTTAATGAGATTATATAAAAATGAAAAAGTATATTCTCTGCAAAATGAAAAGAACAGAATATGCAAGATGAGGCATCAAATTTCTAAAGTGTAAAGATTTAGCAGAGAATTCAATATCTGAATCTAAACATCTAACTGACCTATCTTTTTGTGCCTCTGGTATGGCAGAAACAGGTGTCTCACTTTCTTCTGCCATCTTCAATTATCTGAAAATAATATTTAATAAAGCACTTTCAAAAGTCTGTTTGAATAAAATAAGGGTTGTTAAACCTGCTAACTGTCGCAAAAAAATAAAATTAATCAGATTCAACTAGGTATCACAGCTTTTGAATACCTATATGTAAACTGTGAACCTGCAGAAGAGCACAAAATTTGGAACTGTTTTGAATTAATCGAAATAACTGTTGAAATTTGGTCTAGTTGCATCTATTAAAAATTAAAAACAAAAATAATATGCTTTAAATTTAGTACCATTTACTGAATGTAAATATTTTTCTTTGCACTTATGATTTTTTCAACACAATGAACATATATTCACCACCTTAGGTGCGCAACAACAAAATAGATTGCAGTAAACAATCTGATGTGACAGCTGCTGTCCTTACACTACAGTAAAATCAATATGTTGACTTTAATTAACTTTGATCAGGTTTATGTAATAAATATAGATTTTTCATTAAAAATTGAGATAGGATGGAATATTTTCAAGTGACACAAATTCCAAGATATTAAATATAATATGTTAACCTTTTGATTGCTGAAAGGTAACAGCTCCTAAAACAATTTCTAGTCCAGTCTACAATGAATCTTACTCTGATTGCTCAATGACCTGATCTGAAAGCAATTTCTTACACAAGAGATAGGACACTGCAGATAAATTGTTAAAGACATCCAGTAAGAGGACTGGGTCATTGACTGGGTTAAATAAAAGCTGAGGATACACATCAGCCCATACTCAATTTCATAACAGATTTTTACTAAGTTTGGACTCAGTAGATAAGATGTGAACAGGTAGATATCAGGTAGATAACTAATACAGTCATGTTAGAAACAATAGCCCTTAATTAGAACAGACACTGCCTACAATGAGAGGGGCGGGGGTTGGGGGGGGGGGAGAAGCAACAACAAAAAATGTCTTTATAAAAAGGTTTTGAAATAATTGATTTTTAGCAAACCAAATATCACAAATATCAGCTAACAAAAGCAAATAAACTAAATGGTAAAATTATGTAGGTTTATTATTGTCTCTCAGTATAGCCAAAATTAAATGTCAACAAAAAATTCAACTGTATTCATAACTGAAAGGATCTCAAGAATGCCTTGAGAATATTTACACAACAGGCTGTCATTGGCCTTTCTTAATTTTGTGACTGGTTAGTGGTACTGTTTTGAAGGGTTTTGTAGCAGGGGATCAAATTAAGTAGGCCATACTATGCATGGGCCATACACTCTACACAACACTACAACTTAGCTATTTGTCTAATACTAAAAATAATAATTATATGCTATAGTGCAGTGGTTTTCAACCTTTTTCCAAATTGGGCACGCTAAGGAAATACAGTTATTATTGCGGAAACCCCTCTTATCATGGCTTAAACTAGATGAATAATTATATATTTTAAACAGACAAGTAAAAACAGAACTGTTGTAAACAGCAGATGGCTTCATCTCTATTATAGACTTAACATAGGCATTTGATGAAGTAGACTTTTCAGTTTCCTGTCACAGAAAAATAATACGTGTCTATGGCCGATTGTCATCGCATCAATTCATCAGCATATGTAGTGAAAAATGTGCTTCATCCACACAATATCTGGAACCTTTGCAATCAGCAGTAGATTGAAGCAAGGCTGAATTCTTGCACCTATGCTCTTAGTAATCTTATTTTCTTGACTGTATGCCTCCAAATGAAATCTTATAATAGTGCAAATCCTAGGATGTACTAAAGTCACTTAGGGCAGTGGTCGGCAAGTTGTGGCTCATGCAGCTCTTTAGCAACCTGAGTGTGGCTCTGCCAGTCGGCCACAAATCCATTTTGACTCCTAAAAACATGGTTCTTGAAAAGAAATTTGGCTCTCAAATTTTTTTTAATTGTCCTGCTGCTGGTTTTTGGCTCTTTTGACTAATGAGTTTTACTACCACTGACTGGGTATCAAATGTAAACTGACTTTAACCAATGATGCAACAGAATACACTGTAGTTCAGTTTCACTGCACTACTGGGAGTATTATTGTGGCACCCCATTTAAAACCCACTGCTATTGTGTCAATAACCAAGTCTTACTATTATAGTTATATGGTTTAAGGGCCATCCATAAACACCATGGATCTAGGGTGTGTGTCACAAGCTCTTATGCTCGGTTAATCTATCCCTAACTCACAAACTTCCCATGACACCTCCAAGTTGCCAACATCCCCATAGATGGTAATTTAAGTCTGCCATCTTTCCACAACAAAAGCCTCTAGGCACATTCACGCAAGTGAAAGACAAACTATACATGTCTCTGTGAAGGTTGAGATCCCGCTACACTCCTTCCCTTACTATATGATCATAGCCTCAGGGAATCACTATTTATAGCCTACTCAGTTTCCATCATTCTGTTGAACCATTTAGACCATTAAATATTTGACCAAGCCATTAACGGTGATCATGTGAATGTGACAGTGAGAGTTTTTCCACATATTTCTGAATGTAAAGAGGGTGTCTAAATATATGTGTCAATGGGAATAGGAAAAAAAAAAAGGTGGGGGGGGGGGGGGTAAAATGTGTCCAAGAATTATGTTGTCTTTATGTATCATTTGTATGGCCCTTTACGCTTACAGTTTAGCAACACAGTCCCAGCCAGTTACCAAATTAAATTTTTAGTCCCAGCCAGTTACCAAATTAAATTTTTCCATCTCCGAAAATTCCCATCTTAAAAGTGTGGCAAATGTACCTCTTAAGTGTGAGAAATTTGGTTTTTCAATTGCCATAACGGTGTTTTAAAAAAAAAATGTTGCCCACCTCTTCTATAGTCATAGATTAATAGATACATAGAGTACTGATATTAGTATTAAATAGCATTAATGGACAATTACAATGGTTAGGCTACTTGAGTAATTTCAATTTTTTTTTAAAATTCTAATAGTTAAAAGACTTATTAATTAAGGAGGTCTGTATTATGTCCACTGACATCCCCCTCAATTCAGTTCATATTTTGAAATATTCATTGAACCAATGAATTGACAATTGTTTTGACATTTTGAAATTTTTAATTCATTGATTTTGATCAAAAATAGCCTCAAAATTTAAAAAGTTTAGAGGCCTACTAAAAACTATCTACTGACAACTACAATACTGTCAATACTGTATACAACATTGTTTGAATACATGAATCATTAAAATTATAAAAATTGAGAATTTGAGAATAAGATTAGATAGAGATTGGTTAAGTTAATACTTTATAATTATCAGTATTTTTAAATCATATATTATGTTATATAATAATATATAATAACTTTACTATTATTCATGTGTTTCTGAAGTTCAGAAGGCTAATTTGCCTAATTTCTAATTCACCCACTTCATCCTATACTTATACTATACTTAGTATACTATAGACTATAGGCTATAGGCCTATACTATAGCCCGATAGCTTATCTGAAACTTGGTAGTACATAGAATGACATAGAATCCTTGCCGTTGCCGTTAACACATCATATCAATTTTTCAGCCCCACACCAAAACTCAGTTTTTCAGGGGAGAAATGTTAATGATTTTTTCATTGTCAAAATGTGTGCGTGTTTTGGTGTGGAGATTCAGATTGATTGATAATGATTGTGTCTTGTGTAGCTGTTTCTTAGCTACTAACTACTACGTCTACGTGCTTTGTGATTTTGTCAGAAGTTTACCCATTTCCTCAATAAATAAAGTACAATTACATAAATGCGTATAGAAGCGTTATCTTGACTTATTTAATAGCGAAGGAAATAATGCTTGTTATTTTAATTCAGGCCTTACACCTTCCTTGCCTTCCACCGACGTCGGTCGCAACAAAACAACACAACTTACAAATATCGGTCTGAAGAAGACTTGGCCTAAATGAAAATGTCAAAGGTTAGAGGTGAATTATAGAAAAACTATGTGCCACATTGAATATTGTGTGCCAGATTTTCTTAAATGTACCTTATTGCCTATTGTATGTTACATTAAATCCCTAAATGAAATGAGGATTAATATTTTATTAGTATTGGAAGATCAAACATTATTGAAAGTTCAAAATCATTATAGTTTTTAGTGTCATTCATTCAAAGCAAAATTTATCATCAACACGTTAAAAAGTTTAATTCATTTTTATAACGAGTCGTCAGAGGTGGAAAAAAATGGACTTAAAACTTAATAGAGGAAACGTGATATTATAATTATAAAAATCCACGATCTACACGTTTATTTTCTAAGTCGTCTAAGCTGTATTGTTCTCTTTGAAATTCATTAAAAATATAAAAGTCCGTTGTTTTTTGTTGTGCAATTTTAAATGCATTAGTATTATTAGTATGAGATTTAGCAACCAAGAAATTCGTATGGCTGGATAATGAAGAAACGGTTGAGAAACCCTGAACCAAACGAACATTATTTTCTTTATTTTTAAAGAATAGACTATTCTAAATACCAATTTTTACCGATGTGCGGTCATTAGATTTTGATTTATTGTTAATGTGTACGTGTATGGTTAACGTGTAGCCGTAGGCAAATTTATTGTTTTATAAAGACAATTTTCAGAAAAATCTAAATACTATTTTTCAAATCCGTAAGCCGTAAAAAAACGGCGAGTTTTAAGATATGATTATCCTCATTTACAATTTACCAAACATTTTTTATATGTTGAACTGTAGTATTGTGAAAAATTTCAATTCAGACATTTTTAAACAAAACAATGTTCAAATCTGTAGGGTAGCATTTTGTTTTTAGTTTTTTTTTTTTTTTAAATAGTAAGCCTATCCTTATATAATATAGGCATATGCCTTCCCACTATTTTACCAGCTTCTGAAACGAATTTAAAAAATTGGATCAAAAGCAGAATCTAGATAACGAATTTGATGACTGTATCATTCCGTTTTTCTTTCAGAAATTTTCCTCGGGGGTGAGGGAGGCAGAGGCATAGATAGGGGGAGGCAGAGGGGACAGCTGTCCCCGGGCGCCAGACTAACGGGGGTACCAAAATGGACTTTGATAGTATTTGGTTGATGAAGATAATAGGTTTCAGAAATAAAGAAGGGGGGGGGGGGTTAAAAAAATCAATCCTTTCCTTTGGCGCTAAACACTCTAGCTACGCCTCTGCCATTGGTGTAGAAAGGGTTGCAGATGGGGTTGTGCAGCCAGGTGTCATTTTTTTCTTTATATTATGTTGAGGAGTGTCATTCTCTGACAACTCCAAAGTTTTTAATGTGAAAGAGAGGGCAGCGAATCTTGGCTCGCCGATAGCGGCACTAGTACTTGCTGCGCCACTAGCGAGTGTATATACTTGCTGCGCCACTAGGGAGTGTATCTATCTGCACCAAAAGTGGCGATAATATTTATCGGGAAATAGGGCGAAAATTGGGACATCGATGGCTCTTGAGCAGAAGAGGGGTCTGGGGATTAATTCCCCATAATTTTTTTTATTATTTTAAAATCAAGAGGTGAATTTTGGGGTATACCTAAATTCAGTGTTTCTGTTACACCATTTGATCTAGAGATGGAATTTTTTAAGCCTCGGGGGAGGCATTATTGTACCGAGTACCATATTTAAACTGAATTCACTCTGGTTGTGGCACCGCCCGTGGTAATTATTTGGCATAAGCCTAGATTCAACACTGTATTGTCACTTTGATTGGCGTGAGGGAACTGGGGAACAGAAATTGAGGGTGCTGAAAACTCTCAAGCAAAAGTTGGGACATGGATCCCCATAGAGAAATTTTGATTAATTAAAAATGTAGAGGTGCATTTTGGTGCACTATTGAAGTTGGCAGAGGCGTAGCTAGAGTGTTTGGCGCCCGGGGACAAGATTCATATTATAGCGCCCCTTTTGTCTTTTTTTCAACCCTCAAACCCATTATTTTCATCAATAAAATAATATCAAAGCACATTTTGGCGCCCCTAACTAGCTGGTGCCCAGGGACATCTGTCCCCCCCCTGCCCCTCTTCGCTACGCCTCTGGAAGTTGGCAATTCTTTTAGACAATTTGTAAGGGGTTATTTCAAACGACTGGTGGAGGCGCCAGAATTAGCCATAACAAAGATCAGGTACATCTCGAACTCCACCCCAGCCCAACATGTACTTAACACATTCCAGCTGATGCCCTTGAAGGTATACTTATTGCCCTAGCTTAGTGTCACCCCTTAAATCTTTATAGTCCCCAGAAAATTTTGATAAATTTAAAATGCAAGAATATATTTCAGCACATGTATACATTTAGTTTTTCATCATTCTACACTTAATCGGAGAACAACGGGAGAGATGCTAGTTAGAAATGTAGGTTTCACTTACCTCAGAGCCATCATGCGGGCACTGCAACCCCTGCAGCTGGCCTCTGATATTTTAGGGGCTTAAAGTTGTGCTGTGGACACTTTTTAAATTATCAAATTTAAATGTAAGGTGGTGGAAGGACAAACCCGAAAAGTAGCAGGGGGCCTCGGAAAGTCAAGTGACGGCTCTGCTTGACCTAGTTATGCAATACAAATTTTTTTTTTTTTTAGATTACTAGATAACACTGTGGTTTTATCGTTTATTAAAAATGAATTTTTTTTAACTTCCAAAAAATATTTTCATCACAAAAAAGCAGTGCAAGTATTATTTTAAATGTTGAAAGCAATGGAAAAAATATTTATAATAACTACATTTTCCAAATATTTCCAAGTTTTATTTGAGTCAATATAAAATAAAATAATGTTTTGTAGAAAGGTGTAAAGAATTTAAGGATTTTCAAGTATACATTTCCCAATATGCAATATTCATTTGAATTTGATTAAAATGTTTATTTGGATTTTCTTCAGTTGAATTTTAAATTGCCTTTTCAATATACTTTAGACATGTTTTAATCAAATCCATAGAATTTAGTGTAAAATTGACAATTTAGAAATAATTATTTTTTCTAAAACTAGTACATAAAATGAAATAGGCAAGATAATCGAAATGCAAATGTACAAAAAATATTTTGTTAAAAAGCCTTCTGCAGGATTTTCATTAAAAAAATTAATGTAAAAAATGTGTGCTGATAGTTGGGGGAGATATTTAAGATATTATTCAATATTCTGATATTAAAAAGAGAAAAGCAGTTGGGAATTTAATAAACATATCTAAGTTTCTTTTTTATACTCTTTTATTCAGTGAACTGTGTTACAAAAGTAGTGCATCTAAAGAAAACTCAAAAGCTTTCGCTATAATAACTATTTTTGAAACTTGCGCTATTTGTATGCCCATAATAAATTCTTAAGTTTTGTTTTAAAAAAAAATAAATTATTAATTTTTATGCTTTATTTTATTTAGCTCAACATAAATGAAATCCAGCACATTACAAATTATGCTAATAATTATATTTTTTTAAACATGAGGCCACCATACACTTTATAAGTAACATGAAATCCCTATTTTAAAAGCATGCTTTTATGATGAAAGTGAAAGATAATTTGAAAACAGATTGCACATGTTTGATACTTAGCAAGAACTATATTAAAATTATAGACCTTTAAATTGATGAAAAGGTAGTTTAATACCCAGTTAGTCATTAAGCTTGTGAAGTTGCAAAAGATAAATAAATAAAAAAACTGATGTATGCAAACAATGGGATGTAAGTTTTGGCTTATAATCAGGCGCAGCCAATTTTCAAAACAGTATGATATTTATAATCTAATACTATTAGTGTAAGCCTTTAACAGGATTAGCTTTACATAGACGGAACATTAAATATATCGAGCATTGCGATATTTCACTGGTTCCACTAATTTTAATCGGTTCAAGGTACCAGTTTTTATACTTTTTAAAATATTTATAAAAATTATAATCATAGTTTTTTTATAAAATATATTTTTGTTTTATTGTTGTACACATTTTAAACAGGGGGTGGGGGGCACTTGACATTCTCCGGGGAGATGCCTGAAAGAAACACTGGTAGCATTCTGCTATTATTAGATTTGGTAACCTCATTCAAATGTTCTCACATTGCCACGTATTTTGCTTGCCCCTGAGCCTGAACTCAGGTAATTTCAAAAAGGGTAAAACATATATTTCCTTATTTGTAGAATCAGCGGGTTTCAAGATATGGACAACTTCAAAAGTTATATGTTTTTATTATAAAATAAAAAATAATATATATACTTAAATTTAAAAAAAAAATGTATGAATGAAGTTTTAAACAAAAGAAAAAACACAAAAATTATTGTATAAGCAATATAAAAACACTTTTAACATTTTTAATTGCCTTATGAGTTATTTTTCATAATAATTGACTTGGAAATCATGTAACAAAAGTATACATAAAGTTTTTATGGTAATGATAAGCCTAAAAGCCTACACCTAAATCTTCATAGACAGTTTCGCCCTTAAAAACTCATCTGGGTGATGGTACACTTTAAAAAACATTTATGCCTATAATTTATTTATACAAGATTTATGATAAAACGAAGCACCCATACTTGTTTAAGTTTAAGCTGTTTGTTACAGCCCACATCCATTGTAATAAAAACAGCATGTCCCAGGTTATGACACCTTATTCATTGCATTATTTTATTAAATTTGTTATCCAACTTTATTTGTATGCTTTTAATACACAAAAATAATTTGATAAAAAAATTTTGGTCTAATTATATTTAATTATTTGGTAACTATTAATTTATTATTATTTTATTTCTTTCATAATACAAAAAATTAATTTTGAAAATGTTATCTAAACATGTCCTTTTCAGTTTGGTGTGACTTCTTAAATGAATTAAACTAATATAATTCAAAAAAGATTATTACAGTATAGAGTGGACAGTAAAATATGAAATCCATGTTACTTAAAATTAAGTTTTAGGTCAAAGTATGCTGATTAAAATAAAATTTTGCTCATTACTTATAAAGCTGATTTTGAAATAAACATTTTGACTTTATCATTAAAACATTCAGCAGAAATGTTAGTTATGTAATTGCATTTTGCACTTATAATAACTTATATAAATGTAGGAGTTTAATGAAAGCTTTAATGTTTTCTTAATATCTATAAAATAGTTCAGCATAAATGTTTTGCTATTAATAAATATAAATAGGAATAGAAAATACTTTCAAAAACTGATGGGTTTATTTATTTGACTTTAGAGAATTCTGGCAAGAGTGATGAGTCTTTGAATTGCTGCATGTCTGAATCAAACTGGCTTTCAGATGTATGCTCTTCTGTGCTTCCTGTAAATGCTGTATGTGAAGGCTTTAATTGATCATTTACTCTTCTTTGTAATGCTGTTTTCTTTCTATGTTTCATAGTATGGTCAGATAATGAACCAGCACTTGCTGGTTTTGGTCGTAGTTCTTCCTTGCCATTGTGTGAGACAGTCACAGCACTTTGAACTCTACTTTCAGATAAAAAACATAAGTCTTTTCCAATGACATTATCAAGGCCCCAGTCAGAGTCTGAGTCAGATAAAGCTGTTGATTGCCTTTCATAAACTGGCATAGGCTCATAATTTGAATGCTGAATGGTGTTGGATGATGGTTTAGATTCTTCTACATTTTGACCATAAATGTTTGTTAATTGCGTCTTTACTGCTTTTGATAGCCCTCTGGTTGTATTCTTTGCCTCTGTAGAATTATCATCTAAGTTTGAAGACTTCTTACTGACAGCATTCTCAAATTTTTTAATTGTTAAATCCTTTTCAGCAAGTTTTGATTCTAAAAATGCAATTTGTTCACTTTGCTCTGTCAGCTGGTTAGATAGTTCTACAATAACTTTAGAATGACTATTGTCATGGGAAGCTGAATTTAAAGTTGAATCACTTCTACAATTATGATCAAGCATGTCACCTGTAAATGCATTAAAAAAAATGTTGCATATAAGTATAATTAATTTATGTTGTTGGGTATAGAAAAAATGAAAGAATATAATATTTATCTGAACTTAATATAATAATATGATACATAATTATTGATTACTGATACAGAGATGTATCACTGGATTAAGGGCAAACCAATGGTAGGTGGGTTAGACAGGTGATTAACGATTCATTAATTCAAGATATATTATGCACTTTTAAAGATTCTCATCATAATTGATGTGCATGCCACATAGCCATGGCTATTCTTGATGCTACCATACTCATACAATTATTAAAAAATCTATTTTTATAAAAAAAATAATGATATAAATTTGGGAAAATGGGACACTATCAAAGTCAAAGATGCTAAAATATGTCCCAGAAATATACAACTTCAGCAATAGCAATTTAACTAAATTGATATGCTTACAAGATTCTTTTCCTTGATCATATTTGTTAGTCATTTCAAGCTTCATTTCCATATTTTTTATTGATGCTTCCTGACGTAGTTCACGGACTTGATTTCTTAACATCCTTATCTTTTTTTTCAGTCTGAGTTGCTTAGTAAAAGGAAGAGAAAATTATTTTTTTGCAGTAAATAATAGAAAATTACTCACCCTTACTTTAGCCTTCTAAAATATGTAGTAGGCCCATTTCATATTAGCAAATTAGAAAAATAAACAAATAAGAGATTTTTAGTAGACGTCTTCTATACCCAATTGCACATTGTTAGTCACATGATGCTTAGAAGTTTTGATTTGAGACAGCAACAGAACAGCCTAAAACTAGAGTTACATAAACATGGTTGTTTTTCCACTTGCAATCCATAAAACCTTTGATCTGAGCACAGTGTTAGGCAGGCACCTAAATCCTTTTTTTATCGGCAACATATGAAAAACATATTTCTTTAGTCTGCTCCCTCACATTGTTGAAAGCACATGAGAGTTTAAAAAAAAGGATACTGCAATGTTTAAATGTCCAATCACAGTGGAAGAAGGAAAGAGGAGAAAGTTTCCAATGTTTTGTAATTTTTACATAATTTATATGGTTTAACTCTCCCATGAAATTCATCTCTGATTTATCCTTATTTTATAATGTAACTCTTTTTTCATTTCATGTCACTCTGTTACTCTTTGATTTTAATCATTACATAACTCAAGAGCAATTTACTAAAAGTTATGGCTCTGTTATACCTGTTTAAAAATAAGTATTTTTAAAAACAGGAAACTTACAATTTTATTTGACTCTTCCACAGTCTTTTGTAAGTCACTTTCAAGTTTTGATATATGCTGATCCTTAGCAAGAAGTGTTTCATTTTTTAAAAGTGATGTCTCATCAATGAAGGGCAACTTTACACTTTCATGGTCCTTTAACTTCTCTTCTAATGTTTGCAACTGATCTTGTAAATCCAATTTCTCACTTTCTACTTTGGCTACCTAAGAAAATCAAGTGAGATATATATTGTTTTACTTCATTGTAAATCTCTGACAAAAAAGTTTGTTTAATGTTGCACATTTTACTAATTATATTCACTATTGTAAATTTAGAAAAAGCATGTGAAATTGAAATGTTTTGAAAGCTGCATAATTTATATTGCTAATTTTGTCATGCTTTATAAGGGAATAATCTGCTATAATTTATCAAATTACGGACAGGGTCAAATTTTCCATTATGTAATGTAGGGACAGTGCCTTGGGCTTTTGAAATTTTTAGGGCTTATGACATTTTTATGGCCTATAAAGAAGGCACAAAAGTTGAAAAGAAAACAATTTAAAAAAAAAATAAGAGATGAAGCAAAAATATAATATATTTAACATTCAAAATTACTATTCATAATTTCTTGGGACTTCCATATTATTGCTTTGACTATTTTTGTTTATCATTAAAAAATCAGACCCTGGTTGCATGATTTATTCATATAAGTAAACAATTTCTAGCATTTTCACTCACTAACCAAAATTAATGTTTTATTAACAGACTTACCTCTTGCTCTCGTTGTTTTATTTTATTTTCCAGCTCACAAATTAGTTGGCTTGGTGAGACATCAACCTGAAATGTAAAAAACTATTCTTGAAGGACTTTCTCCCAACTTTATTAAACAATCCCAATATTAGAGAATTTTATAAAAATTTTAATGGATATATTTAATTTCATTCATCAAACATCACTAAGAAAAGTTGCAATATTCTTATTTAGTAGGGTGTTGCTTCCCTGAATTACACTAAAAAAAACTTTGTAGTTAGAACCAGCATTAATTTACAGCACAAGCTTAAAACAACTCATGCAAAATATATGATTAAAATAAAAAACACACAAAAATAGTTGTTTGCTACAGGTCTCAATAAGGAGATACCATTGATATGATTTATTCATGAATAATTTTTAAAGCCAAAATATTACCTGTTGATAAGAAGTGTAAGGTGAAGTCGGATTGGCTTCAATATTCATTAACTCTCTTGGATTTCCTAAAGTAGTATCACTCTCTATATGCATCAAACTGAAAACCCAAATTATCCAAATACATAAGTGCCATTAATGTATAATGCTCTGAATTTTAGTTAATTTCTACCTAATTTTTAAAAAATCTTTTTTAAAATCAGAGCAAAATGAAATTTTACCTGGGTAATTCCCAGCAAAGTGATGCATATCAATCAAGTTTTTGAAAGTTGTTTTGTTAAACATACAGGGTTGACAACTAAAAAAACTTTCATTTACAAAAATATATTGTAAATAACGACAATTTTATTGACAAACCTATCTTATGGACAAATCTTTAAAATGTACTTGGGACCATGAAACTTAAAATAATAAAATAAGCTCTCATACGACTATTGTTACTCGAAGTTATATGTAACGATCATGAGACTTGAAAATATTTAATATCTGTATTATTAGTTTATTTAATGACATTTTCAGCAGTGTTGAAATTCTCCTAATTATGATCATACAGATTTAAAGCAAGCAAGGAGAAATCACAAACACAGAGATTTCCCCGTTAGTTTCTCTTTTAAAGATTATTCAAAGACTTTCTTTCTGCTCAATCCCCCATCTTGTTTGTTTGTCCAGTGTAATTCTTTTTGTTTGCACATGGGATCCCCCTCATCCTATGTCATTTGTTTTGAATGTGAATGACATATTTTCATTTGTGTATTGAATGTTATGATTTGTGAATTGTGTTGGTAGTCTTGTATTGTGAATGGTCTGAATTGTAAAAACCAATAAATAATGTGAGAGAATAAATGTTGTGTCAACACAGTAAGTTAGTTAATTTTCATAGCTTTTTTTAGTCAGTTTGTCCAGAGTCATCTTAGTATTAGTTTCAGTGTTACTGTTATAGTATAGGATCCTCATTTCAAATAACAGAGTTTTATAACAATATCTTTTTAAAAATTATAAAAATTCTTATTTTGTTGATAATATACAGATTAACATTTTAATACTAAAAAGCAGGACAAAAAAAATTTAAACATTTTTAAAAAGACTCTCTATCAAAGAAGAGTTTAAACACACTAAAAATTAGAAATAATTTGTAAAAATGTATTTACACAAAGACTATCTGAGCAGAAATATTTTCAAAAAATCATTAAAAATAAAACATTTACATTTCTTCTATATTACCGGTACATCCAATTCAAATTCTTAGGTACATAGAGCTCATCTACACTTATTTGTGTAATGCATTTTAAGAGAATTTAAATTATTTTCTACACTTAGTGTGGTTAAACTCATTTTTGATAGAAAGTCTTTTTACAAAAATTTGTAAATATTTTTTATTTAATGTCAGAGTGGGCATCCTAAAATTTTTACAGACATTAACGGACAAGTCATTGGAGATCAAATTTTTATTAATAGTCAGTAAATTTATGAAGTGCTGGCAACTCTGTATGTATTGTATGGGCATGGGCAAACAAAAATTGTTCAAACCTTCATAAACAACTTAAGGCTAAGGAGTAAGTATATTAAAGATTAAATGGTCAGGAAGAGTAATATCAACATTATACATACCAATTATTCCAATAGTAATGGAATTTGACTACATTAACATATAAAGGAAGTAAAGATGAGTTGAATTTGAAAATAATATGGAAAGCGTCACCAGGCAGGCACAGACATGGAACCAGCAATGGGTGATTAAAGAAAACATTGGCCACATATCACATAGGCATAGGAAAATACTGATGGTGCTAAAGTTAAGGACGATGACAATACTTTCTTTATCATCATGATTTATCTCTCATAAAATGATTGACATATAACTCATAAAATGATTGACATATAATAGATTACTATCCTTAATGACAATAATTTAATTTAAATAATTTCTATTTAGACTTAAGTATTAGTATTTCTAATAATAATAATATTAATATCACTACACTCATTTATCATTAGTTAGCAGTTGGCTGAGTTGGTAATAATTACAAAATTAGTATTGTAATACCACCCAACTGGCTAATGTTGAGAGATATCACTGTGACTTCGTTAGGGATACATTTATGGTTCAGGTTAGGTTTAGGGTTCAGGGATACATTTAGGAATTTGTTTCATTATTTTTAAACACTTTATTCTTAATTTTACGGTTCACAGCAATCAAGTTGGCGGCCATGGTAAAAAACGGGGTGATATCTCTCAACATTTACCAAATATTTGTACAAACCCCTTTATTAAAAATACCTTGCATTATTTTCTATACCCGAATCACAATCGGTTTTATTTTCAATAATTAATCCATTTTTAGATATATTTGGAAGTACTCTGGTTGATCTTGTTTCACTTTCACTCTTCTTTCGAGACTTTTTATCTCCTGTAGAAGAGTCGAGGATTTGATTGCTTGAGCCTGAACCCATTACCTTTCAAAAGATTTGGTATAATTATCTATTTGAATTATCTAAATTGGTAAAACTAAAAAGGCATTTATATTTTTAATCTTATTATTGAATGAACAACAACTGTTTTTATCATTAAGGTAGCCATTTTGAAACAACGCTTCGTTTCCTAGCCGATTTCAAAAAGTCAAACGGAAAATGTACTCTTTACAGTACAAATGCTATTTTTAAAGCAAATAATTATTGGATTTTAAAATAAACTTAGAATAAATAAAAACAATTTTCCAAAACAATTTATTTAATGAACTGGAAAATAGAAAGGATTTAAGTTTTTAACAGTTTTTTGTCTATTGATGGTAAATTTACTTGATATTTATTACGCCAGTTCTATTAAAAATTGTTTTCTTCGATTCATGCTCTAAAATAAAGTAAAAACATTTAGGCCTAAAGTTAATGAGGAAGTATAATTCCAAACATGATACGCTTTCAATGCTTTCATTGTAATTCATAACTTCCTTCTTCTGGGAGAACGTTAGTTGTTATTTGCTCAGACAGAAAACTGACTTTAGGAATGTTAAACTTCTTTTGAAAAAAAGAAAAGTATAAACCAATAATTATAATAAGTATAAGTCTAAGTATAGTACAATAAGCATCTTACTATTACTATTCTTGCTCAAACTCAAGTTAATGTAGCATAGGCTAGCCAGGATTACACAAGTAAGTGCTTTTATTTATTTTGTTATTGTACATTTTAATCTATCAATGATTGATATTAATTATTAATATTAATAGTATTAATAGGTCATGAGTCATGATAACTTTCCACTTGACCACTAATAACACCACCTACCACAGTCACAGTTTAATTATTTTCTCCAAGACACTACACACCACCCCCACTTTAAAAAAAAATTAAAACTTAATGTTATTAATATAATAAGTGAATAGTGACATAAGCTATCCCAAAGTTCAGAATTTCTTTCTGCTGCACTTGGAATTCAAGAAACACAAATTACCATTTACCACTACTAATTATATCTTAAATCATTATATTACATAAAAGCAAAGATTTTTACTGAGCTGCTATTGCCATAGATATGCAAATGTTTTTTTAAAGTGTGCTTTTAATAGTCTTGACTTGGTATATATTATATACCACATTTACAACAGGGTCTAATACAGGCTTTAGTGTTGCCTGTAAGGTTTTTGAAACTATGGATTCTTTGTTTTTAAAAACAGTGTGTTTTAAAAAAAACTTTCTTTGCAAGGGTAGTAAATACCTTAATAACCCCCCACTGTAAAAATTTCTCAGCACAGCACTCATGAAATAATTTCTTCTCTAAGAAATTTGATGCAGAGTAAAAAAAATATGATGTCCTTCTGTAGGCTTGATAAGTTCTGTTCAGCATAGAAATTGATTCACTTTAAATTTTCATTAAGTCTTAATTTAAGGAGACAAATGAATCCATGTACATGAGCTTTCCGCTAAATTAGTAGGCTCATCAATTTGCACAGAAAATTATCAAGTTGGAAAATTCTTCTGTAACCCCTGTCATTGTATCATCTAAAAAATCTTTAATTCTTTTATTTATTGTTTTGTTTAAGGAATTTTCATAATTTCATGTGATATCTTTTACCACAGCATGCTTCTCTTGTAGCCAGTTTTTAACCAGTTAAGCACAACTTAGGTCCCATTTGAACTAATATGTAATCACAAACTATGTTCGTTTAAAAATTAAAACCATTTTTAACATTTTAAAGTTTTCTGATATCTACTAGTTTTGGTTTATAATTGAAGAACCTCCGAACTTTGTAAGGTGTATGGCATCACCAATTCTAAGTGCTGGTTTGATTTCTTTTAATCACATTTGTGAATTAGTGGGTGCTATCTGCTGCAAAGCTAAAGAGCAGAAAATATATTCATAAATTTAACATTTTTTGCTCTCAATATTTTTTAAAGGTCAGGATAGGGCCTCATAACACTACTATGATCATGAAAAATTGTTGGTGAAAAGCTATGAGAAATGACCTGCCCAAACAATGGTCAAAACTATATAATATTTTTCTTTCAATCTTGACATAGGCCCAGAGGTGGTTGAAATAAAAATTATAATACTCATGTCACTGTTGCTCGGTTCCTGATGTATTTTACAAATGGCAAATTTTATAAGTATTATTAACATTAAAATTTATGAATATATTGGAAATGAAAATTGGGTTTTAATAATTTTATTTTGGTATTTTTAAGATTTAAAAAATCTTTTTACAAGAATTCCCAATTCAGGAAAAGATGTTAGAATATATGAACATTTTAATATCCTTTAAAAACAAAATAAACATGTAAAAAATCTAAGTCTTGAGAATTTCCAATAGGGAAATATCACAACAATGAAAATTTATCTTTTTTTACTAAGAGTTTTAAATCAATGGCTCTAACTGTTGCCATAGAATTACTTTGTGAAAATATCTTCACAATATCTACCTCAAGGAGTTTATTTAGAAGCCTAAATTTAAAAAAAAAAAGTTTTCTGTGATCTTTTCTTGCTTTGTTTTGCATTTATTAAAATTTTAATCCACACATAGCAACAGTTTCCCAAGTTTCTGGGTGTTTGCAACCTGAGGTTCCATACTCTGATGCTTTAGCATTGCTGGGAATCTGGTTGAGATGCATTAAATCACCTGTAATATGAATAATTTTCTTGTTATAAAGAGATAAGATAGTGAAGATCAATTATGGGATTATGAAAATGTAGCTACTTTAACAGGGAACCATACATGAATAAACTGCAGAACAGTTGGTAGTGATAAGTGTTACAGAAACATTTTCCAGCTTCATTTATAAAATATGAGATATGAAAAAAAAAAAAGGTTAACACAAGGAAGAAAACAAAACATCAAAAGTGGTATCAAAAAGTCTTCTTGGGCAATTACAAAAACAGAACAAATTGAAAGATTAAAAAAAAAATGAAAAGAACCCATCTTATGCCTTATGAATTCTGAGTGAAAACAGCAAATTGTTGTTAATTCCCAGTCTCCTACTTATTACACTTTTCATTTACACTGAGGTTCCTGTTTTCTAGTACTTTACAAAAGAAATCAAAGCATCAATTTACATTAAAACACAGGCATTTGTCAGAAAAGCTAGTAGATTCCTTAACTGAGATAAAACAATAGAAGCAGTCCGAAAATATCACATGAAAAGTTTAAGTGGCCAATTACTAGGCTGCTAAATGAGTTTTAAAACAAACAAACAAGGACTACACACTTCTGACAAAACCACCTTAGAAAAATCTTCAGGTGCTATTGATGGAGCAATAGTTTGGACTTAAATTTAAACCCATTTGGAATACATATCTAGGACATGATTAATAGCATTAAGTTTTAAGCTCCAAATGAAGGACAAAGATGATACTCTAGTCTTTACACAGCTATTGTTGTCAGTGTCAGTATAACAATAACTGGTTAAAAAGTAATATAAATTACTTACAAATAAAAAAAAATTTCCTCATCATGAAAATTTGTAAAATTGCGCACTAGGGTATAAGTATTCATTAATTCCTCCTTTGAGGCAACAACTGATTTATTGTTTGTATCTTAAGTGGGTAAATTACATGTGAACATGTGATGACATTTGTTCATTTACTCAGGCCTTAAGTGCTCACTTGTGCTTGGGGTGCTCCATCTGTGGCATGTCCAAGTGACCTTGGTGGCATTCATGAGCAATACATAAGCACGCTATCTCCATGAGCCTGAACTGTTTGTCCATTGGTTGTAGTTCTGTATTTTGGTTGCAATGCTTCATTGCAGATTGTCTTTGAGCAGAAGATTCTATAGATTTTTCAGAGGCATTTAGCCTGACAAAAACTTCCAAATTCTGTTTAGATGGCTAGTAGCTTTCCAGCTCTGGCTGGTCAATCCTTAAATTAGGAGCCTTATTAGTTTTGCTTATCCTCACTTTTATTTACTTGTCACAATCACTCCTCTAGGTCCTCAAAAATCATCTCATCTTCCAGTTGCTTGATGTACAAACTGATTGTCTGATTGCCTTTTATCTGGCATTTTCTTTACATGAACACTGTATTTCTTGTGTTTACATTTAAGGCCTAAAGTACTGCCCATATCAGACAGTTATCTAATGTTATCAGCAAAGTTCAGGTTCTCAAGGAACAAGGTCAGTGCCTATCTCCAACATGTCTTTTTGCTAAGTTAGACTAATAAGCTTTATAAATTAATTTGACTCAGGCAGTGAGGACTGAGAAGAAAGCAAAAAATTTTACTTCATTTTTTGTTGTACTGATTTACCATCATGGTTATAAAAGCATAAGAAACTGTTCTTATAACGATGACTGTTGCCTTATACAAGAACTATCTCGCTGAGCTGGTTGTCTTTGGATATAGAATGTGCTGTGACATTCTTATCAGCCTCCTGAAATAAAAATATTATTCATGAATAATTAAATCCTTAAAATGATTAAAAAAAAATCTGTATCAGAAAATTTGATAACACAGCATTTTGTTATTGTGTTTAAAAATCTTTAATAAATGGTAACACATTGCTTTTAAAGGAAGACTTTATGTGTACATGTATCAATTGCATTAGCATGATCCTCGCTTAGTTGCAAAATGATAACATTTATGATGAGGATGCTTGTAACTTTTTGTTACCTGTGGTACAAGTTATAACCTACATTTATTAAAATTACACTATTAAAGTTATGTCAGCCCACAACTTACATCTGATACTCAAACTTTTTCTCACTCAGGAAGTGAGATAAATGGAGTAAACTACATAGTCAGAATTAAGTGTCTGCCATTGAAGTCTGATTTGTTTAAAAACTTTTAATGGCTTTTTTCATCCCACTACATCATTTTAATAAGACTTCTAAAGTGTTTTTTGCTCACATTTTGCTTTGTTTTTTAAAAAATATTTTTGTTAAACAATAACCAGATTTCCAGTTATTGGTTTCAAATTGATAATCAGTTTTTTATTTTCACAAACCAATCATCGAATTATTTCTAATCATGATATGAAGAAAAAGAAAAAAAAGTGACAAAAAACAGATTTAAAAAGAATAAAATGCTATTAACTAAAAGTAAATGTATTTGTATTATTATTTAATAAATAAAGCACTGTAACAAAATAAAAATGATGCAGAATGCTTAAAATTGGAAGGATTCTTGCTAATGCTTCATATATCTGACTATACCACACACCATATATATATATACAAGGTGACCAATGGTAAAAACCGCTTGTAACTGGATTTTTTTTTTGTGTGGGAAAGTGGTCGCCTTGTTATTGCAAGCATTTATTCTGTGATAGATATTTAATAGTTCGGAGATCCCAGTCTCCCATTATTTTTTCTCCATTAATTAATGAAAATTACAAAGTAAAAAGAATACTCAATTAAAAAAAAACTATTTCAATAATATGAAGTGGGCCAAAAAAAATTCCCCTCCCCCCCACATCACTCACACACACACACAATGTAGCTTACAGTCTTTTAAAGGAATAGTTTGGAATGTATTGTAAATAAGGATCAATACTTGGAGGATTATTGTGGGAATTTACCCAAGAACCAACCACCCTCCCCTTAGCAAAAAAAAAAGTACAGGACAGCTGTTCCCATGTATTCCTGCATGATTCGAGCCCTAATTGTAAAAAAACTGATAACCGATTTAAAATCAGATTTCCAAAACCGATCATCGGTTTGCCCAAAAAAAGAAAATTAAAATAAAAATGAATTGATATCCCTATATGAGTTGATTAATTGTCTATGATGTAATTGAATCTATTTCAAATTAAAAAAAAAAAATCTTGAAGGATTTCCTAACATATTTAATTCTTTTTAAAAAAAAAAATTAGTGCCTTATTACTCTCTATGGAATATTTTTCAAATTTTTATAATGAAAATGTGTTTCTATGCTCAGCCTGTGCAAATCTTCATGATTCATGGCTTGTTGTGCCTGATTATGAGGGGGACACAGATGCATTGTGCAGTTTACAATTTTTTAAAACAAATTTTTCTTTTTATTCTTAAAATTAAAAACTAAATTTATAAAAGGGTCATTAACCATGTAGAATTTTAGCTGTGTGCTTTTAGTTCTCAAGTTTCTTTTCTCTTATGATGAGTCACTGGATTATAGTTCACCATTAATATGGGATTGCAAAAGCCAGCTGATGAATTAAAACAAATCATTTACTTGGACCGGGTATAAGTATAAGTCAAGTGCTTTGTTAAAATTTCCTTGGCATGTAAATGAAATAGCGTTCAACAGTCTTTAAAGTACTTCCTTTATTAATTTGTTCATGATTTTAAAGGTCAGAATTTCTTAATTCAGTGTGGGTTATAGTATTAGAATGATCCTCTATATTATTGTTTTGTTGGAAGTAAATAATTTTCAAAATGTAATGCAATTACAAATTCATGAATTTTGTGTAATTTGGTTCCGATATTTTGAAAAAGGTATTTCTTTTTATTTATTCCAAGCATCTTGCCACTTAAAAATGTGTAAATGTTAATTTTTCCACATTAAAAGTCTAAACCAGTCACATCCTTGTATAATTCCATACTTTTGATCAGCTATGAGATCCTTGCGGAAAAACTTTTTTTTGAGTATCATGAGACTCTGCTTAAAAAACTTAAGAGCCACATTTATAGAAAATCAAATTTATGACGCCCGAATCCTATTGAGGAGTTTCTTTGTCAAGTTATTCATTTTGTTGTTTTGTTGCGTCTTTTGTTTCCCATTCCTTGTTTCACTATTTCCTTCTACCTAACCTGATTGCAGTCTCTCCCTCTTATTTACTAAATAATATTATAATTCTCAAATATTTTTATGGACAAGCATACTTGTTTTAAAGGCATATTGTAATATAAAATTGTTGTAACCATAACACTATTTTTTTCTTCAAATACCTGGTACCGGTATCCATAAATACTTTTTGACTCTTATGTTATATGACCATGAAGCATGAGCCTATCCTGTTACATCTATTCTATGACATTATCTTCAGTGTTAAATAAAGTCTGAAAATGATAATTTATGTGTAAAGCAAGCTTGAAGGTATTTCCCATTGCAGTCACTTCAAAACATTTTTTAAAAATTTCACTTTTTATGGATATCTAAATGTTTTTACAGACTTTTGTTAAAATTTTTACGGATGGTAGAGAAGGTGGCTTGTTTCAGACATATATAGATAGTGTAAGTGAACCACTGAAAAAGTTTAATTTAAAGATTTCAACTAAAAAACATTTCAAACCCAAGGAAAGAAGTGAGTGCATGTGTCTTTATTTTAAATTAAATCTTCATTTTCCATAAAGTATGTGTGTGTATCATAAAAGTTGTATTTAAAAAAGTATCCATTTCATTTTCTTTTTAGACAAAGGAAGTTGGTTGTTATTTGAATTGGTATTCCTGTACCAGTAGTGAGACAACAATCTCACTATAGTGAGACAACAATCTCACTATGTATAAATCTATCTGAAAGATGGAGGCACTTGCAGGGAAACTGACACTAAAAGTTCCTTTTTTCTTTACGGTAAGTTACTTGATGTAGCTTTTTTTTAAATGTATTTTATTACATTAAAGTATTTTTGACTTTGTGTAGATTGAAATTTAACAATTTATAGATTTAAAATTTAAATGAAATTAACAATTTGGCTACTTTCAATAATGTAAATAATTTTGAGTTAGACGATTTTTATTGTTAGGAAAAATATAATTTAAAAGCAGAACTTCTTAAAGATTCACTCTGTGTGTTGTTCAGTTTTATATTCTAAGACATATCAGCTGTCTGTAATACTTTTTTAGTAGTCACTTAAGGCACTATCTAATGTTCTTGTCAAACAAGGAACTTAATCCTTTCAAAAACCTACCATTTTAGAATCATATTTGTGAGCCTTATCTGGGTAATATGTGTAGGCATATATCCAGCATGGCAGGAAGTAAAATCCAGATTTCCTGTTGAAAAGTAAAGTATGATTATCATTCCCAGCAGGCCTCCCTACTTAATTATAGCAAGAGAGAAATGTATAAAATGCAATGTCCTCAGTGAATAAACTTTTTTTTTTATAAAAAGCATAATTATGTGTCACTTGACATGAGAATAGATTCTTTGTTTATTTATCTGTCCCAAACATCTTTGAGGCAAAATTTCTTTAGGCTCCACTTTAGAAGCCTAGAATAGAAAACTGAACTTTGGTACACATCTGGACACAGCTTATTCTGGCAGCACACTATAGTCTATCAATTATATTTTGGTATATCTGTTGTTAAATAATTTCATATTTCAACTTATTTCAAGTTTGAAATTTAAAAGAAATTGATTTATTCAATTTGGTTCAATAATTTATTAAAATTTTAGTGACAGGAAAGGTCTTCCCACTAAAAATCAATTTTGACAATAGTGTGATTTTAATAGATGAGAGTATAAATATTTTTTTTCTGTTCTCTTTAAAAAAAACATTTTTTGTTTGTTCTAAAAATTATGCAGTACTCATTCTTGTGCAGTGGTATTCATATCAATGCCAATATCAGTTTTCAAGTTTTTATTTTCAACAAAATTTTTTTAAAAATTGTTAGGTTTAGTACAGAATTTTAAGACAAAATTAATATAATATTTAAAGAAAAAATATCATATATTTCTTATAGAGCAGAACCTACACTGATGTGTGGTGTGTACTTTATACTGGCACTAGAACACACAATCCCAGGATCGAAGTATTTGAAAATGAAAGGGCTGCCAAAGAAACAAATGCAAAGTGTATGAAAGTAATTTACATTTATGCAGCCAAGTGGAAACCCTCTGTCCTAAGGGATCACTCATTCTCCTTTGTGAGCAAGTTAAGTCGGCCACAGGTTTTTTGGGCCTCATCAAAGGAGGACCTTCAAAAATGGATCAGTCACCTATGCATTGTGTGTCGTGAACTGTACGACACGAAACATGTTGTTGGTATGAACAATGTAGGCCATGTTGATGTCAATGCTGTTGCAAGCAATGGAGAGGATATGACTTTGAATACAATTTATCAAACCAGCCAAGATGACCAGAGTGGTGAGTAAACCCATTCATTCATGTTCTTCTCTGTTTTTAATTTTTGTTTGTTTTTATTGATCGGGTTGACCCATGGTGGTATGGTATAGATCAAGCCCTCATATAATCCATGGTTCAAATTTCCAGTCAAGCTGATGTGATTTCAGTAATTATCTCCATACCAGTCTTTGCCCAACACTCAGATAAGCAAGCTTACCAGTACTTTTTTTTTTTAGTGACAATGGAAAGTCAAAGATTATGGACCGAAAATCCTGCAATAGACAGGTTGAAATTTAGATGTATTTAGCCTGATTAGCAGAGACATTGTACATTTAATCTATTCTATTAAAGAAAACTGGTTGCTGACCTTATTACGGCTGCTATTAGCATTGTTGTCACAATCAAGCATGGCTGGCCCAAGGTGGTATGATTAAATAAAATGCCCACGCCAAGGATGGAGCTAAAACCAGTCCTCTTTTTGGGTACCGTACATTGTTAATTGATTTTTATACTCTCAATAACTGTTAAGGATCTGAGACTTGCTCCCAATGGTCCTGATACTAATAAGCATCTATTACTTGATGATGTCATGAAATCAATGTACACCAGTACTCAAAAGTGAATCCACATGTTAACTTTAAAGAACTCCAGGACGTCTTCCTTGAACTTCTGGGGATTAAAATTAAAAATTTCTCTTGTTAACTGCCATGTTCTCCTAACATTCAGCAGAATGCTGGCTTCATTCTTCCAATTCACTTAATGTTTTCCGAAAGTTCTGATTTTCACTGTCCCTCAAGTTCACCTGACATGTTTATTGTCATTTATTGTCCAATCACAATACAGATCACTAAATATCACTCTGACTCATAACTCAAAAAAAAAAAAGTTGACTCTTGACACACTGGACTCTTGACACACTGGACTCTTGACACACTGGACTCCTGACACACTGGACTCTTGACACACTGGACTCTTGACACACTGGACTCTTGACGCACTGGACTCTTGACACATTGGACTCTTGACACACTGGACTCTTGACACACTGGACTCTTGACACACTGGACTCTTGACACACTGGACTCTTGACACACTGGACTCTTGACACACTGGACTCTTGACACACTGGACTCTTGACGCACTGGACTCTTGACGCACTGGACTCTTGACGCACTGGACTCTTGACGCACTGGACTCTTGACGCACTGGACTCTTGACGCACTGGACTCTTGACACACTGGACTCTTGACATACTGGACTCTTGACGCACTGGACTCTTGACACACTGGACTTGACACACTGGACTCTTGACACACTGGACTTTTGACGCACTGGACTCTTGACGCACTGGACTCTTGACGCACTGGACTCTTGACGCACTGGACTCTTGACACACTGGACTCTTGACGCACTGGACTCTTGACACACTGGACTCTTGACGCACTGGACTCTTGACACACTGGACTTTTGACGCACTGGATTCTTGATGCACTGCTTCTCATAACCCAATTGAAAGTAACAAAGTTATTTGATTATTTTCAGCTTCAGATCGTGTATTTATGGTGATTGCAGAGGACAGTGAAGATTGCAAGCGCATTGGACTTAAAGGCTTGTACAAGCTTGTTCTTAGAGCTGAAAATATTGACATTTACAATGTGGATACTGATGAAATTGTTGTCAGCTGGTCTCTCTTTGAGATAAAGAAATATGGCTATGCCAGAAATTATTACTATTTAATAGCTGGTGCAAAGGCACGGACAAGTGATACACAGGACTTGGGGACAAAATAACTGACCTGTTACTGATTGAGGCTAATAGGCTACGAGTAGAATACAAGGATCAAATAGATGCGATGAAAAGTGCAAATCCTGACGGTATCAGAATCGACATTGATGCCCCCTCCACATCAGCAGCAGCAGCTGACCCTTATGCAAATTTTGAGAGTCAACCAACAAAACCTCCCACAAAGCCAAAACCCAAACCCAAAAACGCAGCAACCGCCAATAAGAAAACTGAAGAACCGGACTGTGAATATTCCACTGTACAGAAAGGAGCTTCAAGCAGTGAGAAAGTTAAGCCAAAGAAGGATGAGGACAAAAAAGGAAAAGGGAAACAGAAAAGTAAAACTGTCCAAAAACCTGTCAAGGAAAATGGTCACTCTGAACAGTATCAAGATATTAATGAAATTCGTAAAAAGAAAATAGAGGGTAAAGCTCAGAAAAACAGTGATGATCCAGTTTATTCTCAAGCTGCTAAAGGAGAAAATCCTGGAATAAGAGGCAGAGATGTTAAGCACACAGAAAAGTATGAGCAGGCTCCGCCAATCATTCCTCCTGTATGGGAGAGGGATGGGCAGGATGAATCCAACAACAACGTGTATGACCATTTTCAACGTGGGAAATCCAAACAGGAGAGTCATGAAAATGTTTATGGCATAGCTTCTGCCTCCACTCCGCCAGCACCTTCAAATAAAACTGGTGTTGACAACCCTTATGAAGATACTTCGGCTGCGAGCCCGTATGAATCAGTGGGCTACAACTAGGGAGGCCTAGACTCCTGAAATGGAAGATGAAGTACATAGTTTTATTGGAGCTGATTACAAAAGTATTTACAGTTGAATTTGTAAGGACACCACTGACACTGTTCTTATCATTTTTTAAACTAGTATTAGAATATTAAGTTTGAAATGCATTATAAATTATAGCAATTAATATGCAAGGGATATAAAACTTGATTTTAACAAAAAATCAAACAGGGAGAAAAAAAATAACTTTAAAATTGTTTTGGGGTAGGAGAACCAAGTATAGCAAGTGTTTTGTTTCCTTGTATGCTTTATATTGTATTTAAAATCATGGGTTGTTTTTTTTCTCCTAAAAATTTAATTCTTTTTTGGCAAGGTTAAATTAAAAGAAGATTTTACTGTATTTTAGCAATTCCTTACCCCATTATATTTACATTTAAAAGAAAAAAAGAATTTTTTTTTACTGACTATGATATGTTACATTGAAACCTTTATCATTATATTGAAGTACTTTTGGGAATTTGAGAATTATTATGCACTTTGATTTTGTAAAATGCCCATTCACATGTCTCAGTGCCAACACAATTTACATTATAAACATTTAATTTAATGTTCATTATTATTCTTATTTTAAAAGTGAAAAATTGGGTTTTTAATTTGGTCTGTATAAGTGCTGAATTCTATTCATTTTATTCATTTATCAATCACTTTTTTCCTTACAGTTAAGCGTTATTTTTAATTTAAATTATTAATGTATTTTCATAACTTACAAAATGATTATGTAACTTGGATATTTTATTTTTTTCCCCCGTTGATGTTTTAAATATATTTACCGTAGTGTATTTCTACAATAAAGATTGCACCTGAAATTTTAGAAAAATTATACACTTGGCTGGCAAGAAGGCACTATCTTTGTGCCTATAAATAATTTTAAAAAGCAAACTAATTTTGATTTGTCCCATATCTATCTACCTACCAGTATTAGAATTATTCCTCTTCAGAACCATACTTTAAGTTATGCAGCATTATCCAGTAAACAGAATCTTTGACGCCTCGTCTGGCATTCATATATGGCCTTTGTCTAATTCTTTTCTGTTTTGAAAACTGAAAAAATTCTTCCTTAGCCTTTTTTTTTACTGAGATGTCATCCTTGGTAGGATTTTATGAACACTCATCTCAAAATTTGCTCAGAATTTCCAATTATATTAAATATTTATCTCTGATTAAAAAAATGTGTAATGTTGCTAGTAATAACAGTGTAAATTATTTCTAAAAATATATGTTTTTGATATTTGACAAAGATCTCTCAATGATAATTTGAAACAATCAATGTTAAGATAATTTAATGTATATTTTTATAAAAATGTATAGATTTTTTCCCCCAAAAAACGAAACATTTTCTTTAATTACCATACTGTAGTTTAGTCTACTCTTTATCCACATGTAATCAAGAATGTTGGCATAATGCAGCCATAGGTAAGTTATCATAGATGCCAACCTACAGGTAAACCATATAATTTTTTCTAAGAAATTATTTTATTCATATATATTGATCAAATGCGTTTAATAATTCAGAAACTTACATGCAATGATAAATTCAAGGGAGCTAAGTGCTTGTCTCCTCTCTCATGCAGGTATCCTGCTATTTTTTTGCCTACTTACCGGTCAATACATTTCATCTGCATTGCAATTGCATAATGGTGTAATGTTATGCAAAATGACAAGCTGCCTAAATCTGAATTAATATGGAAAATATTCTAAAGCATTATAAATAATGTGTTATATTATTTGTCTCGGAGTAGTCACGATTTTTAAAAATTTAGTTAATTTTATTCCTTGTCTTACTTTATTCCAAATTTCCCAAGTTTTTACTGTATTTGTTGAAATTAAATATTATGCTGTAGGGGATTTCATTACTAATTTTTTTAAAATCACGAAATTGAAAACTATTGATTATAATTAAACTTTTTGTTTTAATATTCATAGTGCACCATATTTAAATACTCCAATAAAATCATTCGTCAAATTAAATATATATTCACTGACCAATGCTTTCAAGTACTTTAAGTGCCTTTAGTACTTGAAAAATAAAACGACAAATAATTTATATTTTTCAGTTGACCTGAATATTAAATCACATGGTATATTTTCTGTCCATGTTAACCACATTTTATTTTGAAATTGAAACTTTTTGGTTACTGGTATTATAAAAAAACAAAACTTTACTGTCAAATTTAATGTTAATGTAGCAAATCCTTTATTAAAAAAAAAACCACACATATTTTTCATAATAAAAAACTGATACGATTATAATTTATATCAGTTTTTATTTTGATGGTTTAGCAAGTTTTAAACAGCAAATTTTTTCTATGGATTTTAAATTGATTGTAAGTGCCTTTCTTGTTTATTTAAATGGTAATATTTTAGAAATATACTTTGTACATCTGGTGTCTTTCGTATTAAAACGCCACAGTGTTATAATTTCTCCTTTATATTTCAACTATATTTGGTCAATGTCAAAACAAATTTCTTTACATTATATTATATCATATATTTTTAAAAATAGATTTTATGTTGATGCATTTTGAAAATAGCAGCTTGAGTCACACTTCATAGTTACATCTTTATTTATAGTTTTGCATTTGTAAATAAATAGATTTTAATCCTGTTGAATGTTATATATACTAATACTATCACTACCACTTTTCTATTCCAAAATTTTATATTATATAATAAATTGTATTTATTTCTTATTTATTTCTCTCAAATACATGCTATTTTCTTGTCTCTATTTAAATTTAAGTTATGCCCCTATAAATTAAGTCAAAAGTGAAGCCAAACATCTCAGATTGTTTTATTTTTGTGTGTATCATTACATCTTCCCTTAGTTAAAGATAGACAATTAAAATTGGTCAGAAAAGAATAAAGTAAGTTTAAGTAGGAATTATCTCTTAATTTATTGTGGGACACTGCCTGCTAAAATGCATCCTACTACAATGTGAGTGGATATTTTATGGACCCCAAATAGCGTATATTTGCTTGGATACACTGACACTGTATTTTCCTAGAATTGAGAGCCAAATTCTATCAATATAGTAGATACATACACTTTATTCCACTTATTTGGGACCAGATCGATTGTATGCTATTATTCAATTGCCCCAATGATCTTAAGTTCTTTGTAAATATATACAGTGCCTTAATATAAATCCTCATTTATATCAAAACTAATTACTGAAAATAATGGTGCAAAGATTAGAGAAGATTTTTTTTATTCCCACTTACAGTTCAAAAGTTGCTGAAAATTCATCTCTGCAATCTAGTGCTGATACTTAAGTATCACTCCACCATATAATGTTTTAATCCAGCAACTAATTTCCTTGCTTTTAGTACAGTCACTAATTTAATCAGGGGAATGTAATCCTCATCATGTGCATGATCTTCTTTGGTTTATCAGTGTTTTTATATCTATTATTTTAATATTTCATTAGTTTAAAAAAAAAAAAAACAGCATTTTCATTGCATTATAAATTAAAAGCATTATTTAATTGATTGAAAATTGTGGGTTTGTAACACTCTATTCTATTCTATTGTTTTCTTCTCAAGTGGTTATCTCAGGCCTAAATGCTATAGATCAAAAGTTCTGAATGTTCTGGTTACTTAAGAATCATTAATGTATTTAATGTGTCCTGAATAAATGAATAGTGTCTCAAAAAGACAAAATGAAATAATTTATTATACTGGTATTTTATATTTCTTTTTTTTTTTCTGTAACAATTAGTCATAATAAATACCTACACAGTTGACTGGTTATTTATGAAAGGTAATCTTCTGTATAAATTTTGCATTTCTGTACGTATTAGCCATATCATATTTGTTATTGGCTGAATTATTTTTTTCATTCTAAATATTATGACAATGGCACACACAAAAATGAATCAAATAAATTATTCTTTGTAAAAATTACAAACACATTGCAAGACTTACAAGCTCAAAATGTAAATGCATAATAAAATATTGCTAGAAATTATACATGTACCTGATGATATTTTAAAGGCAGGTACAGAAAAATTGTATCTATAATTAACTATAAAAAAAAATATTAGTCTTTTATTGCTGAAGAGGTTTAGCTAGAATTTTTTTTTCAGCAGCTTTATATTTAACTCATACGGTATACAAAAAGAAATCTTTGGTAAATTAAATTTGTATAATATATGATATCATACATCTAAGGGGAGTAGGGTGTGTGACAGTGAGTGTCTCATTTTGTGGGATGATGAGGAGGTAGTAAAATAATCAGTAAAATAGTGTGACATCATTAATAGATAGCCCCAAAGTAAAAAAAAAAGCCTCATTCTTTTTTCATTTGTTTTTTGTTTCCATGGTACTCAACAAAAAAAAAAAAGGAATATCAATGTGTTATTTTACATTATTCTTTATTTAAAATACTCTTCTTTAATGGATATGTTTAGATTGATTCAGTGATTTATATAAGATGTCAGTATTCTTATATTATTAATTTGTACATAGAGTATATTTATTTATAATTTTTCTGAGAATATTAATTAAAAACTACTGTATTTAAATTGTATCAATTTGGATAATTTGAAGGCATTGAAAGGAACTTTAAAATTGAATTAAATAAAATGTAACTAGTATTATTTAGATTTCATTTATTCCCCCATAAGTTAAAAAATTAATGTTCATTAGCTTAGGAACATTTTTCATCAGCCAAAGTAAAAGTTAGGATAACCATTTGTTTGAGAAAAGGTTTCAATATTTTTGCAAATATCTTGTCATTCCAAATTGTGTGACTTTTATGTATCTTTATCACATCTGAGCTCCCTTGAAATAAATTATTTATATATTTTTAATAATTGATCAAAGTTTTAATCAAATAAATTTTTATCATAAATCAAATTGAATAAAAAAAAACAATAAGAATATATGGAAAAATTATTTTGTATGTCACTATTTTTTAAAAGATTAAAATGTTGTCAGTACCTGTTCAATGAGAGTGGGCCTAACAAGTATCAGCATTTTAAAGGACTTCTATATTAATATTTATATTATACACACATTAGGAAGTTGAATGTGCACTCAAAATAGATAAGTCTTGCATGTTTCTCAATGCACATGATTTCAGGCTAACATAATTGATACATACCGAATAGAGGTATTTGTAGCATTAAAATTTCTTTCAATTTCTGAGTGAGGGATGAAAATAGATTTTTAAAGTTTAAGTATACCACCACCACACATTCTCTCCCCCCCCCCCCCCCCCCCCCCCCCATAAAAAAAGATATTTGAATAAAACATGTCCGATTTTTAAAATGTAAAAACTATCAAGTACCTTGTACCATTTTAATTATGTAAAGTGAACGATTCTAGCATGTCCAATAACGGTTTATCTTGATCTCCTGGCTTGTTGAATAAATACGATTTTTTATTTGATTGACTGCTTGATAAAATTCATTGGTTAGTTTAACGGATCTACAAACATTGAACCAAAGTTTAACCAGAGTGTGTGAAAGACTTCTAAATTGTGAGGTTTAGTATCCTGAGAGTAACTTTTTGTGATCCATATTTTAAAACGTATATTGTGTGTCTAATAAACTCATATGTGTGACACGTGAAACATATATGAATATATGACACAATTTATCAAATAACTTTTATAATTTGGTAAATTTGATCACTGTTATCAGTGATTAAACAATTCAACTTCAACAGGCCTACAACTACATCTAAAAAGAAAATCATGTAGATTTTCTTTAATTTCTCTGTAGGTCTACCATGTAATGAAAATAGATTTGGATCACAGATTGTATGTAGTAACTACTTTTAAACTATTTATTACGGTGATCAAATATTTAAAGCAGCCATCAACATTTTTTTTAAAAACACTACCGTATCACTATTACTATGTAACAATGATTTTCTTCTTTATGTTTTTGTCAAAGATTTCTTTATAATTATTGGTCAAAAATGCAAAAAAAAAAAAAAAATTCAGGATTAAAGTTTTATATTTAGATTTTAAAATTATTGCAAGTTTTTATGACCTTATGTCACAGACACAAGACGTAAATGTTTTTTTCAAAATGATTTCAAATTGAAAACATATCTTCTTCTGGCCACTCTAACAAGGAGGTATCGCAGTGAGGCACAGTTGATGATCTACAGCAAGCAGGGTTTCTTTCAACTATATCTCCGGTGGGGTGGGGGGGGGGGTGCGGCAGTGCCACTGGTGCCTTTAACCGATTACAATGGTGGAATCTGTGTGAAATATCGCTAGGCTCGATATATTTGAGGATCCGTATATTTAAGGCTAATCAAGTTACAGTATTCGGTTATAAAAATCGCACTGACAGCTTTAGTCTTACTTCATGTTGTTCGCATATATTGCTATTTTTATTTATTTATTTTTTAAAACTTCACAAGTTTAAAGACTTTAATGACACTGTATTAAAATACATTTACATACATTTAAGAGTCAAGGCAAGTCGTCGTCCCCACCCCACACCTTACAATTTTAAGAATAGTTAGTCTTTACTTTTTTTTTCTTTTTGACTATGGTAAAATTTGGAAATATTTAGTCTAAGCATTATAATTACAAGTAAGTTTGTTTTTTCCATTTGCGATCATCATGTAAATAATGTTTGCAGTGCTTTTTAGTGATGGAACCCTTTTTAATTGAATTTTTTTTTTTTGAAAATTGATCTATTAATTAAGCAGCATTCCTTAAAAATAATTTATAATATAAATAAAAAATAAAAGCCACATTACTATTTTTAGTTAAATAATTAATTTAATTTTTTTTCTTTGCATAACACAAGCAGGTCAAGCAATTTCCGTTTTGCCAAACCTGCATGGAAAGATGATAATTAAGAAAATATCCTCATCACATCTTTAATCCCCTAAAATATCCGAGGCACCCTGCAGTCGTAGTCGACGTCGTATGGACTGCTGGGCGCACACGATGTCTCTAAGTCGAGGTTAACTGGCCAGTGGCGTAGCGAGCTTAACTCGTGCCCGGGGCACAATACCTTTTTTGCGCCCCCCCCATTCGAAAACCATACAATATTATATGTAAAATATACCATTTGGCGCCCCTTTGTGAGTAGCGCCGGGGCATGATGCCCCCTTGTCCCCCCCTCGCTACGCCACTGTAAGTGGCACCTACATTTTTTAACTAGGATATCTTCCGTTGCTCTCCAATTAAGTGTAGAATGTTGCAAAACAAAATTCAGATATGTGAAAAAATGCATTCGTGTATTTTGAATTTATTAAAATTTTTCTGGGGACTATAATTATACGAAGTGGCTATTGGTAGCCAGGTATCAGAAGTAAGAGGTTGAGATTAAAAAACTATTTACAGTTGGGTTTGTAAGACAAAATCAGGTATCAAATGAAAGATAATTGAATGGATTATATGTTTGTAAACTCAATTCTTCGGTTTAACTAAAATAAACTACCACTACCAGCGCCGCCATTCGTACCCGGGTACCATTAGACACATATTTTTGCCGTCCTCCCTTTCATGATTCAAACTCTGCAGTTGTCCAAAAATGCCACACCAGCTTATAAAGAAATAGTGATACCTGGGTGGACCACTTCATCCGTCCAATTTCAACGCCACTAGCAGGGGCGTATCTACAGTGTTTGGCGTCAGGGGACCAGAGTCATTTTTACGCCCCCCTCCAACCCTGAAACCCATTATTAAACATTATGACACATTTTGATTTTAAATGTTAAAATTTAATTTAAGGCTAATTAAGGATTAGATTCTAACAAGTCACAAAATTATTAAATAGACCTATTAATAGTACTACTATTAAGTTTAAAGTTAAAGTACGGTAAGTATTAGTAGTAAGTGTTTAAAAAATCTGGCAGTCGCCGATAATAATGCATTAATTTGATTAATTTATTGACTTAGTGGAAATGCCTCTGACATCAAAGTCAAAGGTTTTCCAAGATTTTAAATGTCTATTTATTTGATTGCATAATGTAACAATAATAAAAAGCGGAAGTAGGCTACACCGACAGCTTAGCAGTGTTAATACTAATAACTTCATATAGACTGGATAGACATGACAGACATAGTCGTCGTCGTAGTAGTGCGTACTGGTCAGCGGTGGCCGGTGGAAAATAACTATATTTATATATTAGACCATATTATAAATATAACTTTAATTTTTATTTTAACTGTGAACAAGCTTTGGTTGGGCTGGCAAAAGAATAAATATAAATAGGGATCAGTTGACAGTTGATTAGAAACGTAATTTTTTGTTTCATTCATATTCAATTCAGCAGATTCATTGAATATATGTTGAAATTTTGATACCAAAATGAAACCAATACATAATGCATATATCACATAAATGAGATATCAAACATATTACATGCAAGCTGAACATATTTACTATATAGTATATAAAAATTAATGAAAGAGAATTGTCAACTGCCTCCATAGCTCAGTGGTTAGAGCACTGGTCTTGTAAACCAGGGGTCGGGAGTTCGATCCTCCCTGGGGGCTATTTTGTTTTACAAAATGTTTTGGTATATTATATAATTTATTTAATTAAATTATAATGAATAAATAGATTATATATAAAAATGGTTATGCCATATTTACTTTGAAAAGTTGAATTACATTTTTATCTCACATAATTCTCCAGTTATATATGATAATCGATATATTCATCATAGACAATGTTAAAAGTTTGAAGTATTTGTTGCTAAATGACTAATTGGTCATATTTTGTGTGATATTCTATTTATGCCCCTCATAAAAAACGAATGCTCTCTTGTGACACTATAGGATAACTAACTTTTAACCCCGAGCGTTGATGCGTTTGAATGAAGAAATGAAAATATCAAATAATGTGAACTTTTGATTGCCTAGCCTACTTCCGTTCCAGCTCCAGCCCTCGTACAAATTTCCGTTAACCCAATAATTAACGTGCGATCCCGCATGCGGCCCATGGATTAGCCACCCCTGCATTAGAATTAGCACCTCTATGAGGGGAGGAAGCAGTTGCTTCTAAATCTAAGTTAGAGGGGGAATACGCACCCACCCGCTTTTTTTTTTGTTTGCTAAAGGTTGGTAATTTTTTGGCTTAGGTTGGTAATTTAACTCTAATTTTCGAGTATGGAGTACGATCACGAAGGAAAAGAAAAAAATATATTTTCGGATAGAAACGAGCATAATAATGGTTTGATGCATATCATTTCCGATTTTATATTATATGTGGTTGTCATGGTTTGGCTTAGTAAACATGGATCGGATGACGCCACCGGGAATTGAGAGGAAAGAAATTATTCAGAGTAAGAGTATAAATTTTATTTCAAAAACTATATTAATGAGTCTGTTTTAATTAACCCTACTTAACTTACCGGAATCGAGTTTTGAAAGAACATGATTTTGGAACCAACCCAAATTGGTAAAAGTAGGCGGCAACCACGACGGTCAAGCTACCCTGTTTTAAAAACATTGGACGTACCCTATAGAACGACACGTGTTTTAACATTCGAATTTTAAGACTTTAAACTAAAATAAAAATTAGGTCTAGTTTTTAGGCCTACCTAAATTCATTTAAAAAAATAAATAATCACATTACCGTATTTTAAAATTTGATTTGCTGAAAAATGATTGAGCTATTAGAGAAATTGCAATCTTTTTTAAAATCAATTTTATTATTAAATGTTTGACAGCGTTCTAGAATTTACAAACATTAAATTTTGTATTACTTAGTATACACAGTGATCTCCCGAATTCAACACCAATACCATGTCTGACAAGACCAGCACACAAAATTTACCAAGGCCACGGCCTGGGGAAAAAAAGGGGGGGGAGGGGGTGGGGATTTGGCTTCCACCACTCAGGAGGTATAAACGCTCCAAACTCTATTTCTAACTTCCATTTTTCCTTGAAATTTCATAACATTACCCCCACCCCAAGTGTTATGACACATCCCTAACACACTTTTTAACATACCTACAAATAAAAAATGGGAACATAAAATGGAAAAATAAATTTTAAAAAATGACAATATTTCCACGTCTTTATTAATTACTGATAATAAAAATTAACAAAATTTAACAATAATTATTCAAGTTTTTTTTTCCACAAGCGTTTTCAAATATTTATGATTTAATTTATGATATATTTTAAGTCAACTATCGGCAGGTGTTGCTTGATTCATTGCTCCAAGAAGCCAAGAGCGTTTTTTCTTCATTGTCCAAGCTCAGCCGATATTCCTTTAGTTGAGCCTTTAATCTGTTCAAAATAGAAGCAAAATCTCATGGAGCTTTCATAAAGAATGTGTATACATTTTTGGGAGGGTTAGGAGGACGTTGGGCAAATGAATTTGAGAATCACTGTACTGTGTACTCCTGTTCGAAATTTATATTCATGGGCAGCTTGGAAATATAAATTCCGTGGGAAATTGACAAAATAATGAGGACACAACACTCAGTATGCATAAACGAAATGGCCAATATAAATTGCACCTGGATAGAAAGCAATTTGACATGCTAAGCTCCAGTGTAGATTTACAGTGGAAATACGTTTATTTTTTCCAACATATGCTTCATATCTACACTAGAGAAACTAAAAATATTACTAATTGAATAAGAGCATTTGGTATAATATTCACATAGGTTTATGCTCTAATGGCCTTAAAATGAATTCAAGGATGACACTGATCACCAGGACTTTGTTTGAATTAAATGAATAAAGATGTTTCAATTATTAACGTCTCAAAAAATGTAATAGAATTACGGTAAATTTTGAGTTAAAAAGCTATTTCGTTAATTTAATTTGATGGGCATTAATAAATAGACTCCCGCCTAACACGATTTCTAGAATTTTAGTCGTTTAACAGTTTGAACATTTGTCAAGATTTAGAGGTATTTTTGGACACCACATGATTATTTCTATACATCCGATACACCCCTGTTTGATAGGACAACAATTGTTTAAAAAATTACGTTTTAAATAAGTCGTCTGTGTTGGGCACGTTCTTGAGTTGTTTCCACCGAAGCTCTAGTTCCAAAGTCATGTCAGACTCTTGCTTTATTGACTCGTCGACTTCTGAAAATGATCAAAATCATGAATATCAATTAAATCTCAAAAACTGGAGAGACTTTACTGTACCATCACCTAGACAGCCCTTAAAAAGGATTTTTTAAGGGGCTTTCTTTCCATGACTTCTCAATACTTCTCATCAGCATTTAAAACTATCCTACCACACCCAGTAAAGTAGCGAGCTTAACTCGCGCCCGGGGCACAATACCTTTTTAGCGCCCCCCTATTCGAAAACCATACAATATTATATGTAAAATATACCATTTGGCGCCCTTTTGTGATTAGCGCCCGGGGCATGGTGGCTCCCTTGCTCCCCCCTCGCTACACGACTGACCACACCCTATGATTAAAAAGCTTTATTCGATAGGTGTACATTCAAATATTCAAGCGTGGATACTGAACTTTTTAACAAATCGCCCACAATATGTTATTATTATTATTATTATTAGTGGTCTTATATAGCGCGGTACCCAGCCTATAGCTGGGCTCACCGCGCTGTACATAAAAATATTAGCGAAAGAGACACAATAGTGACATTATAATAAAATACATTTATGCAATAAAGAAAAGCTGTATAACATCAAAAAAATGCATATTCACCATAAGATCGTTCACCATATGTTTTAGTGGGTGTCTTGGGAACGGACAGAATGCGTGTGTCTGCGGAGGAGCGAAGCTGTCGAAGGGGTGAATAGTTCTTAATAGACAGAAAGAAGTTCGGTTAGATAGGAAGGGCAGGAATCCGAGAAAAAGTTTTGACAGAAAACAAACAGCTTGTAATCTATGCGTGCATGTATAGGGAGCCAAGTGAGTGGAGTAATGGAGTAACGTGATCACGAATGGAGCTGATCTGACGGACAGCGGTGTATGCAGAACGACAAATGTGAGGGATATGTTTTTCGAAAGACATGTTAGAAAGGATATAACCAAGATTCCTAGCAGAGGATGTAAACTGTATGTCGGAGTTACCTACTTGAAATGAGGTGGGGAGAGTTGAGGTAGTGGATGATTTGTGATTGTGAATGAGGAGTGCTTCCGTTTTGTCGTCATTACGCTTCAACTTGCTGAGTGTCATCCATGACTTGACATCACCAATGCACTACCGCACAGTCTGGACAGCGGAATCGACCAAAGAATGATGGGTATGCTTGTATAGCTGCGTGTCATCTGCGAATGCCAGGCTCTCAACAGCATGCCTCCCAATCAAAAGGAGCAGTGGCCTGGTATACAATGTGAATAGAATCGGGCCCCAAACGCACCCATGTGGCACTCCGTACACCAAGTCAGCACTGCCGGAGAGACAGTCATCCACAGAGACCGCCTGCGTTCTATCGGAGAGGTAGGACCTAAACCAAGACAAAAACGAACCAGAAATTCCAAAGTAATTTTCAAGGATTTTGTAAAGGGTTTCATGGTCAACAGTGTCAAAGGCCACACTTAGATCTAAAAGGATCAGGATGGAGACATTACCGCTGTCCATTGCGCGCAATAGGTCATTACTGACTATCAAGAGAGCTGCCTCTGTGCTGTGGAAATGTCTATAGGCCGACTGATTACGACTAAGAAGAAAGTGGTCGTTTAAGTAAGCAAACAATTGTTTTGAATGACTTTAGATAAAATTGATAAGTTAGATACAGGCCTCTAGTTTTAAAAATTATTTTCATCTAGACCAGGCTTCTTAAGCAATGGTTTGATGATAGATGACTTACAAAGAAGTGGAACGGTGCGAGAAGACAAGCTTTCATTGATTATGTGGGTATCTGTATAAAAAAAGTAAACCAAAGACTTTTCTATCCTTAAAAAGTGTAAAATTTCGGCGTGAAGAACCATGAAGTTATTAACTTATTGAACAGTGCAACAATAGGAAGCCTACTAAACTTCAGTGCTGTTGTGGGAATTCATCTGACATCAAACAACGAGTAAATATAGACTAATCAAGAAAGCTAGCAATATGACACAAAGCAAACATATTTCACTTGAAGAGCTTTTTCAAGAAAAATGCTGAAAAACTATTTTTTAAATACAATTGAATGATACATCCCGGCTTCTTCATCACGAATGACTAAGATAAGCTTGATCAGGCGAATTCTTTCTCTTTAAGTTAAGACCGAAAGATATACAATTGTGTTTTTCTCCAGTCTGTACGAATTTACCAAATACCAAATCTAATTGATCACTGATTTAAGTCATAAGTAATTTTTTAAATTGCCAGTAAAGGAGTTCAGCGATGGCTGATTTCTGCAATAGAAACATACTTTAGATGCCTTGCATGTGCTTAAATTGTTATTAGAAGAACTTGGTGCTTAAAGTACTTAAGTCACATTTTTGTCAAAATCAATCTAAACTGTGACATTTTCTTATCCGTTTTAGCCAAGTGTACTGCAGAAATTTGAACACAGTAAATGTGCTTATGTCCCTTAAATAAATAAGAAAAAATATGAAATTGATCACATTTTATAGACGAAAAGAATATTTACACTTGATTATTTCAAAATGTGCATATTGTGACTTAAGTACTTTTAGCACTAAGGTCTTCGAGTAAAAATCTTGTCTTTGTTAAAACATGTTTATTTATGTGCTGAAAATGAATATCCGCTATGTACAATGTAATAAAAAAAACATTTCAATTAATTTGAACAAAAAAAGAATATTATCTTATCTTATAACAGACCAGTGTAATGTATACCGTCAGTAGCGTCACTAGTGGGGTGCGGCTGCAATGGGTGACACTATCATAAGGGGTGTCATCCAAAATGGAAAAATGCATATTTTACCGAGTTTACTCCTTATGAGATATTATAATCAAAGAGATTCTACTAGAGCAGGGTGTCACCAGAACTATGTTCAAACAGAAATGTGTTCTGTCAGAGCAGGGCGACACCAGATCAGTATGCATCCATAACTTTGCTCCATTGGCATTGTATGATGCTTGGAGATGCCCAATTCCTGGAAATTACAGACGTTGTTTAGGCTTTTTCCGATGATTTTTCTATATTTCAAAATAGTTATTGTAGACCTACTGTAAAGCAAACCAAGGCATGGAAAAAGTTCAATGGGGAAAAAAATCCCCACAGGCTTCCCCTTAAAGCATAAAAGGATATCGGTAAGTATTATTATGTACATACTGTAATATAACGAACACACAAACACTTTTTCTGAGCTCATAAGTACGACTACAGTATGAGTAGATAGAATCAAGAGGCATTCTAGAGCACTTGTACGTTGCCTTGAAAACGGAAAACTTTCTTCAGATGGTTGATTTAGAGAGTAGCACATGATCACGTAAATCTAAGTCTACGGTAAGATGCAGACCAAAAAAAAAAAAAAATGACTAGATTTGATGTTTTGAACTCACTATATGACTATGACTTAATGAATCTCTCGAAATTCCCTGACTATAATAACTAAGGCAATTTTATTTTTAACGATCGGTGTGTCGATGGCTTCATGTGAAAAGTGAGATCCAAAACCAGAAACTTATAAAGACCCATGTAATCTACCATGTGTGTCATGGCAATGTCTGATCGTGCGCTTTTATCAACTGAAGGTAAGACGCTGAAAGATGTTGCTTTGTAATTGAGAAGTTTGAAGTGCAAAGACCAGAATAAGACATTTTTTAACTGTCAAGTTTAACGTTTAAAGAAAGAGTTGCAATTTTGTTGCAGTACTTAGCCGCTGTCAAACTAAAAAAATGGCGCTTTCTTTTTTTGTGTTGGTCCTCTGTAACTTCAATAATTTAATCAAAATACTTGTTATAGGCTACTTTGTATGGAGGAAGGCTATGGGGTGAAATACTAAGGTATGCGTATGTGTGTGTGGGGGGGGGGGCTGGGCTTTACACACTGAAATTACCGCAGCAGATTACACCAACCCTAGTGACGCCACTGGATACCATGAAACTCATCATAATTTAATTAATCATTCATTAGAATTAACCTGTTATATAAAACAATTATGAAGGAATATCTTACCAAAATAATGTTTAGTAATTTGTTAGTCTAAACACAAATAAATTAACCTTTTATGTGATTTTCAAGGGCTTTCTTCTGTTGCAATATCTCCTTCTTACGTCCAAGGAAAAGCAATAGTTCCTCCCAGCTGTTGTGTATAGCTTTCATTTCTAAACGATACAATACAATGTAAAGCAGGAATATAAACATTTCCAGGTCAGGAAACAATATGTCCCTGACTTCGAATATGAAACGTATGAGGCCCAGCCCAAAATGCCTCAAAGGCGCCCCCCCCCCCCCCACAGTTTTCCCTTTACGTGAATGAGTTGGCTTATATTTTTAAAAAAATTACCAAAGACAGCATTTTATGCAAGACAGAATTTCAATTTTAAATTCAATAAGAGCTGAACATCTTTTCCACTCGCAAACAGAAGCATTAGAAGTACAATGCCCAATAATTTAGAATTTATAAAGTATTTTAAAAAATTTAATCCCACTGATATTAAAAAAAAGTAATAACTGCATAACCCTCATAAAGATATCGCTCTTTTATTAACTTTTAACAAAATAATATAATTGTAACATCAATGACCAATGAAAATCCCCCAGATCAAACTAACTTTTTCAGAACAGTGCAGCCAAGCATGTTAACCCCATTTATTTCGATTTCTGTTAATCAGAGGGAAAAAAGCATAGCTTTGGAAAATTGATATTTCTACTTGTTAAATAAGATTTTAGTTATTGATGTACTCAGTGACGTAGCCAGGAGGGTGCGGGCCGCACAAGGTGACACCATCTCGGGGGGGGGGGGGGGGTGACACCAAATTGAAAAATTGCATATTTACAGTGCACACACTACTCATTCTAACCGAATTTCATAAAATAATAACTGATCACACTTAAAGTGTCCACATACATAACCAATCCAAAAGCGTGCTTTATTCAAAGCTCAAAGTTGATGCGTTTGAAAAGAGGTGACCCAATATTTTGGTCATGACCCAATATTTTGGTCAGATTAACACTGTTTTGACCATGATTCAAGTGTTCAGTAGCTTGCGTAAGTGACACTCTTTTGACGAAAATGCATCATTTATTATATTTTTCAGTACTCTTGAGATAATAATTTCCTTCTGTTTTTTTTTTCATGCACTCATTGATGAGATTTTGAAAGTGAACACACTGGAATGCCGGTGAAAAGAATGTCTAAACTGAGCAAATCTCAAGCTGATGGTCAGGAGTTCAATCCCCGCCAAAGCCCAGGCAAGCAAAAAAAAACATCACCAGCACCCCGGGTGGATGGGACTCGTTAACCTTGGACGGCAACTCATCTAAGAGAAGGAAACTCTGAATTCAAACCCGGAGATGGGGAGATGGAGTTCACGTGCGCCTAACAGGCAGCAGTGAAACCCCTCGAACATCGCACATCGGAGCGCCGTGAGCATGCTATCATAGCATGGAATGAGCGCTATATAAGTACTCCAATCAATCAATCAAAGATAAGTTTGATGAATGTGTGGCGGCGATTGAACCTCTGTGTGATCCTCTTGGAAATGTGGATATAAGAGATACAGCACAAGGTCTATTACATGCTGTCTGTGATTTCACGTGTATCTGCTTTTACCTTTGGGCTGATCTACTCGGTGACCAACGTAGAGGCCTTAGCATCGTGTCTGCACCAAAAGCGCTGTAACTTGGTGGAATATGCTATTGAAAAGGCACTTTTAAAATAAGACCAATATGGAATTTCGTTATAGAGAAGATTAAGGTATAAGAAGAGAATGGCAGGAGAACAATCAATAAATGCAGGGCTCTCTCTTTGCGAGAAAAAACAGTAGGGAGATGCTGGAGTGTATTGATCGCTTTCATTCTGAACTCCAGATCAGATAATCAGCAATCAAGGAAGTAGCAGTTATGTTTAAGGATGTTCAATCCAAGAGTCGACTGTCAGCAACTGAAGAAGAATTATAGGTGTCCGTTCCAAAACGAAACTCTTTCTATGATGAGCTATCAGAGGATGAACTTTTAAAAGATGTACCAAGGCTTTGAAGACACCTAAAGGCGGCTGACATTGAATTTCCCAAAGTCATGGAGGGGTCAGTATTTGACAAGAAGGACTATTATAAATAAAATAAATTTAATGTAAAAATTACACCTAAAGGCGGCTGACATTGAATTTCCCAAAGTCATGGAGGGGTCAGTATTTGACAAGAAGGACTATTATAAATAAATTAAATTTAATGAAAAAATAACACCTAAAGGCAGCTGACATTGAATTTCCCAAAGTCATGGAGGGGTCAGTATTTGACAAGAAGGACTATTATAAATAAATTAAATTTAATGTAAAAATAACACCTAAAGGCAGCTGACATTGAATTTCCCAAAGTCATGGAGGGGTCAGTATTTGACAAGAAGGACTATTATAAATAAATTAAATTTAATGTAAAAATAACTCTAACTTAACGAAGTTACAGTTCTTAAAATTCATTGACCTCCTGACCTTCATTTAGTTAGTTTTTGTTTTTGTCATTGTTATACTATGGACTTAGTTTAACCAAAAAAATTATATCGTGGAAATTGAGGTGAGGTGTGTGTGTGTGTGTGGGGTGACACCATGAGTTTACCGCACCGGGTGACACCAACCCTAGCTACGCCACTGGATGTACTGGTATATGGTATCACCCCGCCTTGCCTCTGCTGTCGACTGCACAAATATCATCGGGAATGTCAAGACAACACACCGTTAGCAATCCGCGCATTCTTTGAATGGAGTGCTTGTATGGCATCTTGAATGCCATATCCCCTGTGTTCAAGACCGCAGCTTTGTGCACCAAATCTTTCTATACAATCATGTTCGCGCTTCATGTGTTCCAAACAGATGTTTTGAAAGGCTTCTTCCACTTTAAGCTAAAGAATAATATAAATAGAAGCAAACGAAAAAAAAACAGTAGTATTGAACAGGGAGTGTATTAAAATAAATGGTGTCGTATTAGAGGGAGAAACGAAGAGAATGGTTTGGTTGGATGTCTCATCAAGACCAAAAAAAAAATAAAAAAATTGTGAGATAACGAGGGGGAAGAGAGAAAGAGTTAAAATTAAAAGAGAGATAGAGAGGTAACCTTCTTTTCAGCATTCTGTTTAGTTTCTAAAACAATGAAGTTCAACTTGTCCATCAAAAGACTCTCTTGATTCTTTAGTATAGATACATCTATTTCAAGGCCACAAATTTGTTCCTCCTGAAAGCATAGAAAACTTAATATATGCTGCTAATTATAGTGGTTCGTCAAAATTTTACTTCCTTATCATTAATATCATTACCCATTGTAGGCAATTCAGAAATCATTTTCACCTTTTAATTTGATATTGAATTAAACTTATGACTTAATATAATATTTAGTTTAGCCGCGGCACACCTAGACCATTCCCAGATTTCCGCGGCACACCACATTTAAACATGGGGAAAACTGACGTAATGTTGTTTTGATGTACCAACATTTTAAATGTTTAAAAAAAAATATGTTTCTTTTAGACGTGAAACTAATTAACATAAGCCAGTAGCTCCATTACACAAAGTGATTTACAAATTAAAATAGTTTTTCCCCCATTTAAGCCCGAATATCAATGGAACAGAAATAAAGGGGAAATGTATTTTTAAAAACTACACACAAATTAAAATATTTAAATTCAACAATAACTAATGAGACTTTTCAACCTGTTTAGATGAAAACGAAACAAGCAGCACATATATATATATAAAACAAAGGTATATATATATATATATATATATATATATTTTTTTTTTTTAAAAAAGGTCCAACAATATACGTAATTATAGACTTCAAACAATTAAGAGAAAATATCTTCAGTACCCTCAGCCTTGATAGGATGTTTTTGTTGTGTTGGTTTTCATAAATCGGATATGAAATTGTATCTCTTTAGTGAAAAATTGGAAACAACTAGCACCCGACGCCTCGTCTAAGTATGACACGGTACATTCTTGAAGAAGGTGGGATCAAAGACTGAAACGATATTTCACTCGTCGCTTCAGACACATCGGGGTGTTGACGTGTAATGTGACCCGCCAAACTTTTGATATCTTTGATAATTTGTTATTTATCTAATTATTTTCCATTTTATTTCCAAAATATTTATATCCTCTTAGCGAGAATTTCATCATCTTGGAGGAATTTTGCCGCGGCACACCTAGCAATGTCTCACGCCGCGGCACACCTAGCATTGTCTCACGGCCGCGGCACACAGAGGCGTAACTGGGTTTTTTACGCCCTTGGCAAATATATTTTTGGCGCCCTTGATAAATTGACAAGTTTCAGCTTTGCGACTTTTTCAATTGTTAGAACAAATAATTGAATTTCTCTTATTTTATTTATGACAATAATTACGTAGTCTGGCAGTGACAGCCATACAACGTGGATATAAAATATTCAAAAGACAGGAACAATACTAATATACAGTTTATTATTTACTAAATAATACCAAATAAATTTGTGGATAAAACTGGATATTTTTGCGTTAATACAGACTACAGCAATACTTGAAGTATCATGTATTATAAAGAAAAACAATAGTGTCAATGTGTCATACTCACTATCTCATACATAACGATAGAAACTCACAATTAAAAGTAAATTTAAGTATACACTACACCGATACACTCATATGTCCTATATCAAAGGCTCAAAGCTTAACGAAAGCAAACTAAAGAGTATTAAAAATTACTTGAGATCGACGTCATGTCAACAACGCACATCATCTCTAGCTCTTCTTTCCATCGAACGTGGACTTAGTAGTCAAATAAACTTCGATGAAATAATCACTAATTTTGCAAACATTAAAGCAAGAAAAGTTAAGCTTTGAGCCTTTGATATAGGACATATGAGTGTATCGGTGTAGTGTATACAGTCAGAAAATTAAAGTCTTCTGCTATATTTTTCAGAGAAACAAGTGTGTCTTTTAGCTGCAACATTATTGCATCAATGATTGCAAAACAAGAAATTTTGAATTTATCCAAGTTAGGTCCTTCATCTTCAGCATGCTCTCCTGGCATTCGTTTTCGTTTTGCTTTCCTTTTTTGAACTGGATCGATTTTCATTTTAATACACGTTTCTTCAATTTTGGAAAAAATGTTATAGATTTCGTTAGTTCTTAGATCTTCAAAGTCATTTAAAATGCCTTTTATTAACAACGATGATCGATAAATATCCTGTTTTTTTTTGTTTTTTTTTGTAGTGCTAAATTGACTTTGTTTATTTTTTCCAATATCAAATTCCAAATAGTTATAAGCGCAATGAACTTGTAACTATTGATTTGATGGTGCAATGATTTAGCAACAGACAATGCGTCACCAAGTAAGTGATTATCCTTCATTTCAATTATACTAAAATAATTTGCTCCAGTTGCTCATATACAGCACTGACAGCATTTGCTTTGGAACACCATCTTGTGTCTGTATGCTTCTTTAGGCTGATTTCAGTGACTGAGGATATTTTTTCCCATCTACTAGTTGACGAGGAGAAAAAATTGTACAATGCCTGTATAGTTCCGGAAAATTTCACAACATCTGCATCAATGCTGGCCGCGTGCACACCTACCAAATTAAGACTATGTGCACAACACGGGATATACCGAGCAAGTGGATTCTCTTTTTGAAGTATGGCTTGAACTCACTTGTACTTCCCCGCCATGTTGGCCCCATTATCGTAACTTTGGCCACGTACATCTTCAAGTGATAAACCATTTTGAATTAATGCTGCTTTAATTTCCAAGGCAATTCCTTCTCCTGTTTTTTCTGTTTTGTGTTTAAGAAACCAACGAACCTCTCTTCAATGGTATATTCTTTATCTGACAATTTCACATACCGAATAATATCAGTGAATGGTCTTTGTGCGATACATCCGGAGTGCTATCAAATATTGTACTATAATATTTAGCTTCTTGAATTTCTTTTATTATTTCACTTTGTACTTTCGCTGATAACAAATAAATAAATTCTTTCTGGATTTTTGGTGACAAATAGCTACGGATTTTTCAATCTCTCGTCTTTTGATAGTTAAATGAAATATATTTAAATATCATTAATTATTCACTTTTTTTGTTATCAAGGATAAATGTGAAATATTTATTTAAATAAAAATTTAAAAATTAGAGAATTAGCGGCGCCCTTTTAAACAGGCGCAGGCCGGCGCCCTTGGCAACTGCCCCAAAGCCAGCCGTTGCTACGCCTCTGGCGGCACACCTAACATTGTCTCACGGCCGCGGCACAACTAACATTGTCTCACGGCCGCAGCACACCTAATATTGTCTCACGGCCGTGGCCTACTGGTTGCGTGGCTCTGCTTTAGATCAACAAACAATTGTTAGACTTACCAGGTGCTTGACTTTACTTATCCATTGTTCAATCGAATCTTTTTGTTTCGCCAGCCGTTCACGCTTTTGTTGAATCTTGGCCTTCACTTTTGATGGAGAAGAGATCCATGCATTAATTTAGAATGTCTCATTAAACATAAAATGTACACGATTTATAGACCCAGCGCTACTAAGTTCTGTTCTCTTGGGGTGGCGATGTCCGGCGTCGAGACGAGGGATATGCGACGCCAAAAGCATTTTAGGCGCTCAAGAAGTGCAAAACTGTTTGGGAAAAACTGTCGTCAAAAGTATTTAGAATGTTGTAGTGGTTTTCTCTCTCTTTTCGCGACTGCAGGTGTTTGCTTCAGTCGAACGAAATACTCCGGTAATTATGTCACAAACAGTGTTATAGTGTTGCTTTCAGACATCTCCCCTGGAGAAAGTCAGCTGATCCCATCCCTCCTCCCCTAAAAATTGTGTACAACGATACAACTAAAATATATTATATAAAACAACAACTAAATTGACATTTTTACAAACTTTTTTAAAAAGGATCGTAGCTAGTGCCTTTTAACCGGTTACAAATAAATTAGTAGAACCTGTGAAGTATCGCTACGCTCGATATATTTGATGATCAGTATATTTAAGGCTAATCTTGTTAGAGGCTTAGACTTTTTGATTGAAAATACCTTACTATTCCCATGACTGGCCACTCCTGGCCTACTTTTTGTTGTTTGCATGTATGCATATATGGGCCTAAAAAGAGGACATGCCCGGGTAAAACCCGAACGCATTGTAACATCTATCCTTATTCAAAGTTGTTAAAAGTTACAGTACTGGTACCCTTTTATTATTTTAAAAATTACTTATATATATTAAAACGGGGTGGGGGGCATTTTCAGGCTTTAGACTAGTTCATACTTCAAGTTTTAAAATATATAGGGTAACTAAATGTTACTACCTAGAACAGCGGTTCTCAACCTTTGGGGGTCGAACGACCCTTTCCCAGGGGTCGCGTAAGACCATCGGAAAACACATATATCCTACAGTTATGAAGTAGCAACGAAAATGCTTCTGTGGTTGGGGGGTCGTCACAACATGAGGAACTGTATTAAAGGGTCGCGGCATTAGGAAGTTTGAGAACCACTGACCTAGAATCTCTCCCAATCCTCTCGTTAAGCCTACAATTATTTGTTACTGTATATGTGGCCCCATGTAAGGGGAGCTTTTCAAAAATTAAATTTATAAAGGGCTATTTGTTATCTAATCTGGAACAGTCTAATGCAGCGATAATATATGATCTGGTAAAGAATTACGTGGTCGGGGGAGGGCGTCCGGAAAAAGGGGGCTGCTACTGCTAGCATGAGTTTACCACACCAACCCTAGTGAGCTAGTGACGCCTATTCGGTACCGCATTGTAAGTAGCCCTTTACCATTACCATTACGGCTATTACAGCGCATTGCAACCATGGTTTTGTAAAGTTGATGCTAAATGTAACGATAGTCATTTTTATTTTATGTATGAGTAAGTTACTATTATCTTTTATTTCCTAATTTATATTTGATCATTTGAAATATTGGGTCATTAATCAGATTTATTATTAACTAATTAAGGTTAAATTTTATATAAATTGATCGTGGGCCCTTAATATAATTATATATATATATATATATACAGTATATATATATACACAGTATATATTTGTAAAGAAAGTTGGTCTTTACTGACTTGACGGCTTATTTACTGTACTTTACATTTCATTAACGGTGTTCAATATGTAGTCTAACAACCTTCATTATGTTGCTGCTGCTCATACTTTGCGGCATTTTCTGTAGTTATTATGACTGTGAATAAGTCTTGGAGAGATTGTTCCATGGTTATTGGGTTAAAATGAAGATTCAAAGATTAGTTAAAGAATTCAATGACATGCCGTCTGCTGTTGTATAGGCATAGGGACACAACCCTAGTTAATTAATGATCAATAATAAAACTCTCCTACGCTTAAAAATAGAAGTTAATCTCAACCAATCAAATCATTCAAATACTAGGATTCCAGGAAAAACTCCAGGATTGGACCCAAAAAGGTAAACACTTAGTCATAGCTATATTTAAAGAATCTTAGTAATACATTATTTTTTAAAAGATAAGAATGATTATAAAAAAGCAAGCCCAATTTTGGAGTTCCATCTCAGTCTAAAAACCAATGTGAGTAACATAATAATTAAACTATTAATAATATAAATATCTAACCGGTGAGTGATAGACTGAGTGATAGTGAATAGTGATAGAGACTAAATAATAATAATAATAATGGTTAAATAATGATATTAATAATTATTAATGATTTTAATGAAATTATCATTAAAATAAGATTGGTGAAATACTAAAATTGGATGTCTAACTAAGAGTCTTAAGTCTTAAGTCTAAGAGTAAGACTCAAGGCTAAGATTACTAAGAAAGTTAACTTGGTAGAATTTAAATAAATTAATTCAAATTCATTATTGAGTTGACACTCTAATTATGCTTAGGCTTTTAAAAATACTTCTCACACAGAGCTAGCCAGCTAGGTATTTTGACAAAAGAAGAAAGTAAAAGTTCTTAATTTCTAAAGACTTTTAATCGACTATTGGCACTGTTGTAAAAAAAAAGGGGGGGGGGGGATTCTAAGTTCAATGACTAAATTTTTTTTTTATTTAACAGAAACATTAACATTTTATAAGAAGCTGAGATAGAGTTGATAGATATCGTTGACATTGATTTAAAATGTCAAATGATGGCATGGATCGTTTCCTTCAGAGAATGAGAAGGTAATTTTATTCCATTTATTTAATTCAAATAAACACCCCCTCCTCTTTTTCTGGCTTTATGTCAACTTTGATGTTGAAACTAAAAGTTAATTTGTTTTGATTACTCAAATTTCACACTTCACTTATAATTATTGTGTAATTGAAGTTCTCCTAAATTTGTTAATGTTTATAGTTTAAACTTTGTGTTGCCATTGCACTGTAATTTAAAAATAAATTGCTGATGAATGCATTTAATGATTGTATAAATATTAGCTAAATAAAAATAATAATTATCATTTTAATCATCAACACATTAGTCAGCAGTGGCGTAACAACGGCTTGGCTTTGGGGCAGTTGCCAAGGGCGCCGGCCTGTGCCAGTTCAAAAGGGCGGCGCTAAATCTCTAATTTTTAAATTTTTATTATTTTAAAAATAAATTAGCCTAGGGCGCCAAAAACCCAGTTACACCTCTGTTAGTCAGACTCATTTCTAGAATTTTTTTAAAAATAAAATTTTATATTTGTTTTCATTAGTGATCTGATGTTTGAACTGCGCAAAATTGAACATGGTGAACGACCAGTAACAGGCCAGAATCATCGAGCCAATATTCAGCACTTTATGGAAAAACATGTAGTAATTCAGCCAAATGAAATAGCAGATGGAAAGCACAACATTCCTTTACATGAAGACAGCACTGTAAATCATCGTCCAGAATCGATAGTTGTTGAGGTTTGGAAAAGAGTTCTTTTATATTTTTGATGAAATACCTTGCAAATGATCTTAAAATTGCATCTCATTACTTAGTTAAAAAAAATTTATGACCACCAAAACTGTTTAGGTGGACACACAGCATTTTAATTTTGTTCATGCTGATTATGGTACTGTCATAGTTATCTATTAAAAAAACAACAAAAGCAGTCTTTAAAATTTATTTCACAGTTTATTTAACTTTAATTTAATTAGATTTTCATAGCTAATAAACTGAATTACAAAACAAAAATCTTAAATATTTGTTGGCTTTGTTTGAACATTTAAAAAAAAACAATAATATTTAATTTTAATAACAAATTTCTTGCTAATCGGTTTGTGCTTTATTAAACATTTGATCACATAGTTAAACATTTGATCACATAGTTGAACATTTGATCACATAGTTGAACATTTGATCACACAGTTGAACATTTGATCACACAGTTGAACATTTGATCACATAGTTGAACATTTGATCACATAGTTGAACATTTGATCACATAGTTGAACATTTGATCACATAGTTGTCCATATAATTTATAACTTAATTGCTAACTATTAGAGAAAAAAAGGCAGCCTAGTTTGCTTTTAGGTAATATCGTCACTCTCCTTTTTTAAGAATGCAATAATCAGAGTGTGGCCATACAATTATCAATGACTTGTTTGTGAATAAAATCCTAAAAATTAAATAGTTTTACAAAAAGTGATAGTTTAACTATAAAAATTAAATTTTAGCCAGTCAGAAATTTGAAGCATAAGATTTATTTCAACTACAAAATGTTAATAATGAGACTTTTCATTACTTCTCACAAAGATGTTTCCCAATTCTAGTACATTTTTTATAAACGCAAGGCAATTTAAACAGTACATGATAGGTTGCATTATTCAGTTTTTTATAGCGTTTGTTAAGACCATTATTAATTTAATTTTTATTTCTTGATCTTAAAGGTTCAAGGGATCATAGAGCAAAGACCAGTTTCATCAATTCTGCAATCAGCTTCCTTCCGAAGGCAACTAGAAAATGTTATTCGAGGAACAATTCAACATGCAAGAAGAGAAACCTCCAGGAATGCACCATTAAATCTCCAACAGAGCACTTCTGCTTCATCAATACCTACAAGGAATCGTGGCCATGAACAATCCAGGAATCCAACACCAGGTCGATGTTTTCCCCTACTAAAATATCACCCAAGCTTATGTTCTTTTCTCTACACCTTGCTTGTCCCAGAGATAGAAACCCTAAATAATGGACCCTTCCTACAGTTCAGTTCAATTAAAGGATCTTTCATGAACCTACCTACTAGAAACAGTTTGGACTTAAGTGAAATGAATATGAAAATCAGAGAATTAGGCTAGATGATGTCTTTTCTTTCCACACTGACTCATTTATAAACTTATTTCATATTCTTTACTTTTTATTCAGAGCCATTGAACCCAATATCACATGAAAGGCCTCAGCTGATGAGACATGAAAGCACTGAATCCATTGATAGCTTTTCCAGTGCAATCAGCAACCTTGATCAAGGTATGACTTTATTGAAAGCTGTAAATATATATATTTTTTGTACAGTGTTTCTACATAATGTATTATTTAAAGAAAATCATGACTTAAAGATCCTCTTCACTTTGGGGCTATACATAAATAACGTCCCACAGATTTTACCTATTCCCCCCCCCCCCCCCCCCCCCCCCCCCTTTCCCAAATTGTCTGAAAGCATCACAAAATGTTAGCGTCTCCCCACCCCCTCTTTTTTTAAAAAAATAAAACGTCACAGACCTTTCCACACACAAAAAAGCCCTCTCTGTCCACTGCTGTCCTTTACAAACCCTTAAAAATGATCTCCAATGGATATTGAATTACTGCACCAGTTTCAGAAGCATTTACCTAAAACAGTGGCTCTTAAATAGGGGTGAAAGGTTGGGAAGACCCAGAAAATTGTATTTGCTGCCATTTTCTGGGGTTCCTATCTTCAAAAAAAAAAAAAGGGTTTTTATGCATTTTAATTAGCAGCAGTGAATGTTTTTTTCTGTTGAATTTTGTTTGCACATTACTTGTTTTGGTATTTTTTTTCTTGTTTCTAGAAAGTTAAATAAAGAAACAAAATAACAATAACTAAATCATTTAATTATTTAATTTTTAAAATTTGACAAAAATATAATCAATAGGGGGTGGGGGGGGGTTGCCTGTTGTGGGAAATATTTTGAAAACTAGAGATGATGCATGTGCTGTAAAATGGTTAAGACCTTTCCCCCCCCCCCCCCCCCCCCCCATCCGTTTATTTTTCCATCTCACTTCGTTGGTAACACTCATTCTAGGCCTTTTGACACCACATTTTGAAATAAATTCACTACACCCCGGTTCTCCTCCTCCATGGCGGCCTATAATTTGATCAGATGTCATTTCTCGACCCTCACATACATGTACTGATTCTTTCAGTGATGGTAGTTTTTTTAAATAAAAAAAAATAATTATTGTATAAAAGAATAATGTAATGTTAATGTCTGTAATGTAAGGTTATTAAGTGCAAATTTTTCAAGAATTATCCACTTTAAATGTGACATCACATTGCATACCCCCCCCCCCCCTAGGCGCATCAATTCATTAATAGATGACCCCATTTGCAAGCTTACCATCGCATCCTCTCCATTCATCTTTTTAGATATTTCCACACACAGGCTTTTTATAGAAATTCAAAATGTTAACATAGATGACAATTTATGATCATAATTCATCATATTGCTATAGCGTCCCCATATGTCATTAGAGAACTCTCTCTATTTTGTTCTGTCAGAACCTACACTATCATCAGAGATGAAAATCGAGTTATTATAATATTAAGTAATTAACAAATGAACAAAAATAAAATAATAAACATCTCAACATTTTTAATATTTGTGCCAGGCCTCTAGACCAGGGTCAACATATGGTATACAGCCTATGGTTCTAATCCTAATTTTGTAAGGCATGCCAGCTAACAAAGGATTTTAAAAATCTTTATAAACTCTAACAATTTTAAATGTAAAAATATGTGTTACTTAACGATTAACTGCTTTGACACAATGCAATTATCAATTGTCAGAGTTTCCGCCAATATTATAAACCCTTCTACAAAATACAACTGTGTCATTTAAAAATCGATTCTCAGACATAAAAAGTAAAATAAAAAAAAAATTATAGATGATATGTGTCCAGGGTCGTTGCTTCAAGGATATTTCATTACATAACCTCACTCTAGGTAAGATACATACAACAATACCAATAGTGCATGAACCATCTCCCTGCCTCTGTCACATCTAATGCTTTTTGTGTTAACAGAAATCTAAAAGGCCACTTTTTTATCCCCTGCCTCTAAGAATTATCTCCACTCTCCCCATTCCGCCTTCTATGTGCATCTAGGCAAAATTAAGCTCCCCTCTCATTAAGTAAATATGGCCTGCAGTATTGGCCTGCAGTATTGGCCTGCAGTGACTGAAATAATTACAATTTATACCCTTTCCAACCTCTTGCTCTATACCACCATAGATACAGTTAAGGGTCCAACCATATGAAAAAAAAGTGAGGGAACGCACTCAAGATCCTCGTCCCCCCAAAAAATATATATTTCTTAAATAGCACACAAAAAATACAAGAAGCCGTTCTCAGGTATTCCTGCAGGACTCGACCCCTGATAACAGCACATGATAACATAAATACACACACACACACATATTTATATTTGCTTTTCTGAGGCAGCAGCTTACTGATATAATTATTTTTCAAAGATTTTATCAGTGATCAGGAAGATGAAGTAGATAGCCCTTCACCTGATCTAGCTCACAGACCGTCACCTTTGCAACAGAGTTTTGAGAGAGTAGCTACTCCAGCACCACAGACACAGAATTCGCATAGAAATGCCAGTTCTCAACAAGTTCCCTTACAAGAAAGGCAAGAAACGTAATTTTTATTTTTAAAAAAGCCCACTTTTTATAAAGATTATGATTAGAACTGAAATTTTATTTTGTTTTGCAATAAAGTTTTGTTAAAAAATTTATTTACATTTTATTTTAATGCACTGTTTCAGAATTGGTTGGAATGAAATTAATCGCATTCAGAGAGATGAGCTTGTTGAGGAAATAAGTGAATTACTGCATAATCGCCTAGTTTCCTCAGCACTGGATGGCGAGTTTCGGGCAAGATTGGAACTGCATGTGCAGGTATGCTGAGGTAGTTTTAAATAACTTGATGGAATAGAGGTTTTGTTGAGGGGAACATTTTACTTTAGGTTAAGGAAGGATTTAACTTTTAAAAATAAAATAATTCCAAACAGTGGAGATTGGATGTTCCATTCATTAAAAAAAATATTTTCATAAAGGACATTCTTTTTATTAAATAATTTTAATGAACAGAATATGGTAATAATTTTAATGAACAGGATCGTGTGGCATCATCCGGTACAAATGGTCAAGCTGTTGAGGAGTTCATCCAGAGACTTCCTAGGACCGGTGTTCCCCGCAATGATTTCTCTCACTTGGGAATCCCTCAGGTGGCTGACAATGAACAATGGGATAATATTTCTGTGACCAGTGTGAGCGCACACTCTGTTCCTTATGTTCAGGTCTGTAATGCTTTTGAATGGAATGACAATATTCCTCTTTTTAAAAGTGAAAAACTGTTAATTAATAACTGCTTGCTTGTAAAGGTTTCTTAATTTTACAGTGTACAAAAATAAAGATTTTGAATTATTGCTAACGTTGGAAATGTGAAATTATCTTTAATTTCAAAAAATAAATTATTGTATCTTTAACAGACGAACACCTATTTGAGTAGAGAAATCCAGGGCTTGAAGTCACAAATGACTGAGATGAAAAATATGTTGAAGTTAACATTTGACCTTCAGATGGACATTCAAAGGGCCATAAGACAGGAAGTGGCTGCTGCTATGAATAATGTGACAGGTACAAACTTTTATTAGAAAGAGCATGAGCTAGGCCTCATCATTATTTAAGGCAGGTCATGAGTTTGACAGCTTGTGACTTTAAAAAAGAAAAGATTTACTATAATAATATATTTTACTCTATATATTTCATATGGTATGGGTCTTCTTTAGTAATTTGGTCAAGCAATTTCTTGCGGCTTTTGTACATGAGCCATGTAGAAGGGTGACAATGTATATGTCTGTATACCTGTTGTTGAGGGGGAGAAATGCCTTGAGTGGTTTGTAGGCGTTTGTAGGCAGGTGTCTATATCTTTTAGTAGTTATAGGGGGACCGCCTTCAAGCCGTGTGAAGCAAATAGAAAAAAACCAAGATATGTTAAAGCTTGAAAAAAAAAGACATGACAGTAAAACTGACTTTTTCGGCTAGATATCTTAACAAGGTAATAAACAAGTACATTCAAATAGTAGCAGTCAAGTGTCAAGAGTGGTGCACTATTTATCTAACTCTAACACTGAATTTTTGTTAGCTATGCTGCTCCCCAAGTATGTAAAGTAATCAAATGTAGCCATCGATTTTTGGGGCCATATCATTAATACCCTTTGGTGATTTCTGGAATGGGGCAACAGTGATTTCTGGAATAGGGCAATGGTGATTTCTGGAATAGGGCAATGGTGATTTCTGGAATAGGGCAATGGTGATTTCTGGAATGGGGCAACAGTGATTTCTGGAATGGGGCAACAGTGATTTCTGGATTGGGGCAACAGTGATTTCTGGAATGGGGCAACAGTGATTTCTGGAATGGGGCAACAGTGATTTCTGGAATGGGGCAATGGTGATTTCTGGAATGGGGCAAACGGTTTTCTTTAAAGTTATGGTGAAACCAAAGGCTGCATTTTATTGAAGTGATTCACTGTCTGTCTGATGCACTGTCTGTCTGATGCACTGATTCACTGTCTGTCTGATGCACTGATTCACTGTCTGTCTGATGCACTGATTCACTGTCTGTCTGATGCACTGATGCACATTATGCAATGTGGGTCAAAAGAGCACAGTCATCAGCATGTGGGTCAAAAGAGCACAGTCATCAGCATGTGGGTCAAAAGAGCACAGTTGTCAGCATGTGGGTCAAAAGAGCACAGTCATCAGCATGTGGGTCAAAAGAGCACAGTCGTCAGCATGTGGGTCAAAAGAGCACAGTCGTCAGCATGTGGGTCAAAAGAGCACAGTCGTCAGCATGTGGGTCAAAAGAGCACAGTCGTCAGCATGTGGGTCAAAAGAGCACAGTCGTCAGCATGTGGGTCAAAAGAGCACAGTCATCAGCAAGTGGGTCAAAATAACACAGCCATCTGACAAATAGGGCTTCCCTAATCTGCAACTGCTTAATCCTGGTTTGGAATACAATCTGCCTGTCAGTCTGGAGCCATTTTATATATCTGCATCCCTTCTATTAGGCTTCCTTGGCTTCACTTAGCATGAAGCTTAAGAAGATTGCAAAATACACACCTGCTTGAAGTTTTGTAAATTGCAAAATGCTCTGAGAAGATACCATTGTGTTTTATTCTGCATTTGGGCACGTTCAGTGAGATACTGAAAAGTGCAGCTAGGTATTTTTGGGTGGCATCCTAGTTTTTGTAAACATTTATCCACAGCCCATTATGGCTAGCAGTGTCACAGACCTATGTAACATCTCCAATGCAACACACTGCTTTGAATATCAAACCCTGCTTGCATCTTCTGCGCAATGATGCATCAATTATTTTATCATTTGTTTGTAGACGTAAAGCCTCCCGATTTAAAAAAAAAAAAAGTATTCCAGAGGAAGTGTAATTGCTCTACATGCAACACCTGTGATTGAAACTTTTGTGCAAAAATATGACTTAAAAAATAGCTGGCAGGTGTTGGAAATTCATTACAAATACACAAAGAGGAAACAATGCTTGAGAAAAATTTGGAGCTGGGGTGTTAATGTCAAGGCTGATAATAATTAATAACTAAGATTTGAAATGTTTCTTGTCTGTTCATGATTTTTAAATTGACTGTCTCAGCATAAATACAAGTTAGCCTACCATTTAATTTTATTGCTTTGATGTTTCACTTAAATTAACTTGGGATTATTTTTAATTCTAGCCACCAAAGTTCTTTTTTATATATATATTTTAGGATCATCCCCAGTACAGAATCGACCAATCAGTGATACTCACTGCCTGATTTGTTTGGAACGTCACACAGATACAGTCCTCTATCAGTGTGGCCATATGTGTGTCTGCTATGTGTGTGGTCGAGACCTTGTGTCCCGTGGACACAACTGTCCTGTATGCAGGGCGCCTATCAAGGATGTCATTCGTGCCTATAAAACAAATGCTGATTAGAGGATTGTACAATAATCTCTTTATGCCGTTTTCAGCATTTCTTATACCATATGTATTGTGAGGAAGCTTCTCATCCAATTGTTTTCCTCTTCATAAGCTAAATACAGCTTTTAAGAAAAATGGATAAACAATAAATATGCATCCTCTTTTCAAGGCTTTCTAAAAGACATTTTATGTTTTTGATTCAGCAAATGATGTAAATTTCATACGAACCAGTGTAATATCAGTTACATTGTAAGTTATACTGTACTTTCTCAAATTTTGTAAATTATACTGTACTTTTTAATGTATATTGTACTTGAGTGCAAAATTGGTGGTGTTGTGCATTTAATTATTTAACTGTGTGCTGATCATTTGTTGGCAACACTATTTAATTTTGTGACTCAACTGTGTATCTACTGTAAGTTTAAGTTTTCCTCTGTGAATAATTTCAAATGATAATTAAAAAGAAATGATGGGTATTAACAGATATTACATGTCTTTTATATATTTATATATCTACACACTTATATAAAAGCTAAGCTTTCAAAAAATTGCATTAAAATTAAAAATTTGAAACTATAAGTTTTGTTAGGTTATATTTAGTATATTATGTTGTTCATTTTTAAATCCTTTATATTAACTTCGCTTTTGTGCATTTAGGGCAAAATCTTCGGAAGGCGAATTGATCCACTTCCTGTCAACCAAATGGGCTCATAGACTCGTTGCCAATGATAACACATCCTATCAAATTTTCAGCCCCACCTCCCACCCACATCATCATCATCAGTGGCGATACAGACATTGTAGGGCCCTGGCCTGCTCCACCACATCCTTCCATTCGGATCAATCCATGGCTTTCCACCTCCATGCATGAACCCCCAAATGGTGTAAATCCTTCTTTACATCGTTGATCCATCTCAGTCTTGGATGACAATTGAGCCCTCTGAACCTAGGCTTCTGCCTGTATATCACTTTTGCTGCTCAATAATCCAGCATCCTTCCCAGCGCAGTCTGCCCTTTTTTCTATTGTTGTGGCTATGGATGGGTCTTTGTACAATTGGTATAGCTCCTGGTTTGACCCACTCCCTGTCAACCTAATGAGCTAAATTTGGCTCATAGACTCATTGCTGATGAGAACACATCCTTTCAAATTTTCAGCTCCCACCTACAACCCTTAAAATTCAAGGCGAAGATGAAGGAAATATGATGCCATTACTTCACAAAATAAAATTCCAGATAACTGCACTATATGAAAATGTTTAAAAATGTATATCGCAAGTGCGCTTGAAGCTTTGAAGCGTAATATTTTTCTTTTTTTTTCCTACTGAAATCGTAATAAATCTGTGGGGAAAAAATGGGTGGGTCATAAGAATATTAATATAATATATAAAAAGAAGAAATGGATATAAAGGATTTATACAAAAAAACTTTTTTATTAAGGGATTGTTTAATTAATATTGTAATTACTATTTGATGCCGGTTAATTTTAAGTTACATTAACTTTTTTTTTTTAACAAGAATTATAAAACTTGACCTTGATGTGCACCGTTGGTAATGTTGGCAATTGGATAAGAGAATATCTGTGCTAAAAAAAAAATACTCTGGTGAAGGAAAACTTTTCACTAAAATACAGATGCTTCATTTTGTGTGTAAACATTGGTTTGGATGCAAGTAATGGTACTGCTTTACTAACAAATCCATCCCTTTAACACATAGCTGGTGATGAATCCCTGGGAGAATTCACACCAACTACTTCTTGGTCAGGTGGAAGATGACATTCACCCACAGGGCAGACATTTTAAATTAACCTCTTGCATCTCTACTAACTGGCTCCCTTTTCATTTTATAGCAATACACAACACACATAACTAGTAAATAAGTATGGCAGCAGATACATAGTTCAGACCATGACATTTTTTAATTATTATTTTGTCACTGGGTTGAACATAGCATTAAAAAAAAGCCAACACTATAATTTGAGCTTATGTTACTATATTATCTATTTTTTTGTCAAGAACCAGGAATGTAACAAATTGATCTACATAAATAAAAATAAAGGTGAACAGAAGTTGCAGAATAAGGTCTCAGAATTGATCACAAAATAAAAGAACAGTCTCCAAAGTAGTTTCACAAATGTTTACAGCTTGCCATCAGACTGATGACTCAAATGTACATGGTTTATGCAAAGCAAAAATCTAATTACTAATAATAACACCTGACAATAGCTGAAAACCCCTGATGCCTTAAAAATAAAGTCTTCACAGTGTAAGCAGATTCACTTATTTCTTACTTGGTCAATCCAAGGTAACCACAACTGTTTGTGTACTGCCATTGTTAGATCAAGAACAATTTTAACAGGGATGTTGTGATGGCTCTAGATCAGGGGTTCTCAACCTGTGGGTCGTGACCCCTTGGTGGGTCGCATGACCCTTTCCCCCAGGGGTCGCCTAACACCACCTGAAAACACATATGTTCTACAGTGATGAAGTAGCAACGAAAGTAATTTTGTGGCTGGGGGTTGCCACAACATTAGAAACTGTATTGCAGCATTTGGAAGGTTGAGAACCACTGCTCTAGATCCTTTGGGTTAATGATGTGACTTCTAATAGTAACTGGACAGGACATAGAACAATGGGAATAAAAATGTGTCCTGTGGATACGAAATTTAAAACCCCAAGGATCTTGAACAAAGCCATTTATAGCTAGCTAGAGGGTATCTCCATGCTCGGTAATTTAACTAATAGAAGCCATTTCACAAAAATCGTATCCTAGTGAGTTGATTGCCATGACAATATATAGTTGTGTTACACAATGATCTATGCATCATGTTAAAGGACATGGGACAACATGTCACAAATGCAAATAGCTTGATTAAACTGAGTATTAAATCCTAGCATACCCAGCCATATGTACCCAATCAAACTCTTAGCATACCCAGCCACATGTACCCAATCAAACTCCTAGCATAACCCAGCCACATGTACCCAATCAAACTCCTAGCATACCCAGCCACATAATAAAACTCCTAGCATACCCAACCACATACACCCAATCAAACTACTGTATCAAATAGGTTCCCACCACCAACACATCAGCTTTAGTAAACAGCCCATTGTGATCTTTCACTAAAATAACTTTCCAAAAAAGTTGTAGAATTGCTTAAATACAGTCCATTAAGATTAAATTTCAAATATTTCCTCTGGATCGAACAGAAAACTAGTTTGTTTTTGAATGACATACTGATGTGGTGGAAATAAAGTGTTTTAGACGGAAAGATAGACACAGCTCTTGTAGATAATATGATGTGTGGAGATAACTATTTTATGATACCCAATAAACTCCATTTCCCTCAAACCACAGAAGAAAATCTAAATTTAAAATGATTATTTAGAAATATGAAAATGAATATGTTTTATAAAGAAATGAGAATCTAATGAAAACAGAGGTTAGCTGTCATTTCTGAGGTATTTCTCAAATAAAAACTTTGAGGATATTGTAGAATCTCACTTATTTAATTTATACCAATCATGCAAGCAGCACAGCTCTCATACTGACCGACCTGTAAAGTTGACCAATTATATCACAATCCCTGAAATCACTAAGGGCTGCACTAACATCAAATCTTTCATTTAACAACTGAAATATCTTTATTTTGAAATGTAAAAACCTTCATTTTTTCAAATCAAGTATTGTGTAGGAAACAAAACAAAAGAACAGATTAAGTAACACAGAATTGAAATACAGCTTTAAATATATTTCTTACCATAAATCTATGATGCAGCCTGAAATTTGTACTCTAAAAAACGGCACATCAAATTTTCAAATGTCAATATGAGCCAATATATATATATATATATATATATATATATATATATATATAAACTATAAGCTAATACCCATTCTTCCATCCAAACGAATACTGTACTTTATTTATGAGCTAGTAGTAGACCACAAAATTATTAAGTCCACAAATTGATCAATTAAAGAATATGAAGTCTCTGTAAATAAATTAATACATAAATATGAATAAGTGTCCAAAATAAGGAGTTATCTTTCACAACAAGAGGCATTCTGGACATGATGAAAGATAAAGAGTCAACATTTGTGAAATTGAGCAATTGAAGTGCAGTAACTTGAACAAGTGATATGGCTGTACCGGTTGCTAACAGAATATGTTACATCAAAATCAACAGTGCAGTCAAACAGAGGAAAAGAACAATGGAACAGATATTCACAAACAAAAAAATACATTAACTTAAAACATGATGCATCCATGGTGGCAATATATGTTTAACACGATTGGGGTCAATGTATTCAGTGGTGGTAGTGTGATGGACAGGTAGACATTTAAATGACATGATGGATTTCCTAAATCATGACACAACTTGTTGATAATCTCATTTCTAGTGTTGGTAAAAAAAGACAGAGAGGGTGTCAAAGATAGCAGCTGAATTCATGCTAAGTGAAGGGCCATAAGACAAAATCAAAGTCTTGAATTGTCAACCTTCATACAAATCCTTCAGTACAAGCATGCAAACCCCCATATTTTAAAACATTCAGCAGGTCATTTAAAAATTGTTATGCAATCATCACGTAAAATGGCATTCAGTGTAATAAAGATAGGTACATCTGTTGCTTATTTTGCAGCTATTTATTATAACCAGCAAGTTGCTGCATTGAGGCAAGAATGAGCTGTCTTATTTCAGAAATGAGACAAGACTGTGGGTGGAGCTTCTACTGAGCTTCATTTTTGAATGCAATATCTATAAATAGAAAAAACAAAATCAAGAGACATCAACACTAGCCCAGGTTTCATCACAAAATTAATTCCCATCATTCACAATAGATGTTAAAAAAAAATATAAAAAAAAAATTCAAAACAACAAACAACTATTGATAGAATATTCTTATAGTTTATGCCCTAAAAAGACAATATGATTGTTACAAATATTATATTTAAAATTCTATGACACACTTTGCAAAATGTGCTAAACTATCACAAGAACAAGTAAAAAGTAAAACCTTGTGGTTTCAAAAAGTGAACATCTTATCACAACACACAAGTCAAGATAAGGATATACAATATAAGAAAGCACTTTGACACTCGATGATTTGTAAACAAGAGAACAATGCTAACTACCTACAGTTGAGGGATATTTTTTTTTTTTGTGAGGCCACATATGGGATATTAGCTACAATATTCCTATTGAAAATTAAATAAGCAAGTGATAAGATAGCCTTTGTTTTAAAAACAGTCCTTTAAAAAAATTTGAATTTTGAACAAAAGACTTGGAATTACATTTCAGAATAGATTTAAAACATAAACTTTGTAAAAACTATATGAAAAAAAAATTGTGATCACAAATTTGTCTTGTGAGAGTTATGAAACAATCACATTAAAATGTTGGTTAAAAATATATTTTTAAAACTGAGAATGCATAACTCATTGCAAGCTTTAATTTTAGTTGATTAAAAAATAAAAAAATAAAAATTTCAAATTTTATTGTAAAATAAATGTTCAAAACAATAATCAATGTCAAAGTCAGACATCAATTGTAAACTTACTTTTTTAAACCTGTTTTATATAACTGAATATCAAAAGATTCACCTTCTATTTACTGACTGCTTTTGAAAGAGATTTTAAGACTTTGAAATAATTGAAATAAAATCACTCATTTAAAAACTGATCCCAACTGCTAGCTAACTGGGTCACTGGTTCAGATGCTATTGCTAAAGATCAGGCCCTTGTTCAAATGTTGAATATTTGGACAGCAACTGTTGACGATTAAAAGAAAAAAAATGGCCCAAGTTTTCTGCCACCGGCAGAGTTAACAGTATAAAATGGGACCCTGTGAAGTGCTTCTAAGAATAGAAATTCTAATCCAACACAGAGTAAAATCATCAAAATTAAAAAAAAACTGCAAACTCATTGTTTTCTTGACTGGATTTGTTAGTTTTAAGATAAAAATTCAAGAGACCTGGTCCCAATTAAATCATGATGCTATTCTATTGTTTATTATAATGCGATAGTTAATGCCAAAAATGTCCTGGAGATATACACACACATTTTGATTCAGTATTAAATATTTTACTTCTACAAATTAAATGTTAGCAATTTCCTTATATTCAACTAGCTTGACATATTACTTTAAAAGAAAAAACTATTTTGCTGCTATTTTTCCTCCAGAAAAGTGATACTTTTCTAAATATTGTTCCAAATCAAGTCCAGCCAGCCTACTTAGGGAGTCTGATACAAACCTTTGGTCACTCAAGAAATGGGACAATCACATATCTTCCACTGGCTTTACTAAATGGACACCCCTGAGACTGCGGTATGTGAAACTATTAAATTCCCTTCAGCATTAAAATATATGATCTACACATATGTGAAATACCTGAGTCTCTCTTAGTTATTATGCTACAACCAATTGAAACAACAATTTATTCTTAATAAGCCTAGGGCAGTGATGACATACCTTTTGGGATAATTGATCAGAAGACTTAATCTGAAGTTTCAACACAGGGGGGGGGGGGGGTGTGTGTGTGGTTGGTGTGGAGCACTAGCAAACAAATTTCAATTAAAATGTAGTTGTTTCTCATTTTTGACCAATGTGTCTGCAAAAGTTCAGGATCACTACCCGTGAGGAACTAAATGTGATAGCACTTCCGTACTTGGACCATAAGACATAAACCTACATTTAGTAAATACACCATACAGACCAGCTTGTAAACAATAAATATAAAAAGCCAACATGAATACAGATTAATAGTTCTAGACTATGCCATTGTTATGTGTCAGATATTTTATACTCAGTCTAAGTTACAAACACATTTTTATAAGAATAACATATCATTCAATAGCTGTAAGCTGAAGATGTTGTGGTTATGTTTGTGTACTATTGTGTGTGGTAGGGATACAAGTTTTAATGCTTGGAACTTTAGAAGTTTTATAGCTGGCTGTAGTATAGACAAATGTCCTCATTACTAGATACACATTCTGAACCTGATATTGATCATTTAAAAACAAAAAAAGATCTGGGTGTATATCCATTTAATTAACTAGTCATTCCCTAGGTATTTGGAAGCAAATAGATATTATTCACTCCTTGAATTCTGCAGTATCTAACGACCCATCATCTTTAGAAAAAATTATTATTTTTTATTAAAAAAAGGATAATATAGCTTGGCCTGCTAAAGTTCTTGCCTAATTTACAAAAGTATTTAAATTATACCATTTCTGTCACTTAAAAATTAGTAGAAAATAAAGTGCTATGTAATATATTGTAGCATGAGGTAAACTGTAATAAACAAATGTTTCAATAATAAAATACATTAAGCAATATACACCTTTCAATAAAATGATGGCATTTATATATAAACAGTTGATTTTATACTACAATAATTGTAAATATATATATATATATATATATATATATAAGGTTTAAAAGATGATGTTTTTGACATGTAAGAAATGTTATCTTGAGGTATGAGATGTAACAAGGATGTTCACATTATATTTACAGTTGTAACAAAATTATGAGCATATAAGATGAGTGACCAAAACTCATTGTTTAATGCACCAATGAAATGGCAAATAAACTTATTAGGTGGCAATACTCTCCCAGTACTAGCAACTATGAGAAGCATTGGCTTTCTTATGAGTGTTTCTTTCATTAGCACACACATAGAATAGTGATTTGTAACTGATGGTAATGTGATAAAACGGCATACTTTAAGGTATATTTTATATATTTTTAAAAAAGAAAGATCCATGTTTTAGAAAAATAATGAGCCTGCTGTGTTTCTTATTACCCCAGAGAACTTTTATATTTCTCACTAATTTTATCTTTATAGATTATACGGCTGGTTAACAATTGAATTCAGTTAAATATCTCTTTCCCATAATTAGCTATATCCAAAAGTTGCACATTACAAATCAACTTAAGTGATTTCATAAATTCATCTCAAAATAGATAAATAAAATATATTGTTGAACTTTTAGCCCACATAGTTATTAGTTGACAAGAGGTATTCTTGGCAAACCAGCCCAGTTAAGCGGACGAAGAGATCAAGCCTATGTTGGATATCAGAGTTACAGTCATAGGCACTAGTAACATATGGCACAATACTCCTGTTTTTATTTAACATTAAAAACACACAAAAGAAAAGTCACACATTTAAACAAGCTTAAAAGGGACCACCGGGCTAACAATTCACCTTAATTTTTTTTAAAAGACTCAATAGTGTAATTATTACGCCACTATCTTTTTTTTAAAAAAAATTACAAAATACAAACATATCTTTTGGAGAACATTGTCATTTTGATATTTTTATACAAGTTATATGACAAACTCTATTCAGTATGAATTGATAGGATTGACAATGCCTTAATATTAAGAAGTCTTTCTTTATGGGTGCTTAAACTGTAAATTAGTATATAAAAAATCTCAACTATGAAATATATTTTCCTTCTTTCAGGATCTTAAAAAAATAAATAAGTATAGCTTATTTCTATATTAGCGAACCAGGAGCAGGTTGTTCTTAAAATAAACTGCCCTGAAATGTACAATGATAGGAATGGTCATAAAAGAAACCCTCGCTTAGAAAATGAAAGGTATGATCGTGTTTTGAAAAATGTGCTAGTTAATGCTGAATTAAATCACATTCAGGTAACCTTTACAATTTCAGTGCAAACCATAATGATTAATGACAATTAATATGAAATAGAATAAAAACTGAATTCCCCTCCCGACCAAGCATGTTAATGGTCAATGTTCTAGTAAAAGAGCTGCCAATAACCACATGCAGCTTAATCAAGTGAGGAGAACATCCACCAGAAAATGTAACCAAGAGCATGACTTACTTTTATTTAACTAATACGTCTGGATATCAAATTATTTATCTACAGCAATGTTAAGACAAAGACCCATGGTGAGACAGATATGGCTATTCCATATACAAATCTCACACGGTCTTCTGAAATAATATCACACATTTTCAACAAAGTGATGGGTAAACAAAATTTCTCTAGGTTCTGCTTATCCTAGAGAGCTGAAATTTGGTACACAGTATGGCGTATCAAAGTTTGACTGACGAATTCTGAAACAAAAGTCAGTAGAATGCCAAAGTGAAAGGCAAACATCATGGCCCATGTGTCCCATATCCATAATCAAAAGAATGAAAACTTAACACCCATCTCAACCCAGCATGTGTATCATCCGGTTAGCTCAGTCAGTAGGTCATCTAGTGCAGGACCAAGGTTCAGATTCTCATTCTTGCAAATTTCTTTGCTAAATTCATTTTGTCCCCAAATATTTTTAACAATTTGTCAGAACAGTGTTAATAAGGTTTTCTAGCTCTTACAACAAACACTCAAATGAGAAAGCATACAAGGTTTTGTCCCCATACAAGTTTGCTGTTTTTCTCTTTCTGTTCTGTATTAGCTTAAACTTGGTGCTGGTTTAGCATTGTCCTATGTGTACCTAATGGAATGAACTACATTTTCAGTTTGGGATTGATTTTTGCCAATTTTTGGTATAACTAATATTGTCCAATGTTTGAACATCTAAAACATTTTGCTGTTAAATAACATACTTCTGCACCAAAATTTAACAATATTATTTTATGAACTATTTTTAGAGGCCAATACCTTTTGAATTCCGGTTGTCAGACCTGGGCTAATTATCAAGGTGATTTTAAAGCAGATTTTACTAGCATATAAGTAATATTGGTGCCCTCCTTTTAAAATATCAACTCATTGACAATATCTAAACGCAGGATTTTTGTTTGTGTATTCACACAAAAATCTATGGGGACTATTCATTTTGTATTGATAAAATGAGTAACAACTGTTTTTATAATGGGACAATTTCATTCACTGGGATAAACAAAGAGTCCGGATTGACCCCCCCAAAAATCAATCACTTTTGTAATAAGTCAATAGTTTTTCAGATCCTCATTTCAGCTGTGAGTAAATCTTAACTGCAAATTCAGCATCTACGTGCCAATGTGTCCAAATATGAAAAATTCCTATTTCTATTTCCTTGCTATTCACATTTATTCTGGTAACATTGCACTTCTTTGCTGAAAGGTAACACAGTGATTGAATATTAGGATATTTTGATCCTCAATTTAATTTTTTCCTCCAGTTTATGGGTATTTTAGTGGAAGTTCCATGGTCATGACTGCCTCGAGGACTCTCTGAAGAGATATTTTTCATCTTATCTGTAGCCTAGTTCATGAGATGAAGACTGATTGAGATCCAATAGTTTCTCATAATGAATTAACACAAGCCTAGCTTTGAGAATCTAGCAATTTGAGATTAGTTCCACAAACTTTAAAGACTGTAGAAAAAATCTCTAACAAATTATTAGTGGCACTATCAAGTCCCCACAATTGTCATGAGAGATTTTCTTCTAGGTATGTATCTTTAGCATTAACTTAAGCTTTACAGTTTCAGTCTGGGTTTTATGTAGTTTTAAATTGCCATATTATATCACATCCATGATGAGCGCAATGATGACTTGATTTCTCTCAAAGATGATCCCAGAAGAAACACTCTAAGTACTCTTCATAGTCAAGTGAACTTCACTCTTGCAAGAAAAGTGACAATCATTTGAATCAAGCTTCGACCATTTCTTGATTTGAACGCAAATGATTTTATGAAGGTTAACTGATCCAAGAAAAATAAATAACAGAGATATTGTGAGTTTGTTCACCTGTTGCCAAGATTTCATCTATTGAGGTCAAACACCTCCACCAGCAAAGGTTCCAGGTTGGTAATGTCTAAATGTGCAGCCATCTGGCAACTTTCCTCACCCAAGTTCCTAACATCCAGCAGTTTCAACAGTAGTTTAGGGTAGATAACCTTAGCCTCAGCCACTGTGTGCACAGATTCCAGGTAGGCTTTCAACCACATTGAATGGCGCTCTTGGCACTGGGAGACTTTGCGCTTGTCACAGAGATTAACCCGGTCAGGAGACATCAGCTCAATTATGAAAAGAAGCATCAGCACAGTCCTGTCTTTGTTGGAGACCTCTTGCAGCTGTTTCACAAAGTTGATGTGCTGAACAAACATGGATGAGCCCAGAGTGTTATTAATCACTGTTGAATCTACTTTGCCTTCTACTTTGGGAGCATCTGTTCCTGTATTTTGCTGCATGCGAAATTTCCAGCCATTATTTTTAGAATCAAATCCCATGGCAGAGCGCAGTACAAACATCTCCATTATTCCACCCTGAAGAATAATCATAAAATGGATTAACATTTGTATTTTGTCTGTAGAATATATTCAGTAAACTCAGAGTCGTGTTTCTTACATATTTGGTGTATAAGCCCAAAGTTATGGAAATATTTAGTTTTCTTCACCATGATCTACAAATACTGCTTAATTGAGAAACATATGGCTTGCAAATAAAAAAAAAACTGAACAGATTAAAAAAAAAAAAATCAACTAATGACAGAATTTATTACTGCAGCTGTTTTCATTATAATGCATCAATTGATTATATAAAGGATTTACTTTAAAAATGTTAGTTGTTACGATTAGTGAATTAAGTAATAAGAACAGTCCCTAAAGGGGGTATATTAATGGTCAATTTAATGAACTGAATCATTGAAATAGATTGGGTCATTAAAATATGAATCTCTAAAATAGATAGAAGCATTACCTTTAGTAAATGAATTTGATCAGCTTGTGAAAGGCTCTTAAATTCTGGGATATGTTTGGCAAACCGGATGAGCCGCCGTATAAAGATGTCAGTCATGTTGAACAGTTGATTTGCTGTCTTGGGTTTCTCAGTCAGCTTGGGAATCTGATCAGGGGTGTACGCAGCCTCAAATATCTCATCATAGACTTTACCCAGTTCCAGCAAATTACTGTTGATATGGGGGTTCAGAGGTATGTTGTAATCTTCATTTTCCTCAGAGATCTCAGACTTAACAATGGCACAATTTGACAACTCGTCCGAGGATCCCACCAGGTCTTGAATAGTTTCAGCACTGTTGGATGCGCTTCTGTAGCAGTCTTCCTCGTCCGATGAGAACTCAACTTTCTGGACCTTGGCCATAGGGCCCATGGTAGAGCACATGTGCTGATGAGGTTGTAAGCCCATTGGGACCGGCAGCTGGTGGGGGTAGTGTACTGGGGGTGAGGTGGTGGAAGTCGGGGAGCCGGACCCTTCAAAGGAAACAGCATAGTGACGTTTAAGTGGTGAGGAGTTGGTGGACCGGGAGACATAATAGTTGGCTGGTGTACGGGGCATGTAGTCATTGCTGTCACTACCGCTGTGGCAAGTGCTGCTGGGCATGAGGTGCTGGTGGTGGGGGAGCGCATTGGGATTGCCAACATGGTAGTATGGCATGACCCCTTCATCTCCCATGAGGTCATTGGAGGTCGAGGAGCAGGGCTGAATATCAGTGGTAGAGTTGCCTCCAGGTGAATTGTGCACTTGTCTGGTTTGCTGACGCTGTCTGCGTTTAACCAGTTGGTCTTCATCTGAAGCAACATTGTAAAAACTTATTATATCAAAGCAATAAATATTATATTTAATTTATAATATTACTGTTTAATCCCAACATCATTTTCATATTTCATAACCCAAAAAGACACATTTCTACACTGTTTAAAACACAAACATCTAAATAAAAATATTGTTATATTCTGTCATCAAATATTAATTAGGTTTCCCAAATTTGAAATAACATTTGATGATGCCGCTTTTGAAAAAAAGCGTGCAAAATAACTGTTTACATTTTTCAAACTCAAGCACATGATATCTCTGTGGGTTTCAAAACTAACTGCAAGGGTAACATCAAGCACTAGATGTCTCTATGAGTTTCAAAACTAACTGCAAGGGTTTAATCAAGCACTCGATATCTCTATGAGTTTCAAAACTAACTGCAAGGGTAACATGAAGCACTTGATATCTCTATGAGTTTCAAAACTAACTGCAAGGGTTTAATCAAGCACTCGATATCTCTATGAGTTTCAAAACTAACTGCAAGGGTAACATGAAGCACTTGATATCTCTATGAGTTTCAAAACTAACTGCAAGGGTTTAATCAAGCACTTGATATCTCTACGAGTTTCAAAACTAACTGCAAGGGGTTTTCATGGCTACATAAAATATCTCAAATCATTCTTTACGCTGAGCTACATCTCATTTAAAAATAGGCTTTTAAAAACCTTTACCCCTTCATCCTAACACATTGTCACATGAATAATGTACATTAAATTATGATGTCATAAAGTCAAAGAAAAACACAATAGATTGCAGAGTTATTATTATAATTCTGTTCAAATTTCAAATGTAAGGAGCGCAAACACATATATAATTTTCCAATGAAAGGAATACACAAATATTATTTGAAATTAGGCCTAAATTGTTAGATAAATAATAAATTCTCAGGAAACTATGTTCTAAAACTATGTTCTAAGACTATGTAATTCAAAGAATTTAAAAAAAAACAATAGTTCAACAGTTTAAATAGATCTAACATCATTCACTGCCCTTAAACTTACTTTCTTATCATGGTAAATGTTGGACATACAATTCAGGTAAATTGACCACATTTTTTTCCTTTTTATTTTTATTGCAAAGCAGCATTATAGACCCTAAGACTATTACTAACTGTTGTCACATGTGAATAAGTTCAAACCAAGAAAGATCTTACTTAGAATCCATTCCTTTTTCATGCCGATTGTGAAGCACTTTTTCAACCTGCATCCAGAGCAGAACTTTCTAGTGTGGGCATCCAATTTACAGTTTCCCTCAAAACTGCATGTAAAAGGCTGAAAAAAAAAATTATCCATTTATATATATTACTTTATCGTAACCATAGATTTACTATCTTATTCAGTCTATTTCTATTTATATATGATAATATAAATACATCACTTTTCCAACAGAGATGTAGGTACAACTTCATATAACACACATATGAGAAAATAAAACCTCTTCATTTCCTATTGGCACTCAAGGAAAATAATTCACTTCAAACTAGAATTTGTTTTTGGGCTAATGTATTTACTTAGCCGATCCACAGATAATATACATATTCTATACCAGTGGTTGGCAAACTCCTTAGTCAAAAGTCGGTTCTTGAGAACCAAATTACTTTTCAAGAACCTGTCAAGAACCATGTTTTTTGGAGTCAAAACCGATTTGTGACAGACTGGCCGAGCCTCACTCAGGTCACGAGAGGGGATTTGCAGACCACTGTTCTAGACTGATTAATGTCTCATATTTACCTTTGCCTTGAGAGCATTCCGCCTGAAAAACGCCTTACATGACTCACAACTGATGGCATCAAAGTTGTAGCCCAGTGCTCTGTCACCACACACTCCACAAAATAGCACAGTTCCATCTTTAGGCTTGGGTCGACGTTTCTGCTCACGTTTTGACTGGGAGCCCGTCTTGGGAGGGGGACTCTGCAAATGAGAAAATCTAACAATTAGAAAACTTCACGCCAATTACATTTATGACTGACCACAGGAATAAATCTTTAAAAAATTGTTTGCCCACTGTAAAATTTACTTTAGTTTTAATTCACCGAGTTCCTCACGAAAAGCAGAAATATCTGTAGCAGATTTTCCCCATTTAAACACTATGATGAATGTACAGTCAGACAGACGTGATTGTCCCCATTTAAACACTATGATGAATGTACAGTCAGACAGACGTGATTGTCCCCATTTAAACACTATGATGAATGTACAGTCAGACAGACGTGATTGTCCCCATTTAAACACTATGATGAATGTACAGTCAGACAGACGTGATTTTCCAAAAAACTTCAAGTCCACCCATGTATTAATCATGATTTACTATGAAATATGACAGCAAACTTTATTGCAATGTAATATAACTAATGTTCCACGTTCAATATCAACGGCAGAACCACTTGGGAATATCAAGTGCTGGCAACAGTAAGTTCTACTAAGATCCATAAATATATGCTGTAAGTTGAATTCCTTGAAAAATCTAATGTTTGAACAGTGTAGGTTACAATGGTCAACATGGATACTGATGGATATTACGCTTTGGGGTGAGGGGAGATCATCAAGTTTGACATTCATTTATTTCAAAAGCTAAACAATAACCTTTGATAAAAAGAGCTACACAATAAAAAATGATTGCAAATATAAGGAAAGAAACCCACAAAGTTTCATTAAAACAAATGACGTAGCCTATGAATAGGAGCGTACTGTTTAAGACAGTAGTTGGTATATAATTCTAATCTTCTACTCTCCCATAATCCTTCTGGCGTGGAACTTCCCGCTTACATTAAATAAAATACGGGTTAAATATCAATTGTATATGTATGATTTGTAATGTATACTTGAGTAGACTCAGGACTGACAACAGTAACGGCTGAAACGAATCAGCAAAGGTCACAAGTTGTAATTCAGGTCAAATGGCCGATAGTACACAGAGGACAGTGAACTTGACGGGTCCAGGGAGGCTAATAGCTGTAAGGGGCTGGTATATGTAAGTGAAGGTAGTTGTTAGAGCTAGTAGACGTAAGAACTAGTAGACGTAAGGGTTAGTAAACGTAAGGGCTGGTAAACGTAAGGGTTAGTAAACGTAAGGGCTAGTAGACGTAAGGGCTAGTAGACGTAAGGGCTAGTAGACGTAAGGGTTAGTAGACGTAAGGGTTAGTAGACGTAAGGGTTAGTAGACGTAAGGGTTAGTAGACGTAAGGGCTAGTAAACGTAAGGGTTAGTAGATGTGAGGGTTTATTGACTAAACGCAACAATCGCCACAGAAAGAGACTCTACCAACACGCTTACATAAACAGCGTGACACACGTGCCGTACAAGTGGCAATACTTGGGATAGGAGACATTTAATAGCTTCTTAAGATCTGTTTTTGTGTGTCATATTTGATGAGCTACTTAACATTTATTAAGGTCGGTCTAAACATACAACGCCCCCTCACCACCACCTCCAAAAATACCGTTGACTGTACGCCACGTGAAGTGAGTAGACCATGCTACCCAGTCACATAGCGCACCCCGTCCCACCCTACCCCATTAAACTGTTTGCAATTCCGAAGTGAGCAAACCATGGGTCATAGACAGCCATTTTCCAATATTTAAGATTAACTCACACAAAATTTATTAAGAGGTGAGGGGTCGATATAATGAATATAACTTGAGTAAACATTAATACAACATAAACAAATGGTAAAGTAATGTAGGCCATTGTTCAACCACTGCACACTGATACCGTTACTACCAGCATGCCTACAATATACAATATTATTGGGGACACTAACACATTTATTAAGATAACACGCCTAACATTGAAATTGAAACATATAGGGAAATTCGCCACCGCTCCCCTTCCTACGCCACTGCCCCTACGCCTAAAACCGTAATCATAATGTCACGTTGTAATAACGATTTCCAATGTATAGCCGTGATGTTCCACTATTCACCACAGTTGGGACGTATCCTTGTTGATGACATAATGAGAAGTTGGGATCGATTCTCTCAATATATTAAAACAACAACAACGTGCTGGCTGGCGCCTAAGTACAAACGGAATTTAAAATTAAAAAAACTATGCATACATATTGTTTTCCCAATTCGCGCACTTCACGGTTCACATGTACTTACATCAGTTTGGCTTGAGTAGTAAGTCACAACCATTGCGCGTCGAGGGTTGCTGTTATCCCAGGCAATAACTCGGGAGATATGCGGAGAGAGCCAGAGAGGACGGGGAGAAAAATCCTAGCAAGGCCTGCCTCATAGATTGGCCCTCGCGCGCTCGAAATGCGAAGCCGAAAACATGGTGGACTAGATTTGGCCTGGTCCCGTTCTGGGACGACAGGGCGGACTCGAAAACAAGAAGGTGGCGTTGACCTTACTTCTGGTTGTATGTTGTGCCAACTGTTCCACACTGCGAGTTGAAGTAAGCCATCACACTTTTTCTTACAGTCTACAACACAAATACAGACAAACATTCCAGCAACTATTCCTGGTAAATAACAACATCATCTCTCCCCCACCCCCCTCATTTTTACCCATACAAAATGATGGTTGGGTTGTCATAACGTGAAGACAAAGCCATCATATGACCCACGGTGTAGGACTACTTAACTACTAAAAAATACAATATTAGACTAACCCTGACCCCCTCAGCATAGTAACCTTGACCTCGACTCACGAAACATAAAATAAGAAGATAATGCTATACACATTTGGGCTCGAAGAAGCTCCCAAAATCATTATGAACAACAATTGGGATAGCATTCACAAAAAACATTGGTTTTAAAAAAAATTGATTCCAATAATTTGTATTAAAAACATACATAGTTTTTCGCTTAAAATTTTTTTCTTTAGTCACTTAAGGTAGGCCTATTTTTTAAAATTATTTTTTAAAAGTGTATCTTGAATTATTCTATTTTCTGCGAATGTGAACTTCTCTAAATATTGATAGAGGCCTACATGTAATGTAATTTTGTTTAAACAATAAGACTGTTGAAAAACAGCAAAAACAAACTGTCAACCATTGAAAAGGTCTTTAACGTAATTAAAATGTCAGCAGCACTATGAAAAAAAAAAAATTAACACAAGTACAATGCGCGAGCTGAGTTATCAAAATGTATCTTAATTTCCACTGCAGAATTACCCAGAATGGACGAGCTTGTAGCAAATAACGTTACTAGGCGTTCAGCAGTCATTTAAGCGTCTATTTCTACAACACCCCAATCTACCATCTGGTAGTCGATCAGTCCTTTTTGCCTGGAGACTTTTTGGCACAACATATATATCTTAAAGCAACAGTGACAGCCACACTGTTAAGCTACTATTCCCTTTTGGCTCAATGCATATTAAAATAATTGTAACAATATTAAAAAAAAGCACCATTCCAACTATTTCCTTTAGACTCGGGTTACCACCTCGTGTTACCACCCTCACATGTCTCGTACGTACAAAACTTGAGCCTGTAGCCATGTTGATGACGTCTATTGGAAACGTATCGAGCGCATTGCAGCCCGCTCAGTGCTGACCTACCTAAGTGGACTCTAGCTGCGTCACTGTCAGTGGGGCGGAACAGTTTTTTCCCCCTCATCCCCTACCCCTACGCTCCAACTCTTGGGGGGGGGGGGGGAATGTCTCAGTACCACTAAGCGAAGGTAGATTCTAATCGCCAGGTTTGTGTTATGAATCAGTGCGTTCAAATGAATTTGTATCATTTTATCTTAAAACTGAGCTTACTTACAAATGTAGGACGCACCCCAGTACGCACGAAAGCAGATATGGCATGTCGAGATAGTATTTGGAGAGGCTGGAGAGTAGAAGGAGAAACTGGATGGGGAAAGCGGAATGGAAGATATTTATATATTATATAATATTGAGAGAAAGATATAGAGATAATCAGAAGAGCTGATTTTCAAAATGCTGTATAGGCCTATCCATTTTTTGGGGTTTTGAGATTATTAAACTTTAAAAAAAAAAAAAAAAAAAAAAAAAAAAAAAAAAAAAAAAAAAAAAAAAGTACTGCGTTTAGAGAATTAAATCATTTTTATACAAGAATAACAGGAATTTAATGTGTTTTGTAAAAAAAATTTCACCATGTCCTAAAGAAACCTGGTTTGCTATACAAGGTAAAGTTTGTTTAGTTTTTTTCGAAAATGGTGGATACCGCGTTTTGAAAATAAGCTCTTCAATAATATATATATATAATTCGATTATCTCTATATATATCTCTCAATATATAAAGAGAGATAGAGATGTTGAGAGATATCTCTATAGATATTGAGATGTTTAAAGAGAGATAGAGACATATAGATATTGAGAGAGGGAGTGGGAGAAATGTTGGGATAGAGAGATATTGAGAGAGAGCTGGAGAAATGTTGGGATAGAGAGATATTGAGAGAGAGATTAAGAGCGAGATTGAGAGAATTAGAGAGCTGAAATGAAGTTGATTAAAAGTGAGAACACTAATAAAAAGAGGCGGAAGATGAAGAGATGTAAAAGAATAAATTACTGGGGAGGGAAGAGGTATGTCTGCATAGAGAAGGGTAGAGTCGAGACAAAGAGAAGGGAAGTGATATGACATAGAGAAGGGAATAGATATGACACAGAGAAGGGAAGAGGTGAGGGTAAAAAATATGTTGGAAGGAAACTGGAAAAAAGGCTGTACGCATGTTAGGTTAGTATTCACAATTAGCCACATGGATTGCTTGATGGTTGGCTCTGATTATGACAAGATGGGTGGCTTTGTCATGACAAGATGGGTGGCTCTGGTCATGACAAGATGGGTGGCTCTGGTCATGACAAGATGGGTGGCTCTGGTCATGACAAGATGGGTGGCTCTGGTCATGACAAGATGGGTGGCTCTGGTCATGACAAGATGGGTGGCTCTGGTCATGACAAGATAGTTGGCTCTGGTCAAGACAAGATGAACTTCTTTTCTCCTACTCCTATTTCGTGCCCATATCCTTTAAATAATCTAAATAAACCTGGACAAAGTCTGTTTTCACTAGAGAATTTCCCTGACCATTGCCTTTAACGTTTACATTCACCAAGTCCTGGGTAAACGTATATCCGAGAACGAAAAAGACGTGAACAATTAGAGTGTTCCTCCCAGGTGCATTACTACTAGTTTTTGTACCGGTACAACTTTTTTGGTTCTAAACCGGTCGACAACAACAAGGTAATCGTTGGACTAGCGACAGTACAAATCAATGATAAACAGAACAATGGCAGCTATTTCTAAATAGTTGGTAACAGGTGCTGAATAAAGTTCAATAAATTAATTAACACGATGTGTTCACGTATAATCAATTGAAACATCATTTTTGTTGTTGTTGATACAGTTAGCTGAAACCAATGTTCACGAGAAAGATCCATTTTGGGCAGTGGGTATGAGAAAGTATGCCAAGGTCTATCACATTATTGTCAGAATAATTTATTCCGGCATTTAGCTGCTGTTCTGCGTAGTATGGTAAAGTGCTTCATTAAATATTCATCCGTCTACGGCTATACAGTATTGTATTTGGTTGTTATCGCGCTGTGTTGGCTAGCAGCCGGTGGTGTACACATTCTCGTTCTTCAGTCACGGTCCGGTGAGTAACGGTATTCAACTGGAGTAGACCGACGTTGAAGCTTCCAGCTCATGAACACAAGCTTGAATGGGTCCACACCCAACTCATTTGAGACAACCCGTTGCCGTTGAAAACCACGGAAGCGCAGAAACCCCCCCCCCCCCCCATCCCATCGCTCTAAAAAAAAAAAAAAAAAACTTGCGAGACCATCAATCCTCTCATCTCGCCCAAGAGCCATCAGCGCCGTCGGTTTCAGCCTTACCCCCAAAAACCCCCACCCCGATCTTGATTGCTGATTCGAATCACTCTCAGAATGGGATTATTCAACAAAACTTTACAATCTCACGAATTCTTTTCCTAAAGCGGATCTTTGGTAACCTTCTGGAGGTCACCATTTCTACTTATGGACCGGCCTGTTATGTTAGACTTGAACCGATTTACTCCCGGGAAGAGACGGGTATCTCAGCCATTGATATTTGGTCCACAGCCTAAAAAGAAGGTGCCATAGCATAGACACGCGTTATCTTTTTCTACTCTTTCCTTTAGACGGGTTGAACGCGGTCCTTAAAATATGACCCTTTATCTTTTAAAGGAATGCCATATCTAAATAAATAGGTCATTTTAATTATTCTTTTATATCAATTTTGTTCCTAGGGGGAGGCGACTATTTTTAATCAATTAAGACCCACGGGTTGGTGTAGGTCTATCTGTAGGCCTATTGTTTAAAGGCCGGCGGGTAGGATGTAGGACTGTCTGTAGGCCTATTGTTTAAAGGCCGACGGCTAGGATGTAGAACTGTCTGTAGGCCTATTGTTTAAAGGCCGGCATATTTGATTGAAAATGAGAATTTAACTTTTTTTGTACAACTTGGACCACCTGGTGTTTTCTCAAAATATCCGGAACCAGTGTAAACCCCCCCCCCCCACTGCAACCCGTTAAGCCCGTTGATTATTTTCAATATTTGGATCAACTTCGCTCTGTGGATAAGTATTATCAACGATGGGGTTCATCAAACCAAAATACATATTTCGCATTTATTGTTGATGGGAATATTTAGAGGCATTGATGAGTTGTGCCTCGAGTAAAGAGTAAAACAATTAAACCAAAAGTTGTGCAGCTTGTTCGCGAGAAGAAATGTCAAATTTCGCATTAAAGTTTGTAAAAATATGATCGAATAGCTTATTTTTTCATTTAATTTTATTTAATAGTAGTGTTTCATGATTTATTATATAGTTTGGTGAATTATTATTTTAATTTTCATTCGCCACAACGGTGGCTATTTGGATAAAAAGGTTGCCCACCCCTTGCTAAGAATGATGTTTCAATAATGACACGTGTCACAATGTCTAGACGTCAAAGTGAATAAACACTGAACACATTGTTCTGAACCGCGCATAGGAAAGACGTTCAATTTTGCAGAATATAAAAACTTAAATTGAACGTTCCTGATCGACAGAGCCGCAGCGCATAATCATGATACTTTTTTTTTTATTAGTATAGCTCATGTAAAGAAAACACGAATTTTGGCAAATGTGGGCCAAACTGAGGTAGGACAAAAATCGACCTAGACTATTCAGATTCTGGGATAATAGAAAAACATCCGTAGAAAATGTCAGCTCACTAGGTCCAGAAGTTTTGGAGTCTACAACCATCACACAAACAAACAAATTAACTAACAAAAAAAAAAACCCACATTGAGGATCATATGTATATATATATATATATATATATATATATATATATATTTTCTCCAGCAGAAAAAAGGCTCCCGCTGTTCTAATCATACTTACGTGGGGAGAAAAGAGAAACGTGAAGGGGAGAGATGAGGATATCGTTTTGACGGTGTTTTCTGTCGAGTGCAGGAACATTCCTAAGAATAGACTCTAGCCTAAGTTCGGCGGTTCTAAATTAATTTCAAGGTATTCCCCTTTCTGACTTTGAATCCCATTTTTAATCCTTTTTAGTTCATTAATTTGTGGGAACGGTTATCTTTATTTGTTCAAATAAATCACTTGCGTATTGTATAACTTAATATAAATCTTGCGTGCCCATGAATTCCGCAATACGAATCCGTAGGTTATATAAGGAGGGGGAACAATTCAAAACAAGACCAACCAAAAGAACTTCTCAACCGTCGGATGACAAGGCACGCCCCAGTTTAACGCGTAGTTCATGTATTCATACTTAGAGAGTATAAACAATGGCATCTAAAATACTTGTACTGCTATCAACCGCCGTGTTCATAGTAATGAAACTCAATTAATACCCTCTCTCTATTGGGAGAAGCTATATCATTCCTATAAACATCTCTTTAACATGGAGCCAATAGCAGAGAAAGCCACTCATTCGAATAATGTATCGTTAATTAAAACCAAGACCGCCGACATTTTTTATCTTAGTTTTTCTGACTCATGTTATGTTTTTGTTTTTATGACTCATGTTATGTTTTTGTTTTTATGACACATGTTATGTTTTTGTTTTTCTGACTCATGTTATGTTTTTGTTTTTATGACGAGATTATGTAAGCAAGTATTATATACAAGCGTTTGATAAATAAAAAGATTATCACTTAATATAGACCGTGGCGCAGCAAGGGGGTGCTGAGGGGCGGGCGACATTTTTTCCTTTAAATGGAGGGGCGGCATTTTCGGTCAACTGCAGGGATTTTTTTTCGTTGAAGGGGTGACAAAATTCTCGGCCTGCCTCGGGTGGCACTAACCCTAGCAACGCCACTAAATATACAGTAAAGAGAAAATATTTGAATTTTGCGCAAACAAATTTATTAATTAAAAAATTCAAAATTTTTTTTCACGAATTAAACATTTTTATTTCAAAAAATATATCCATGTGACACCGATTTAAATTTATTTATACTAAAACTGTTTTCTGATGGTAAATGCATCAAATAATGTTTTTGAACTTGAAGTACATATAGCTTGAAAAAAAAACGACATTTCATAATATATGTGTGCTGGTCGTTTTTAAATTGATTCAGTACGTAATCTACTAACTTTGGGAATGGAGTCTGTATGCACTTCAATCAAATGAGCATCACTCTGTAACACTTCGTCATCCAGCATATCATTAATGAAATTTAATAATACTAATCTTTCGATAGGCGTGTTTGACAAGGCTTTATGTATCGTGAGGAGGCAGTTAAACACCCGGCCCTAATTTAGGGGTAGAGGAACTTAGACGGCACCGTATCTCTTACAGTATAAATTGCTTTTACGTTTGGCCCATTACACATTCTTTTCTCTCAATGTGGCCCAGCGAAACACAACGTTGAGATGCAAATGATCTTTTGCGCTCAAGCTATTACGACGACAGGTCCTTCATTGTTTGACAGAAGGTAACAATGTGTTTTGATGTTTCTTGAAATATTTTATCGAATAGAAATAAATGTGAAAATCACTGCAGGTAGTAACATAATTTATGATACAAAATATGAAAAATACGCCCATTAATTCTAAGACACAAAGAGTTTAACAATAATAAAGTCATATACATAAAACAGGGGTCTCAAACTCACGGCCCGCGGGCCATTTGAGGACCGCAAGACGATATTTTGCGGCCCGATACCTGACAGTAACGTTTAGTGTTAATGCGGCCCGCGCATTTTCTCCATTTTTATATCTTTAATGTGACCCTGCGCGACGGTTACAGGTGAATCTCACCGACTAGTCTAATAATTCTGATTTTAATTATGTTTGTATAGGTTTGGACGTTGATTATAATGGTAAAACCGGTTTAAATCGGACTAAAAGTTTTTATTGTATAACATTTTATGAGACAAACATGGCCAAAGTGCGGTTTTAGAAAACACGCTTCGAATATTGAATATACATATATCAAAAGTTTAAAAGGTCAGTTAGTGGGTAGTGCACAATCATAATTGTGTAAATCGTAGCAATCTGCACAGTATAGGACAATCCCCATTAAAGATGACGCTAGTGTGTACTAGTGACGAGTGAGGGAAATTCCGAGCCTGTCAGCTTGGTCGCTCTCAAAATAGGTAGTCAAAAAGGCCATTTCCAAGATTAAAAAATCAAAATTCATTCTACAATAGCATCTTCCTTCGCATCAATATTTCATAAATATTGCCTGCTCCTGCTTTCTCTTTAAACACGTTTTAGTTTTAAAATCACTTGTCGGAATCGCCATATTTTTATTTTAAATTTATGCTTTTTTGTCTTTGCCTACCAGAGGCTCATTATTTTCACAGCATTTATTAGCTGAGTGTTGCCTTATATGACAAAAATTGTGCTATCGAAAGCTGTGAAAGCCAAGCTTTCTCAGAGAAACCTCTGCCAGTTCCCAACTTGCAAAGTACTCATGGACTCGGGCACACCATTCAGTAGTAAGTATACTGATGCCATTGCAAAGCTATAGAGGAAGAATTTGATCACAGGTTTGCAGACTTCAAAACACACAGATCCACTTTTCAAATTGTTGCTGACCCTTTCTCCTTCAATGTGGAAGATGCGCATCACAAACCCCCCACAAACCACCGTTTGCGCTTCAAATCGAGCGACTGATCTTCAGTGCAATTCGGAATGTAATGTTAAATTTAGGGAGGTGAATGGAAAAAATACAAGTTGGACAATTTATGAGAGAATTGCCCCCCCCCCCCCACCTTCCCTGAGATTTCCAGATTCAAGAGGATCATATGCCTTTTAGGGAGTACCTATCTATGTGAAAAGCTCTTTTCCCTTATGAACTTTAACAAGTCAAAGTTCAGGGCCAAACTTACTGATGAGCATCTTCAAGTTATACTTAGGGTCTAAGTTGCTTTTTCACTCAAGCCAAATGTTGCTCAGCTGTATAAGAAGAAGCGCTGTCAGGTCTCTGGCCACAAGGAGTAGGAGGAAGTAAGTGAAGCTTATTACTTGAGAACCCTTAATTTTTTAATTATTTTATTAATAAAAGGTTGAGCAGATTGTAACAGTTGTACTTATTGAATTTGTATTCGCTTTTTGTGTGGAATACTCGATGCTGCCCAGTCTCACTCAGACTCTCCCTCCTGCGGCCTCCGGATAATTTGAGTTTGAGACCCTATGCCTGACATAAAATCATTACAAGTTCAAACACAAATCATTATGAGAGTTTGAAAGAGCAATGACAGCACGCAAAATGGACCGTACCACTCCGACCCCACACCCCAACAGAAATAGCCCACCATAACTTACGCAAGAATTAATCCTTGTTTGCCCATTTGGTTTTATTTAAGCGAACATTTTGATGTCAAAAGGGACTGTTTTCAACGCGCAATCAATGTGCTGTCTACCAGGGATATGCTTCCCAGTGTTGCATAAGAGGGGCTGCTACGTGGTGTCACCATCGGAAGTTAACCGATGTAATAATCATTTTATAAAACACGACCAATGTTTTGTCAACAATTATTATATATGCAACGTTTGAATCTTTGAAAATTATCAGTTATATTAAAATATGCATTTACTTTAAATGCACACGTCTTTTAATAAAGAACCAAAAAGGCAAACAAACAAAAAATAATAATCGTAGAACAGCTATTGTATTTCAAAATAACAGTTTTAAAGTCATTTCGCGTTATCCTAGCATTTATAAAAAAAAATGTCCATTATATACTCAGCTTGGTATCGTTTGTCATGAAAAGCCGATTGTGCGTTGAAACAATAGTTTACATTAAACGCTGATAGAGTTTTGTGTTGAAATAATAGTTGCACGTTTCTAAGATCAAACGAGTATGGAACCTCAGTAGAGAGAAGAGTCAGGTTCAATAAAGGGGTGGCGTGAAATTGGAAAAAAAATGCAGGATTCTCTTTGCAAGGGAAAATTCAGAAGGAAGCTTTTGTATGTATAGATTTCTTGTAATGTGAACTTGAAATACAATTTTTAAACAAATAAATTAAAATAATAGCAAACGTGTCAGATTTTATGAAAAGAATTTTTTTTTTTTAAATAAATGAAATCGTCGGATCTTGCAATAATATAATTAAAAATCTCCAAATGATTTGCTTCTTGTGATGAATTTACAGCTTTAACAGCTAGAAACGGAAAAGAAGAGGGGTGGGTGGGTGTTGGTAAACATCGTGAGTTACCGCACCAGGTGACACCATTGCTAGTAATGCCTATGGCTGGGTTTTACATAGCATTAACTTCCTTAGCAACGGGTGTATCATAAATTACATTTGTCGACTAAGCAATTTTGACCAGTGAACACTTTACACATGGACGAATATTCATAATGCCCAACTGTGCTAAATTGGGGTTGAAAATGTAGTGGTATCTAATGGTACAATCACGCTAGGAAACTGTTGCATATTCACGGAGTCAACCTGTAGTTTAAATATGTAGATTTTTATTACATACAAGTATTTCAAATAAAATCCAAACATTACAAGAATGCATATACAGTTTTGATTATATTTTCGATATTTCAATATATTTTTGTATATACGCTATTTTGAAATTCATACTTTTTAGATTTTTCTCGTCGTATGTCCTTCACAACAGACCACGAGTCTATTTTTCACTGACAGATTCATAGACAAAAGGTCGCACTTCCGAGGATGGTTACAGAGCGGGACAATTTTAAAAAAAAAAAAGGTTTTCACATCGCATTAATGTTTTCAATGATTAAATAACAGCACAGAAACATTCTGCAGTTACACAACTTGCGTTAAAACAAGTTTATATAATAACTTTTTTTAGATCAGTTAGGACGCACATGAATAACCCAGGACGCAGATGAGTTACCCAGAACGCAGATGAATTACCCTTTATAAGATGCTTGGGTAGTAGAGCCCGAATGCGCCATATAATGTTGTCGTTCCTAATCATTGTCTGCATCATCAAACACTGGCCCTGAATGTAAATGTCAGGACATTACCATAGCAGCCATTACGATTAATAAAGCGTAAAAAGCCATATTGTGACTCCAATGTCGCGTGTAGGCACATACTTTTTTCCACGATTGAGCCTATTTAAGAATGTCATAAACGTTGTGAGTAAGTATGAAAACATCTATTCTAATGATTTACTCAGTCAGAAGTAAAAAGATTACTGCAGTATGGATCACGTTGAAAGATTGCGGAAACTTAATAATACAATAAAATTAATGTTCAGGATGTAGCAAACTCTACATTTGTTTCTATTCATAGACCCACAAAAACCTAAACAAGCACACACACACAAACATAAACAAGCACACACACACAAACATAAACAAGCACACACACACAAACATAAACAAGCACACACACAAAAACCTAAACAAGCACACACACACAAACCTAAACAAGCACACACCCACCAAAACAAGCACACATGAGCGCATAAACGTTTCTCGGTGACTATGCCATGTGGTAGATACAATAAAAACAGATACTACTACTTGTGATGTACTTTCAGGCGTGATAGTCACGTGCACTAGATCTAGTACTTGTGGCCCTATCTAAACTAGCACAATAAGACGGTATAACGAGCGTGATCAAATTACCACACAATAGTAGTTCGCATAAAACTTCGTCATTTGAGTGACTATCGCCAATACGCAGCTAGGATTAATGCCATCCGGGGAGGACTAAGGTTTTGCCGCCCCCCCACACCACGAAAAAATGTATGCAGTTGGTTGAAAATGCCGCTAATGCACACAGAAGAAAAGAAGTGACGCCCGGGCGAACAGCCCCCCCCCCCGCCCCAACTTTAAAAAAAAAAATCTCCTAAGAAACTGATTATCGCCACTGTTCATTCAAGTCTCAGACAATTGCCACAAATGTATCTCCACCACAAGCTAGGTCTTGTTTGTTGTAGTTGAAGACATGAAAAGTTAAACAGTGGTAAGAGCCTTAAGGGAGCTGTGGTAGTTCAAGTCTCTGACAATTGCCACAAATGTATCTCCACCACTAGCTAGGTCTTGTTTGTTGTAGTTGAAGACATGAAGAGTAAAACAGTGGTAAGAGCCTTAAGGGAGCTGTGGTAGTTCAAGTCTCTCCGTACATAGAACTATAGATGTGACAGAGTAACAACGTTCCAATTGTCCTACATAACCATGAACCAAGAGCGCCCTATTGATTTTCTAAGGGAACATTGAGTTCAATCACAACACATGCACCGCTAACATGTATTGAAGAGAATGGTCCGGAAGCTCCACGCTGGGAAATACGTCAACGGTTATAAAAACAAAGCAGTAATGGAGGAAACTAAGCTGGGGGTCGCTATTTAAATACGTCCTTGGTTATACCAACATAGCATTAATGATTACCAGACTAAGTTTGGGATCAATATTTAAAATATGTCATTTGTTATACCTACATAGCATTAATGATTACCAGACTAAGTTTGGGATCACTATTTAAAATATGTCATTTGTTATACAAAGCATTAATGGTTATCCGACTAAGTTTGGGATTACTAATTGAAATAGGTCATTGGTTATACCAAACAAAGCATTAATGGTGAACATACTAAATTTGAGATCACATTTAAAATACGTCCAGCTCTTGGCACCAATAATAAAACCGTGGTTGGTATGTGTAAATGTATGGATGGACTTAGGCGGTGACTCAACTTTTTGCATTGCCGCGCATCTCTCTCTCTCCCCCCCTCCCCAAACCATCTAAATAAAAACAACAACAACAACATTTTCAGCAACTTCACCACTTCTCTCATAAAAAGTATTGTAATGAAATAAATATAATTCAGTTATTGTAGTTTTCCTTCTTTAATTAACTAGCTAGAAACAAACACAAACATGCACAGTTCAAATTAATAGAATAATGCGCAAAGAAAATTAACCAAAAATGTTTTTGCTGCTGCTAAAAAAAGAAAAAAATTATAATTCAGTTTTTGTGTTCATTGCTTAAAAATTTGCCTTCCACGCCCCAGGGGTGAGCCCCCCACTCCACCCTTGGTTAGAACCCCTGGAATAAGGTGACAAGGTCGAAATGAAGTGACACAAAGCTAACTTTTCTTCAACTTTACGTTGTGTAAACAATGCTATTTCTGTGATGGCCAGCTTAGAAAACATCAGCCACTAGCAAATCATTGACCTGAGCGCTAATCAACGCTATCAATGGACACATCTTCAACAAGTCTAGGGAGCGGGAATGGTTCTACCATCACAAAATAGCACTTAGGCTATTTTAAAAAAAAATCAAATGTCGGCATCAGGTCCCTTAAGCGTGACAGAGTAAAGCTGCCCATCATAAAAAAAACCAAGGACAATGCCATTAATTTTAAATTTAAAAAATCCCAAGGTCAGAATCCCGAAAAAAATCTGTTACGTTTTGTGCTATAAAATAAGCTTTTAAACAGCAAGATCCGAGGTAGAGGTTACCCGCACCATATTGGCCTTGAAAGCATTTTTAACACAGGTTGACATTATATTAAACTTTTTTCTCTCTCCACTTCCTGGTCCGCCTTGGCAGAGGTGTAAGCTAATTTTGAGTTGTATCCTTTTTAATCAAGTTATCTGGTGGGTTCTAGTACTAGGGTTTATCATTTCCCGGGGAAAAAAAAGGTTTCTGTCCTCGGGATAGACCAGGACAAAATTAATTTAATTAAAATACATTATAAAACTTTATTACATTAAAAAAAAAAAAAGAGTTGATTTCTATAGTTGTTATTTTATTATCTATAAATTAATAATAATAATTAAAAAAATCAATGTTAAGGTTAGTTACTACTAGAAGAGGTTTGTCACTTGCTACTAGAAGAGGTTTGTCACTTGCTACTAGAAGAGGTTTGTCACTTGCTACTAGAAGAGGTTTGTCACTTGCTACTAGAAGAGGTTTGTCACTTGCTATTAGGCAAGGTTTGGCCCTTGCTACTAGTTACCATAGTTGCTTCATGTTCCACGGCTTAACATAGTTAAAAGTCGGAAAAAATCGTCTGTAGAAAAACAACAACAAAGTAACATTTGATGAGTGTTCTATTCTTTACACAGAGCCCCGCAACTCTAGTGATTTCAGAGATCATATCAGTTGGGCCGCGCAAAAATGCCTCCATGTTGATGAAAGCACATAGTATAATGCTGGCAAGTAAATATGCTTAAACTTTGTTTGTTATAAAAGGGACGTTGGTTATCCTATTACCAAGCTATCAGACTCAGCGATAACAGACATGTGTCCAATAGAGACAGTTAATGTAGAGCAATTCAGTATAATCTATTTTAGACCTTAAAGTTTTATAGCATTGCACGCCATTATGAAAGCTGAACAACATTACTCTATTTTTGTATGTTTTGCTCGAGGTGTGCCGCGCGCGAATAAAAGGTTGCCGAGCTCTGCTTTACGGGTTGTTAATTCTAGTTTTTAATTCCGCCACTAACAAGTTTACAAGCAAATGATTCTAACAACTTGTAACAAGGGGTAATTTTCGAAAAAAAAAAAACCAACCAACAAGCAATTAAGAATAGTAAAACATATACATAAATAGATACATGTTTTACAATGTTGATTTTGGAAAAAAAAAAACACACTGCATGATATAAAGGTATTATAACACATGAACTTATTGGGATAATTAAAATACCAGAGCACAGGTTTCCAGCCTATGGGAGGTGACCTCAAATGGAGTTGCGAAGGGATATTTGTAAAATACTAAGAGATATTGTGATTTCTAAATAATTTTCTTTTTAATTAGTTTGAGTTGCAAATAAAATCATTGCAATGAATATGTCACCTATTAAATTATACTGGATCATTAAGTTTCAATATGTTTTTCTTTTCAATAAATTACCCTCTTGGAAAGCCCTCATTTCCCACATTTCGTGGCAGTGTCACTTTGTTTCTATATGAATATGGTCGTGAATTGATAAACACTAGAGAAACTGAATATTAGAGCAACGGAGCTTAGTAATTCAGCGCAGTTGATTAGATAGTCCAGGTCCTGGCTTATAGCGACAATTTGCGACAAACCGTGACAAGTTGAAATTAAGAAAGACAACAAAAAAACACGAGAAAATTGTATTATAAAAGTCTATAACCGGGATTTCTTGGGATAGTAAAATTTCCCGGGAAGTCTTTTGTTTGAAAAAAAAATATCGTGCTGATCCCAGGATAAACTCTAGTATGTACAATTTACCATGGAAAACGATTTTTGCAAAGAAATTTTATTGTTAAAAACGAAACCACTAGCAACAATTTTAAATGAAACCTCCAAATGTAAACACTTGGCAAATATTAAAAGAAATTAAATTGCGTCAGGAAAGTCCTTGACCGCAGACTTGTAGACTTACACAGAAAGGATCAGATGAACATACATATTAATGTCCATTAACACTTTAAAACTTCAATATTAATTTTAATCACTTTACTTACTTTTAACGAATTAAAAAAAAACACGTTGTGGTGGAATTCATTTCGGTTTAAGCTATCCTCGTCGAAGGTATATATGTAGAAATGTAGCTGTATCCCTTTTATATGTCAACATATGTTTATGAATCTATATACAATTCTTTAACATGCTTCATGACGGCACACCATTACATTTTGCTAAAGAAGAACATGTTGGTGTCGTCATTTTTCTTTCAGGATTGATGTCACGTGATATACGGCATAGATAACAAATATGTAAACTACGTGAATTTGCATTTCAGTATATAATGATGGATTAGACATTTATTAACAATTTATTGTTAATCACGGTATGTACATGGGTAATTATTTTAGAAGGTTTGGTACCGTGCAGATAGATAAGATTAATAAAAGATTTAGTTTTTACGAATATTTTGTCATGCCAATTACGCACAAATTATCTCCGACATTAACATCAACAATTTATATTTCAAAAAAAAAGTAAGTTTTTAAGTACCGGTACCCACACTGATAATTATTTTATCTAGTGCATGAACTATTACAAAATGTTCTTTATCTCAATCAATTTTCATTTTAAATGACCAGAATTGGAATCGAACACATTCATTATTATATTATAAGGTGACGAAAGGTTTACATCAAAATCTATACCCCAGCAGCTTCATTACAAAACCACTCAATTTTGTTGGTGAGAATTTGGTTCTTTCTTATATCTTTTTCCATTTCCCAATAGGGATAACGCCTACGAAATTTACCCGAGAACCAGCTCATCGGCAGTTAGATTTACTGGTTATATTTATTTATTAAAATTAATTCACGTAATGCATTTCAAATTACAAAATCAAGTTTGAATCAATAGTAAATTTCACAGTGAAATTGCGCAGAACTAAGTTATTGTGACTTAAGATAATTACTTTTAATTAAACTTACTTGCTGCTTTCCAAACATAATCGTTTAGCAAATTTTACAATCCCCTCATATGATTATTGTGGATAATGTACTTGATATTAATTGACGTTTGTTTGGGTATACATCCTTACTTGAAATATGTGCATTATAAACCAACATCAATATTTTAGCTATTAAAAATCACAAGGAAGTTGTAAATCATTAATATTATCGAACACGATTTCCTCACGCCAATTTATATTTTTTAACGGTTTAACTTTAACATGCCCTTAAGTGCACATTCATTTCATAAAGTACATTTTATTTGACAATCATTTGGTATTATCTTGACGAGCTAATATGTCCCCTGTTCAAATCATTATGTTTTGTCTCTCTTAAAATGAAATCTAATTTCAATGAAAGTAAATGGAATATTAAATGAAAACTAGATGTAATAAAATTGCTGCCTTGAATTATAATGTTTAATTTCGCCTAGAAACATAATTTTTAAAAATAAATCAAAACACCTTCGTTTAAATATATTTCAGTATCGATCTGACAGATGAAAATGCCAGACGACATACATATTAATTTCAAATTCTAACTTCCTAGGATTTTGGATATTTAGTTAAAATGACCTAAAAAGATTCAATGAGACAGAAAATTTCAAAGAGACGTACAGTGTCATTAAAGTAGAGTGTTTTTTTAAAAAGGTGGGGGGTATATACAAGTAATAAATCGAATGATTTACATTGCACGAATATTTTACATCTAAGTAAAGCATCGCCACTTTTGAAGGATGCTCTGTATTTAGCTTTTGTTTGTGTTTAGAACACACTACACTTGGCGCTACTAGCAGCTAGATGCCACATTAAATTTGTTGCCCAGACTCAGCCAGCGACTCGTGATAAATAAATATTTTTTTTAAAAAGTTTTCAAGGAAGGAGCTATATACTTGAATAAATAAATATTACTTAAAACGTGTTCTTAGACAAGTCATGATCACACGAGCTGAATTGGTTCCAACATGCTTGACTTAATTCTTCTGAATCTGAAATCATCTACTAGCCCTGACACAAATCAAATTATTTTAGATATTACATTCTCCTACTTCCCTTGAAAACCATATCAAGTTAAATAAGAGCTTTTAAATTATGTCCTAGCAAAGGTGATTTTCCGCGATGTTGCGATGAAGTCCATTCTTTAATGAAAGGAATAAAAGCTGTAAGTCAAAAATGATGAATGTCTAATCAAAAAGAAAGCACCAAAGTTAAATTGACAAATTTCTAGTCAAATATTTTTGGTTTTAGTTGTGAGAAAAAATGTTTGTTAAAAAAAGATAATCTAAAATAATAAAGGGAAATAATCATGTTGCTGCCATGTTAGAGACATTTAAAAAAAAATCATACAACATACATTTTTAATGTTTTTTTGTTTTTTTTTTCAATTCACAACAATCCGCCCACTTTTATTGAACCGATTATTTTTAGCTCAGCACTAAATTTGGGTCATAATTTCTCTTCGCTTTTCCACGAGTCAACAAGATCACACAATGAAAAATATAGTAATGGTTAATACAGAAAAAACAAGCAACCAAGCAATACAAATATATTATTTGTCACAAAGAACTTATTCAAAAGAAAAGAAGGTTTATTTTACGTGGATACATGCCTTAGATAAAATATACTGAACAATTTAGTAGCTTTAAAAACATAAAGGTTGCCGCTTTGTTACATACGCCATGCGGTGACGCGTTTATCGACCATGGCCGGGAACTCACACAGCTAGAAAACAGACAGCCAAGAAATGAGGTCAACGCAATCATAAAAACTTGTCTACTGGGTGATGGCAAGGTACGGGGAAGTCATGAGGTCACACTGAAATTCTGATATACAGGAAGAGCTTCAATCATTAGTTTCCTGTGGGGGTATGAAATCCGTTAAGTAATGATGGAGACATCGCCTTGTTATTAATAACAAAATCAATAAAGATTATAGAGAAGAAAATAATTACTTACTGTGCTCCTGGAATACTAAGGATAAGGCGGTATTTTCTTGTATAAAAATACAGGAGTTTGTCCCAACCAAATCTATTTTAATACTTTATCTCCACAATGTTAACAGTTTCATAAAAAAAAAAAAAAAAACCATTCTTGTTAACTAATAGAAGGTCTATGTACTGAGAGTTTCTTTAAAATGCCCTGGCAATACTCAGTGATGTAATCCTAAACTCCAATGATTGTATTATGTGCTACGTCGGGCGCAAGTGGAGACCCATCAAAATCAAGATATACTTTCTTGGGGCAAATATCGCAGAGCGTATAATCTATTGTTTTAAAGAAGATAAAACGACTATAGGCACATCTAACTTTACTGCCCCCCCCCCAACTGGTTATAATGAAGAGGTCTCAATTTGGTGTAGTTTTCTTTTTAAATAAACAACATTTAGCAATCTCAAACTCTATAACAGATATTCTGATTGATGCAATAATACATACATATTGTTATGTACTGGAAAATACACAAAATACCAAAAACAATCAACATGACGAGAGGTGAACACAAAACAATATCAATTCATTTTTAATTTAGTCGAAGTTGAGCAGACCAGCTAATGTTTCTGGGCGACGCGAAGTGAGAAAACCTAACGGCTATTCCTCCTGAATGTGTTCCTTGATATAACGAGAAGTCTGCCGCGAAATATAAGATATAAAGTATAAGTCAAGCAATCTGTAAAAACAACAACCAGTGAATCACTAACTAACTGCTAATCTGAACATTAATTTTCCAATGGTCGTTTTATGTAGTTTTATGAATTATTGTTTGAGGTTTGATTATTTATTCATTTAGGCCTACTCAGAACGTCACGCAATAGCAAAATATTATTTAAGTCTGTTTGTTTTTTAGTAAAGACTATTCGGAATATTCTACCCATCACCTCATTTTATCCCAAGTGGCTTACGGCTGAGGTGAAAACACAGCGGTATTTCCAGTGTACCCTAGCAACGCTAAAAATAACTCCCATTGGAGAAAATTACATCTCATTGAACAGCATGGCTTCCAGGAAACGAGTGAGATAAAAATGATCAAGTACCTGTATAAGGCTTTGTCTAATAGATCTCGAGTTCAACACTGGATGCTGACATAAGAAAACCAATGCTGATTATCAAATATTTACGACTTCATGATGACTATGGTTATACTTTGATACATTGAAACAAAGATCTCCCAGCACTTAAAAATTATTTAAAAATTACCTGCAAGTCTCGAAGATATACAAATAAAGAATACGATTTGTGGGAGAGAGTAGACTGGTTAAAAAAAAAAAGAAGCTTGTAAAATTTTGAAATAAAAGTTAAATAAGTTTACATGCAATGTCGTGAAGAATAATAATTATAAGAATGATCACAATTGTACATATATGGATATGATTTAAATGTATGACTAAGAATTTTCCGTTTCTCTTGTATTTATTAAAAGCCTCACCATGGCAATTATTGAAAAACAAAATTAATTATGTTGTAAAGGAAAATAAAAACTGAACACTTTCCATACAAATCAAAATAAAAAGTTAAACAAGAAAGTGGGGAAAATCTAGTTAAGTTTCAGACATAAATAAAAGTTAAAAATAAAATCAATTAAATGTAAATAGCCTTCAAAATAATTAATCAGCTCTTAAGAAACAGATGGTTCTAGGATGAGTTCAAAATCTTGTCATGGAGACATACTATGAAAAGTGCCTTTTTCTTGTAACTTGAAACATCATTTCAGCTTATATACTAATTAAGAAACCACGGATCAAAGGTAGCAAACATGGTACGGAAGGGAGCACTAGAAGGTCAACCACTAATTGCCATCTTGTAAATTAACACAAACATCACTGGCAAGCCCATCATTTTTATGACAGGGCTCTGGGAGATAAAGTAGCTGACTGCCCCAACCAATCCATTGATCGTACGCTCTCTTTTACATCTCCACTCAACTCTACCCATAAATATTGTACACGTTTGCTCGGGGAGGCCACGACCAATCAGACAAGTTGGGTAGTGAGAAATCTATTGGTAACAATGAGGACGGTCAATTCCTCTGATCAGGAATAATTTGTTGGTTTTACTAGGTTATCCGGTTTTTAATAGCCAGAAGCCTCTGCACCATTGCAAGAGAGTCGACATGAATGTTTCGCAGAGATGTTTTGAGCTCATGTGCAACTAATTGTACTATTAACTGTTTTAGTTTATTAGGTTAATGTAATATTAACTGTTTTAGTTTATTAGGTTAATGTAATATTAACTACCTAAGTACCAATTACATAAAACGTCACAATTAGAAACTTTAATATGTTTTAACATTTTTGTATCAAGGTGTTAGTTCTCTTCGGAGAAATATATATATATATAATTCAACTGTCGTACATTTTCTAGTGTTATGATTCTAGAAAACTGCAAAAAAAAAAAATTAAACATGTTAAAGACTCACCCAGTTGGTCTTCTCCCACATTGATATGTACGAGTGTGGGGTGTAACTGTAGAAGTTCTCCAGCCATCTGACGGGGAACTGGTTAGAAGGCGAGAACTCGGTCATAGTGGTGTTAGTAATGATAATCCTCAGGGAATAGTCGGTCTCACTATGCTTCCGTTGAAAAAAGCCCAACGGTCGTTGTTAAGTTCAGAAGTCCATAAGAATGCCAGCGTATTAGTCCATAATGAAACCACCTTATTTCGTTTAAAGTGAGGCTGAATTCATCATTTGCAATATGCAAGAATTCAAACCAATCGTGCTACAGTGCATTGCGTTTTCATAAAAGTGATATACCACCATTAGAGGAATAATGTCTCAGAATGCACATTGGCTGCCAGTCAAAGTACTAGTTTGTAGTTGGTCTCATCAAGCGGACTAATAACACTGTATGTATATAAAGCATAATAGAACCCTTAAAGGCACAATGGCGGCATAGGATAACCGAAAAAAATCGGTCCCCGCAATCATTTGATTGTTGCAGATTTGATCCGAGTACACAATAGTAGCTGTATCCTGATTTAGATTTAGGTACAGTTTTCTGTTATAAAAACCAGTTGCTACAGAAGTTAAACGCAAATATTGGAAAACTATGTCAACTTTTGAATTTCCTCTAGGACTCGTCAGTTTTGTTTGGGATGCGTTATTTGATTCATGAAATGATTGATGAGGAGGAAAAACATGTTTTATAATTTACAGTATAATTGTTAGAGATAACTTTCAAAACATCACAATTTACTTGTGTCCCTCAACAGAAACCAAAAAATTGAAATTCAACCACGACTTTTAGACAATGGTAATTTTAGTGTTATGTAAATAAAAAAAGTCCATTAAAAGAAAATGGCGGATTTCATGACTAAGTTAAACATATTTTTTTATTCCCACCGGTGGATCCAAAAGGACGTCCACCCGGGGCGGGACAGTCACAAACACGCCAGGTGAGTAGTGGTACCCTATCACTAAATGTTTTCGCTTTTAATATAGACCACACGTGAAAAGCCAAAATATTTTATTAAATTAATCTCTGGAAAGGTCAATATTTAAGAGGAAAATATAACCATGAATAAAAGGATCTTAAAAAGAGGTGTCCTAGCTATTAAAACAGAAAGTAATGCTGTGACCAAGATAAAAGGCTTTATTTATCACGGTGAGACAATCAAGCAACCGAGAAGTTTAGCCGATGACACAAGGCAATCAGAAATTGTGGCACCAAAAAGACCCCCATCACAGAACTCAGTGTCTCAAAGATAGCACTCAAACTGAGATAGACGGATGAAAATGACCTGAGCCCGATGAATATTAGAAATAAAGCTACGCATTTTGAAGGGAGTGATAAACTCAAATAACAATAAATAGACGAGTTCTGTCTTTTCCCTTTCTTGGGAATTTTCAAATTTAAAAAAAACCCGAGTAGGTAGGAGTAGGAATCTTTAAAACTATTTACAACTTGAGCTCAGGTCAAAGCGCCGTTTGCAAGTTAAAGGCAACATGTAAATTTTGAAGCCATCAAGACAGTCGTTAAAAAAAAGAATAATCTATTATTAACGAGTCCATTAAGTGTTTCACGTTTCCATAGCAAATCCATACATATTTAGAGGGAACAAAGTACAACGATAAGTTATGATACAAAAAAAAAAAAAAAACACCACACACACACTTAGATCTATACTTAGTGATTTACAACAACGTCACCAGCTTTCACGAGTGATTTAAACCAATATTTTTCCTCGAAGGGGTCAAAATATCTAATCGATATGAAAGCTTTGATGTGCATTTCACACGTGTGATGTTTTCTTTGCTGGAGAGGAAAGTCATTTCGACAAATAGCAGCTATATTGATTCGTCAGTCAAAAATATTTAACACACTCACAATTACGACACACACAAGAAGAGAAGAGGGTTTTAAAAATGTATCATACTATCTACTGGTAGAAGGACGGTTCGCATGTTAATTCGCATGTGATGAGAACATTTTAATAACTCAAAAAAACTGAGTATGATCACATGAATAGTCGTACTGTGGTTGGATAGCAAATATGATGCAGAGGCAGATGAAGGACGGTCTCGTTGACTAATGTGGTTTTTTGTCGTGTTTGTATGGACGTTTTATGGCGATATTTTTTATGAGCTTGAATTACAAATTTATTTTCTTGACACTTTCTCATATGCTCCTAAATACGTAAACCGTACTGATTTGCTTTAGAAAATTTAGAATTATAAAGAAATTAAGTATTATAAAACTCAAATTACTGCTGTGATCACGGATACACGCACATATTTACTTTACGAGATCACTAGAATGTGTAAACAAATGACACACACACACACACTTGTTTCAAAGAAGCCCTTTTGTCACACTAATAAAAATCTTTGTGAGACATTAATTGAGGAGCGCGGCCATTTTCTCATTTCAGGTTACCATTGATACAGCATAATTGAAACCGAAAATGGAAATTTCCCAGCCCCTGCTTGCGCAAACATTTTTGCTAAATAAAGTTTGATTAGAAAGGAGTGATTTTTTTGTGTCCGATTTTATTTTGATGAGATCGTGTCTGAGATGCTTATCCATTAATATTGGTTTGATTGACGACATCTATTTGAAAATTTAGTGGGCACACAAACAAACAAAATTACGCCCAGAAAATCTGTATATATCACCTACATTAGTAAGTCAGGAAATAACAGTTGTGTATAGAAAAACTGTTCATTGGGTAAAAAAGTTTTATTGGGGTAAAAACCTCATGATCTTATAAACCATTAGTGGCTAGAAATTAAGATACCGTATGGGCTGGTGTTCATTGTAAGCTACCGTATGGGCTGGTGTTCAATGTAAGATACCGTATGAGCTGGTGTTCATTGTAAGATACCGTAGGAGCTGGTGTTCATTGTAAGATACCGTATGAGCTGGTGTTCATGGCAAGATACCGTATGAGCTGGTGTTCATTGTAAGATACCGTATGAGCTTGTGTTCATTGTAAGATACCGTATGAGCTGGTGTTCATTGTAAGATACCGTATGAGCTGGTGTTCATTGTAAGATACCGTATGAGCTGGTGTTCATTGTAAGATAACGTAGGAGCTGGTGTTCATTGCAAGATACCGTATGAGCTGGTGTTCATGGCAAGATACCGTATGGGCTGGTGTTCATGGCAAGATACCGTAAGGGCTGTGTCATTAAGACATGAAAGCACATTTGTCGTAGGTCGGAGCTTTGTCTGGAGAAATCCATTTTTTTGTGGATATTTAAATGCTGGGCTATAAAATAAAATCCCAAAAAGCACCCACTCTATAAAGAGTCTTTGTTCTCGGAAACAATGTTTATGAATAAGTTGTTCAAGCTTGCGATAAGATCAGGCTGGACATTCAATGGGGTGGGGTGTGAGATGATGGCAACAAATAAATCGACCGCGTTGCATGTGCAGCGTCAAACTCATATCTAAATTTTAGGGCTAACATATTAATTACAATTATTGAAAAGAAACACAGATCTGGCGAAAATCCAGGTGTGTTAAGACAAATGGTATACGGTGACTCAACTTAAATATCAAACAACTACTTCAGTATTGGTGAATCTAGGATTCTATCAACTTTGACTTACACAAATAATAGACGACAAAAGGAAACTTTTCAAATTATAGCTTTCTCGGATTTGGAAAATAAGTTCAAATGATCTCAAAAGATTAATCAGACAGACATTATGAATTACATAGAAATGGTATTTAGCACATTTTAACATATGTTTGATCATATTTTTGTTCTCTGACCATAGTACACTGGCACATGACGTGATAATGCCAAGGAACAAAACACTCTTCTCTTCACACATGACACTGAAGCCATTAGTCAACTTTTCACAGTTCCAACCTTTTCCAAACAGTATTACTCCCAATAGGAATTAATGAAAATATTATTTTTACAAATATACAGAAAAAAACAACAAGAACAAAAAAAACACGAGTATTAGAAGACCAATGTGTATGGTGAGCATTAACATATCTTGTAGCAATGCACAGTGTTAATAAATTAACTCAAGGGCTTGCGCCAGAGAATTTCTACTTAATGGGCTGTGTCCAATGATAATTTACAATAATATAATATTTAAGAATACAACTATTGTTTTTACTTATTGAAATGACGACAGAACGCAAGCATTTATAATTTTGTCCACTTAAGCTTAAGGTTTAAGTAAACAATTATCATTAAAGAAATTGTATTTCTATGTGGGAAGCCTAAATACAATTTTTATGACGATGCCTTTATTTCATTCATGTAGCATTTGTTCTCGTCTTGTGTACATCTCGAGGAAGAGCAAACAATAAAATAAAATCTAAATGTAGTCTTTATATGCGTTATTGACAAGTAAACAAACCAAGTGAACCAAGTAATACAGCTTTAAAAATCAATAAATTACTCATTCGTTAATTATCTTAAGTAAACGACAAGCTAATGACACTGACGAACATATTAAATTATAATTTAAAAAGACTGTAATGAGTTTTGTGTTTTAACTTTGCTGCGTCCACAATTCGTCGTAATTCATATTTAAAATAGAGAATCGGAGGATGAACAGTACTCATTTTAAGTGCATTGGTGTAAATAAGACACTGGTACTGCTGGTATGATACATATATTGGTCAAAGTATCAAGATAGGCAAACAAAAAAAAACTGAAGTGAAATTTAGATTAACTCACTAACAACGAATCTATTCACAAGCACAAATATATCACAAAACATGAACAAACACAGGATTCGGAACCAGTCAAATCTTGATAACTCAATGATACTAAAAAGCTGCAGAAAAGAAGCTATCACAAGGCTACGCTTCACTTTTGTTGTTGTTCTCCCCCATCTGAGAAACGAACGGTTTCAAAACGCGATCAGTTGGCTTGCAGCCAATTACTGCACCAGTATAAATCATTGAGGGTGCATGAGTACTTCACTGCCCACAACACCCTTGATAAAACAGTTTGAGATTTTTAAAAAATATATCTAGGGTTTAGTATATTACTTTTGTTCATAGCTGTATTTAAAAGTGAAGAATTAAATGTGATAAATGTATATTTAAAGATCTTTAATGGTAAATTTGTGTCAAGTTAACTAAAATGTGACAGTTCTATGTTAATTTATGTGCCATGAACTTTGAAAACATACTGGAAATGTCCCAGACCTCTAAATTTCCATAACGCTGATTGAATGCGCGCAGCGACTGACGCAGTCTGGAATCATAGGTCTTTCCGTAAGGCAAGGCATTCAATGAACGCGTATTGATTCAAGACAACGGCATAGGAACATTTGGTACTTATGATTTGTTTTGAGTCCGTATTTTGTTCGTAATAGGATTTAATTTAAGTCAAAATGTTTATTCTAGTGACCGGCAGTAAACATATATGTCCAGTCCATATCTAAACATACATACAAAAACACATACACTCACTGTCACTCACATAAGTGCACATAGGAGCCTTCCATAGCTTAAATACTGAAATAATTGTTGGACTTTAACAGCGGTATAATGAAGTAGGGTCTCAGCAAGATACGCGGGTATATGGAAATGTCACACCCGGGGGGGGGGGGGGGGTTGTTGTACGTTAATACACATCCCAGGCTATGACGATACATGAACACAAACATCACCTGGTATGAACACTTAACGTTAACTACCATGAAAAAAGCATTTCAGATCAGCTGCAACATCTGCTAAAAGCTTTCCTATTGCTGTGCTGTTAAGTAAGAATTAACATAGAGACGATGGGCCGATTGCTCGTGTTACACCAGACTGGATAGTTATTTTTGTCTATGACAATGTATTTTGTTGTCCTTTATCCAGGAAACTTTTAATTGAGATTTTTTTTTTATATATTGAAAATTGAGGAACTATAAGTAAATATAATGCATGTTTTATTGTTCGTGTTTTTATCGTGAATTGGCACACGTCTTAAAACAATGTTTATTATAAGACTATTAGAGAGCAGTATGTTCTTTCCGTAAGGCAAGTGTGGTTCCACATCTGGTATGTTGTCATTTTTTCTCGAAAAAAATCTTTACTTGAAACTCACATCACGCTTGATCATGTTAATAAAAATTACATTTGTCCTATTAATGGGATTTAAGTTAATCAGAGGCCGACCCATCACGCCATAATATAATGTTCATTGTAACATGCATTTGCTATATCAGTTACCTCCTCCCTGTCCTACGGCCAAGACAAACACAGTGATGTGCGGCATTTATTAAATAACTACACAATATCTACCCCGACATCACTTATTGTGATACCATCACTGCTTCCTTTTTGTTCAAATGATGCACATTATTGGTTCGATAATCTTACATAAAAAATCTTAAATTTTTTTTTAATCCCATAGAAATGCACAGCATTGGAAGCATTATCCATCATTTCAGCCAAAAAAATTTTTTTTTTTTTGTTTTGTAATTTATATTTAATTTTTAAGGCGTATGTACTGTATGTAAAAACAATAGTAATCCGTTGTCACCATAAACAAGAAAGCCTACTAAATAATGACGCTGCCAGCAGGTTTTTTTTTAATTACGCCCACCTAAAACGCTCGTTTAGATTGAACGTTTAATAATGGAGAGAATGTAACCTGGCAGACATATTTCATCAGTTGAGATATGCTTTTTTTGTGTTTGATAAATTTCAGAACTTAGAACAAAGAAATAAAATCCCCCAATCAGTATGCACTATGTCAAGAGCTGTACAATGAAGATATGTGAATATAATATGAAGATGTTTTTACTGTTCGGAGGTTCCTTTTTAAGATCACAATTATTTAAATCTATATTAACTGTCAAACAAAAACAAAGATTTTTTTGCTGTCAACAAAAATAAAATCTAAAAAAGGGGATAGAGGAGAGACAGTAAATTAAAATATTCCACATTCAAGATGCCCGCGAACCCTTTAATGTGAACAGTTTCTAGAATCTGAGGATGCATATTTTTGTATAAGTGTTCTAATTGCATGGCGTTATTTTTCAAAAGATCAGACGACAGCCTTGTGGCGAAAAAAACACAACATAAATAGCAAACTATGGGGTACGCCATAATCTTTGTATTTATTTGGAAAACTGCAAAATCTATTCTGCATTCGGTATGTATTAAGTTGTTTCCTTGCAACCCATGTGTCTAACATAGTCCGTAAGTCGAACTCGACCATGACCACCTTAATCATCTTGTAAGCTATATGCGAACTTGGCTGTTGGTCTGTAACATAATCAACACCCCTGATCTTAAATCTCACAGAAAGTTTGGTAAAGATGTTAAATTAAAATAAAATGAAATTAAGAAATAGATTCATCAAAAATAACTTTTGGAACCGTGGTTCAATTTAATTTCAAAATTTAAATTTAAAACGTATGGACGGTGGCGCAAAAACACAAAACATTACGATGGAACAGAGTGGATACACTGTTGAAAAAAAAGATGTGTCTGAATAAGGAAAGAGGCCATACAGATAAATAATGTAGTCTAGGGTTGACAAAAAAAAAACAACCTTCACGTGGCTCGGGTAAAATGAGTGCATATCAGTTTAAAGAGGTAATGTAGATTGAAGACAATAAAAGACATTACCATGGTAATTTTTAGCGCAATCACTTACAAATATAATTATATATACATACATAGCTTAATAACCCACTAACCAAAAAACAACCATGTTCTAAAAATCAAAAGAACAAATCCCAGTAAGAAGTTATTGACCAGTTGTTGCCTGCTTTAGAATGCAATAAGCCAATAAGTCAAGCTCGACTTGTGAAATGCAAAGACTTAGTAAAAGCGGTTCTCAGCCTGTGGAGCGCGACCCCGGGTCCAACGACCCTTACACAGAGGTCACCTAATACCATCGGAATTTTTTTTGTGTGTATGATGCAGCAACGAAAATATTTTATGGTTAAGGGGTCACCACAACATGAGGAACTGTTTTAAAGGGTCGCGGCATTAGGAAGGTTGAGAACCACTGCTTTATAGCAAGGAAACACGTCTAAGGACCAGCGGTACGTATCAAACAGAACTCTTTTAACGGCTTACACGCGGTACAGTTGTGACCTGTCATGTGAATCTGGGTTTACCCTTGGTTGGTGGAGACCACCCCCCACCCCCCACCACTAACCGTATTAGTGGTATCATGGCTGGCTGGAAGGGTACTGATAGGCTTCTGAACGCTGGCAACCTCTGGAGTCTTACGCAGTGCTTATTGAACGCGTACATAATAGGGACCAAGTGGCTTGCTTTTTAGGTATGTCACTAACAGTGTACTAGTTATTACAGATTAAAATAAATTGTTAAACGTTTATTGTGTATTTTTTTAATAGATTTTTTAAATTTAAGAGGCTAATTAAAACTGATAGGTGACGGGGTAAAATGTATACTTTTAGTCTAAACTCCACATCAAAGAAATGAACTGCAGCATAACTCTCCTCCTTAATCTTAATTGAGGTTGTGTCAGAGTTTATCAAATATTATTAGTCTATATACTGTTGCTTAAAATTACTTTAAAAAAACAACAACAAAAACCCCATTCACAATCAAATATTTATACAATTCGTATTTTAAGCCAATCATATATTAAAGGAAACTTGCGAGCAATTTTTTTATATACTCAATAAATAAAGAATCCACGATAGAGCGATTACGTAAGATTAAGTTTTAATGAGACTGAGCACTGACACGAAATCCCCCCCCCCCCCTTTTTCCCCAACATGCCATATAATCGAATGCAGAGTGAAGGTGACTTGTTCACAATAAAGAGGATCGATAGTAGAACGTGGCACCAATTTACTCATGGAATGGGATTTCAGCTAGTAACATTATGTGAAAGTTGAAACAGGAGAATGGTTCTGAGAACTTGTGTATCTGTTGGCAAAGAGTTAGGGATGTATAAGGGTGACTACCTACTAAATGACAATTTACAAATTACGCTTCGGGTGTTTTCCACAAACGCAAGACGTTAGTCGATACAGGTACAATATCCCGACATCCGATCAATCGACCTGGTTTCTTTCCACTTTCATTCTCTCCCTATTCTTTTTCTCTTCATCCCAATGGCGGAAACTTCGGGTACAGCGAAGTCTAATTGGATTCTGCGCCAGCAGAGCAGCCTGACAAAGCTGTCAAACTGGATATGCAACCAGTGAGATGAGAAATCTATATCGGGTCGAAATATGGCCCGCTACACTTCTTGCGTATCGCACAGTGCTTAAATCACCAACCCCCAAACAAAGCAGGCTATAAAGTTGTTTCGTTCATGTATTTCTCCCGTGAGAGTTAAAGTGCCCGGATTGAGTTCTGAGCATTGCTTATCCCCCAAATCAATAAGTTAGGTAAGTTAAACAAACATCGCACCGCACAATCCATTGTAAAAAAAAAAAGATATTATAATAAACGCACCAGGGCAAAGATTGTTACGTTTAAAGTTAATCATTTGATGAAGTATTCAACTTGCAGAAGTGTGATGAAAATTTCACGCCAAACCTTCATGCTATTATTAGTGGAAAGTAAAAAAGATAAAGTTTAAGACATTTAAGAAAACGAGCAATTTCTGAAGCAAGTCTTTCCATAAAAGTGTGGTCTACGGTAGTTTGAAAATAGGATTGTTTATTTTATACGATGCAGAATATCTTAAAAATGTACCACGACCACATTCAAACTTCTCCAATACATGGGCGCGTACCACTAGCTAATGAATATACAGGAGTTAAATACAAGTCTCCACCACGGCCCATAAAACTAGGCTGCACACAAAATAAACGTTAGGTCGCTAACCCCCATCTCGAATATAAATAATAAAAAATGTAATCGATTCATCAATCAAACGCGAGAAGAAAAGGTGATCTGCGCAGTTAACGGTGCGCAAACAACGTTATTAATGGGCCGAGTTGTATTTTAGGGAACCAACAAGTTACATTGGAATTAACGCTGCTAAGTAATGATGGGACTAAATAACATTATAATACTCACCATGGCATTATATGAAATAAAATATTGGCCATTAACATATTAGTTCGATCCCTGTGCGAAATTTACTGTATAAGCTAGAATAATTTGTGTACTTGACTGTCATGGACAAAATGCATTGGATGCATTTGAAGAAAAAGTTCAATTTTAAACGAATGGGTAGCGTCACGTGTTAAGTCACATAATATGTGCAAGGAAGAGCACTTTTAACCAATGCATCAATGTATCTTTAAAAAAAATAGTGTTTAACTTGTGCAAATATAGTTTAGAGTCATTTAAAGAATAATAATAAAAAAAAAATAAAAGAAAGAATTTCCAATGAATTTTTTTTAAAATATAACATGTAAATATAACTCACTATATCCAGGTAAAGAACGGCATCATATGAACAAACAAAATATTGGAAATCATAAACCCTAAAATATTTCATGTTTGCTATTACTCACCCCCAACGCACCCATCTCCCCCCCACCCCCTCAAAAAAAAAAAAAAAAAAAAAAAAAAAAAAAAAAGCAACAGAAATATTTATTCTAAATGTGTATGGAAATAAAGATGTAACCACACACATCAGCAAACAGCATGGTTTTGTAGTGAAATTGTTAACCAACGTGTGGACAATAATATTGCAGGACCTAAATCGTGTTGCCACGTTACATTAATATAAAGGAATCGATTCATAATGGCTTTAATCAATCTCATTACAGCTCCAATTAAATGGTTTATAATTTCAATTGAGCTATACGTTCTAATATCTAAATACACAGTTCGACACAAGGGTACCACAATTCAAGAAATCCACACGCAATAACATTATAACAGTAAATCCTGTGGTGGTTGAAAAATTATGCTATAGTTTCTGCCGCCAAGGAAGATGTCACAGGAATTAGAAAATCCTGGTGAATCGAGGAGAACAAAGTATGAAATTTATATTCATAAAGCAAACAGAAACTTATTTAAAAAAAAAAAAAAATTTCATGCGACACTGCGATCCCATCCAGCCGACATATAGTTCCTAGGCATGCATAATTACATACAAAATGCCCTAGGCACGAACTACGACACACAGACGTCGTACCAAGCAAACGGCCACTGTCGCGTAGAACGGTTTAAGGACAAGTATTGAGGTTGAAAAACATAGTTCTTAGGCAGAGATATAGTGCAACAGTCGTGCCTAATATGGGCACCTCACGCTCAAGTGGAGACAGCTGAGGTCCTTATTGAAACAACGCCAAACAAAATAAATCAACCGCGACCGGCGCATTCTACACGCGGCAATAAATTTAGCCCAATTCACCGAGTGTATGCACCGCTGCCGCTTTATCCCGAGAAATTTTACAAACAGTGTAGCTATTCTACGTGTAAGTAAAGGTACACATTTCAGCATAAAGGCAGGCGTTAGCACCTTTCAGGTTCGTGTAAAATCTATAAATTTTATATCACTGGCGTTGCACATACGCTTCACAAGCTCTTGTTTTGCACAGTTTTGACAATGGCCTTGGCGACATGTCCATTCAGAGAGATATTAAAAGAGAAAAGTACATTTTAAACAGACGCATGCCGCCACAAAAAACTAGAAGTAAATTTAAAATTTGAAACATAGTCTTTTCAATTTAATTTATAAACAAAACTAGTTAATTTAAAATTACAACCACCCCACAAAAAAAACAAAAAAAAAACAACAACAACAACAAACAAACAAACAACCAAAAACCCCCACTGATTTTAAAAACGATTGACAGACATCCCATAAAAAATCGAATATGGCTGCTCTCTAAACGAAGAAAAAGACCAGCAACGTTTAACTGATACACAATGTTTTAAAAAAGAAAAATTTCTCCGAAATCTCGTGTACTGAAATAACACAAGCACACTGTGTAATCAATGACGTTATGAGCCATAGACACGCCTCAATCACACAACCGTAAAACCAAGGTCGATCCTTCACAGAGCCCTGAAGACGACAAGACGCATACCGAACCCTCGATACCTGACACATTGTCGGAGCACTTTTAGAATGAAAACAACATCTTACTGTCGAGGCTATATATTATTCTGGTAACATATTGATATTGATTTTTAATTGTGTGGGCTTCGGTAAAAGCTGGGGAGATACAATATTGGTAAGCCGAAATATAACGCTATACATTAAAAGTAAAATTGATTATTCGAACCGTATTTATGCACGAAAACATCTTGCAATGTTATTGATATTTGTACTTGCAAGTAGTCACGTCCAAATGCATATTCAGAATTTATTTCTATTTGTTTTAACAGTTACTGTAAAGATTTAAAGTGAACATCGCATTAATTTTTTGCCGAAGAATGTTTACTTTATCTGCATCGCCTAATACTTATCCAACTGAAACTTTATTATCAGAAGATGCCGGGTCCTTAAAATTTTTATTAATGATAAATTCTCGGCCTACGACAACAATGCCACAAAATATGCCTAACTAAGCTATCCGTCACTTCTGACCCTGAATGTACTCAGCACATTATAGATCCTCTCCATAGGTGGATGTGCAACTTCAATGTGATGGGGGTCCTTGGGTCTGGTGGTGGAGACGCTCTCCGTGAGTCTAGGTTTGTTTGTGATGGGCTCACATCTGCGACGGGCTGGGTGAGGTAGTGGATCACGCGCGACGCGACAGCCTGTGCTCAAAGTTTAGTATCGTTTCCAATGTACCAGTCATACACTGGGCTGTGCTCGATACGTTTCACGAAAGACCTACATCAGGAATTTTCTGGGGTTGTCAGTCGTACAGGAAGACATGAATGGTCTTAAAACGCCGAAGTTGTCCATAAAACGGTGCATTGCGTTCTGTTGAGTTCAGGTTCATCCAGTTAACATCTGTCGCTGACTCATTCCACAGTCATTAATATACATTAAACGATATTAGTTACTCTCAGATGTCTCTTACAATAATATAAACAATACCATTTTAACAATTAAAACCAACATAAAGTAGCAATGTAATATTTTCTTAAAGAATTGTATTTACACAAATTACAATGAGTAGGTAGAAATTTAAATCTCATTACCGGGATTAGTCCTTAAAACAAAACGTGTGAGATTTTACCCCCACCCAAAAACAGAAGAAAAATAGAAAAGAAAAAAAAAAAGAAGAAGAAATCAGAGACACTGACATACATAAATTAGTGTTAAAATGGACAAAAATCAAAACTGAAAGTCGACATCAGCCCTAAATTGACCTGAACTAGTTCACTTTTAAACTCTCAATAGGGCAACAAACATAACACATAACTATACGCGTTGGAATATAAAAAAGTTACCAAAACTGCTGACTTTAACCAATGACTACAGAATTTGTCTAAGACATGGGTTACTGCTCATCCGTTGAAATCGGAGCACAACTTGGTATCATAGGCACTAACAAAAAACAAAGCGAAACACAAACAAATAAAAAACTTAGATGTGTTTAGTGTCTCCTTTAATCTATGTTTTAAATATGATCACAAGCATAAGTGGTATCGAACTACAGTAGAACGTCTATTTATCCGAGTCTGTTATCCGATCTGTCCCTGCAACATGCACTGACAATATTTGAATACAATCTCGTTAATGTATCGCAGTATACACGCATGCAAAGACAAAATGACCTCGAATGGTATTGTCATCTTTTTTCGAAAATGAAAATTTTGCTTAGATTTTTTATTCATTAGCTGTTAATGACGCCAATAAGCTGACCCCGATACACGGTTAATGATTACTATACAATAAAACCTCATACGTGTACAAGTTATATTATATACTCTAACTTCTTTAACGCACATTTTTCGTGGTTATCCGAAACAGCGATGGTCGCAATTAGTACTGATAATTGACACTCTACTGTATATATTTTGCATTGTCACGCGTTATTGCAAGAGTAAATTTGACATTTTCTACAAAAATTTCGCAAAGTTTAATTAATATTTTAACCACCCCCCCCCCAAACAACAAAGAATAAAAAACAAAAAAAAAAAACAAAAAAAAAATTACAAAAAAAAAAAAAAAAAAAAACAACCCAAAAACCATTGCTACAAACTCGCTACGCACAAAGGAAAATATGCAGACGACCAGTGTGTGTGTTTGTGATGGATCACAACAGATATGTGAGCTCTGACGGCTATCAAAATATGGATCATGAATCAACATTTCTTACTAATTTCTGCAACATCAACACGATTTCAAACACTACCAGACAATGTCGGATCACTTGGCATTACTTACTCAGTAAGTCTACTAAAGGAGAAATGCCAAAAACATTTAGATGATCTGATCGAAACTAGGATGGTAATGCCTATGGCCTACGTTATAGGTTGTGCCCAAGGCCCCAAAGTCTCTAAATCCGGCCGTGGTGGTACATATCGGTGTAATCCAGGGCGAAGAAAATATGTTGATTGGCTGATGGAATCTATTTCAGGTGAAAGACTGCAAGAAAAATGGCAAAGTGTGTTCAACTTAGTAAATCTGGGTGATGATTCTGAGTCGGCCATATAAAGGGGAGGGGGGGAGAAATAGTCGGTCATTTATAGTGGGAGAAACAGTCGATAGTCGGCTATAAATAGTGTAACAAAGTAGTCAGCCATTTAATATGGAGGAGAGACAGTCGGCCATATATAATGGGGAGCTACAGTCGGCCATATATAATGGGGAGATACAGTCGGCCATATAAAATGGGGAGCTACAGTTGGTCATATATAGTGAGAATAGAAAGTCGGCTATATATACTGGAAGTGGGGAGACTCAGTCGGCCATATATAGTGGGGAGAGAAAGTCCGCCATATATAATGGGGAGAGACAGTCGGCCATATAAAATGGGGAGCTACAGCCGGTCATATATAGTGAGAATAGAAAGTCGGCTATATATACTGGAAGTGGGGAGACTCAGTCGGCCATATATAGTGGGGAGAGAAAGTCGGCCATATATAGTGGGGAGAGACAGTCGGCGTCTATACTGATGAGAGACAGTCGACGTCTATACTGATGAGAGACAGTCGACGTCTATACTGATGAGAGACAGTCGACGTCTATACTGATGAGAGACAGTCGGCGTCTATACTGATGAGAGACAGTCGGCGTCTATACTGATGAGAGACAGTCGACGTCTATACTGATGAGAGACAGTCGGCGTCTATACTGATGAGAGACAGTCGACGTCTATACTGATGAGAGACTGTCGGCGTCTATACTGATGAGAGACAGTCGACGTCTATACTGATGAGAGACTGTCGGCCATGTACAATGTAAAGTGGAACGTGTCAAAATGTGCAAGATGTCCTCCACTCTCAGTAAGAGGCGCCATCGCTGGCTAGGATTTGCATATAAAAAGAATAGAGGAAGGCAGTATTGCAAAATGACCTGCTGCAAAGAGAACTAGCTTAGGGGTCAAGACTTATTCAACGGCCTCGTCTTTAAATTGTGTAAAAGGAACATGTAGGTCGCCATCACCCAGATAAACCGATGGGAGAGCATCGCTTATGACAGTCTAAGCTTGCGGATACCGTTGAAAATGTGATTCCAACAGGCAAGGGATGTGTGTCCAACAGGCAGGGGATGTGAGTCCAACAGGCAGGGGGATGTGAGTCCAACAGGCAGGGGGATGTGAGTCCAACAGGCAGGGGATGTGAGTCCAACAGACAGGGGATGTTAGTCCAACAGGCAGGGGATGTGAGTTAACAGGCAGGGGGATGTGAGTCCAACAGGCAGGGGATGTGAGTTAACAGGCAGGGGATGTGAGTCCAACAGACATGGGATGTGAGTCCAACAGGCAGGGGATGTGAGTTAACAGGCAGGGGGATGTGAGTCCAACAGGCAGGGGATGTGAGTCCAACAGGCAGGGGGATGTGAGTGCAACAGGCAGGGGATGTGAGTTAACAGGCAGGGGATGTGAGTCCAACAGGCAGGGGATGTGAGTCCAACAGGCAAGAGATGTGAGTTAACAGGCAGGGGATGTGAATTAACAGGCAGGGGGATGTGAGTCCAACAGGCAGGGGGATGTGAGTGCAACAGACAGGGGATGTGAGTTAACAGGCAGGGGATGTGAGTCCAACAGGCAGTGGATGTGAGTCCAACAGGCAGGGGATGTGAATTAACAGGCAGGGGATGTGAGTCCAACAGGCAGGGGGATGTGAGTTAACAGGCAGGGGATGTGAGTTAACAGGCAGGGGATGTGAGTCCAACAGGCAGGGGGATGTGAGTCCAACAGGCAGGGAATGTGAGTGCAACAGGCAGGGGATGTGAGTCTAACAGGCAGAGGATTAAGTCCAACAGGCAGGGCATGTGATTCCAACAGGCAGGGGGTGTGAGTCCAACAGGCAGGGGATGTGAGTCAAACAGACATGGGATGTGAGTCCAACAGGCAGGGGATGTGAGTTAACAGGCAGGGGGATGTGAGTTAACAGGCAGGGGATGTGAATTAACAGGCAGGGGATGTGAGTCCAACAGGCAGGGAGATGTGAGTTAACAGGCAGGGGATGTGAGTCCAACAGGCAGGGGGATGTGAGTCTAACAGGCAGAGGATTATGTCCAACAGGCAGGGGATGTGAATCCAACAGGCAGGGGGTGTGAGTCCAACAGGCAGGGGATGTGAGTCTAACATGTAGGGGATGCGTGGGCAAAGAAAAAAGCAAAACGGAACGCCAGAGTAAATAAACAATCAGGGTTCTCCTGCGATAAGTGCAGCCGACACTCCAGGATCGCGCAGGTGCAAATCAAAACAGAATCTACACCATCGTCTAATCAAGAAGCACAGATGTAGTACAACCTGGGGGTGGCGAAAGTGGCTACAAATTTGGGCTTTTTAAAGATTAAAAAAGACATTTTAGTTGAATTCTCTTTTGGGAAAAAATAAAATATTTTTTTGCAGTACTATGTGCATAATTATGTTTGTTAATCCTTTTTCCTTCTTCCTTTCCTTTGCTGATTTTTAAAGTTTTAAAGTAAAATTAATTTATTAAAAAAATAACAAAGAAAACTTAATTATTATCAGTACATATTTTTTATAACTCTCTCTCAGTAAGAGGCGCCATCGCTGGCTAGGATTTGCATATAAAAAGAATAGAGGAAGGCAGTATTGCAAAATGACCTGCTGCAAAGAGAACTAGCTTAGGGGTCAAGACTTATTCAACGGCCTCGTCTTTAAATTGTGTAAAAGGAACATGTAGGTCGCCATCACCCAGATAAACCGATGGGAGAGCATCGCTTATGACAGTCTAAGCTTGCGGATACCGTTGAAAATGTGATTCCAACAGGCAAGGGATGTGTGTCCAACAGGCAGGGGATGTGAGTCCAACAGGCAGGGGGATGTGAGTCCAACAGGCAGGGGGATGTGAGTCCAACAGGCAGGGGATGTGAGTCCAACAGACAGGGGATGTTAGTCCAACAGGCAGGGGATGTGAGTTAACAGGCAGGGGGATGTGAGTCCAACAGGCAGGGGATGTGAGTTAACAGGCAGGGGATGTGAGTCCAACAGACATGGGATGTGAGTCCAACAGGCAGGGGATGTGAGTTAACAGGCAGGGGGATGTGAGTCCAACAGGCAGGGGATGTGAGTCCAACAGGCAGGGGGATGTGAGTGCAACAGGCAGGGGATGTGAGTTAACAGGCAGGGGATGTGAGTCCAACAGGCAGGGGATGTGAGTCCAACAGGCAAGAGATGTGAGTTAACAGGCAGGGGATGTGAATTAACAGGCAGGGGGATGTGAGTCCAACAGGCAGGGGGATGTGAGTGCAACAGACAGGGGATGTGAGTTAACAGGCAGGGGATGTGAGTCCAACAGGCAGTGGATGTGAGTCCAACAGGCAGGGGATGTGAATTAACAGGCAGGGGATGTGAGTCCAACAGGCAGGGGGATGTGAGTTAACAGGCAGGGGATGTGAGTTAACAGGCAGGGGATGTGAGTCCAACAGGCAGGGGGATGTGAGTCCAACAGGCAGGGAATGTGAGTGCAACAGGCAGGGGATGTGAGTCTAACAGGCAGAGGATTAAGTCCAACAGGCAGGGCATGTGATTCCAACAGGCAGGGGGTGTGAGTCCAACAGGCAGGGGATGTGAGTCAAACAGACATGGGATGTGAGTCCAACAGGCAGGGGATGTGAGTTAACAGGCAGGGGGATGTGAGTTAACAGGCAGGGGATGTGAATTAACAGGCAGGGGATGTGAGTCCAACAGGCAGGGAGATGTGAGTTAACAGGCAGGGGATGTGAGTCCAACAGGCAGGGGGATGTGAGTCTAACAGGCAGAGGATTATGTCCAACAGGCAGGGGATGTGAATCCAACAGGCAGGGGGTGTGAGTCCAACAGGCAGGGGATGTGAGTCTAACATGTAGGGGATGCGTGGGCAAAGAAAAAAGCAAAACGGAACGCCAGAGTAAATAAACAATCAGGGTTCTCCTGCGATAAGTGCAGCCGACACTCCAGGATCGCGCAGGTGCAAATCAAAACAGAATCTACACCATCGTCTAATCAAGAAGCACAGATGTAGTACAACCTGGGGGTGGCGAAAGTGGCTACAAATTTGGGCTTTTTAAAGATTAAAAAAGACATTTTAGTTGAATTCTCTTTTGGGAAAAAATAAAATATTTTTTTGCAGTACTATGTGCATAATTATGTTTGTTAATCCTTTTTCCTTCTTCCTTTCCTTTGCTGATTTTTAAAGTTTTAAAGTAAAATTAATTTATTAAAAAAATAACAAAGAAAACTTAATTATTATCAGTACATATTTTTTATAACTCTCTTAGGCTACTTCATTACTTTTAAAATAACAAAATCATCTGTTTATCTTGGCGCCGTAAAAAAAATAATTGTTTACAGTTCTTCACTTAAAACTTTTAACTCCCCCTATCAATTATTTACTGATTTAGATCACGTGACCTAGCATTAAATTAGAATTCTCCGTAATTGAAATCTAACTTAAGGCCCCCTAAAAATCGGACGGATTTCTAAAGAGCAATATTTACAAACGTTGTTTTAAAAAAAATGTTCCTTGGAAAGAAATAAACGAATTATAAATTTCACTGAAGTTTTTTTTCAAAATGTTTGATATTTGCTTAATATGCTCATTTGAACAATCTGCAAATGATCAATATAACCAAAAGATCAGATTTGTCATTGAAATGAACTGTTTTGTTTAGTTCTTTATCAATGCTCCAGCTCCAGCAATAGCCCAACGATAGCAGACACTTTTGTTAAAAGGAGGTGACAACAAAATGGAGAAGCCTGATTCAACAGCTCCCCCGAGACGCTTTCATAACCGATCGTACTAAAATTCAAGAGCAGGTCCCCACCAGAACAGGCAGGGTGCCAGCAGAACAGGGTGCCACCAGAACAGGGTGCCAGCAGAACAAGTTGCCATATATAAAACTAAAAACAAACAAACAAACCCATAATGCCTATCAAATATTAAAGAGAGTTTATGAGATGTGAGATGAGATCAGAGAGCTCCATATTTTGGAAAAAATATATATTACTTAAATATCCGCTATATAAACAATTTCTCAAAGTAAATGGGCGACTAGCTTTGGCGCTATCAGCGTCAATTATTTTAGAATCATAGCGGTGGTTGGAAATAACAGCAGATACATATTTAGTTTTAAAATTGATTAGCTTTTAAATGATGTGTAAAACAGGTGCTGGTACCAGGCAGCTGTGATCTCATTAGAATGGACATTCTTAAGAATGCTCTTAGAGATATAGACTTAAGGTTTCGTATACATTTCTCATTGAATGAATGGAGTATACAGAAATCAATCACAATTAACACACTAACATTTTTTTTTAAAGAGTAGACACAATTAAACCAACAATATGTTTTCATCAAAGAAATTAACTATATAATTGTTTAAATAAAAGCTACTGAGGGCACAATGTTTGAACTTTTCATAGCTGTTTGCTAATCGATCTGGGAGATGAAACGTCAACAAATCTACAGTAAGAATTTTTATAAGTTTAATTAGAGCAACTGAAACATAAGAATGTCGTGAGTTCAACTACAAGACGAAGGCAAAGAAAAGTTCACTTAATTGGCATGCATTTAAGCAACAGAGACACACATTTCGGTAGTGATGAAAGCTAACACATTTGTATAAATTATGGAAAAACACCTTTGTTAAAATAAAGTCCAACCAGTTGTAGGATTCGATTTGGCAGGCGTGTCAGATATATTAAAGCACAATATGAGTTCAAACGCTCAAGAGAGATGTGTTTGGATTACCTACTAATTGTAATCACGCTTAAATGTGGGGTTTATTACTTTTAATTCCCTGAGATATATACTAGATGGTTCCCAATACATAAGTAATGCATCTTTTTAGAGCAATGTAAAATATATTGAAGTACTAGAACTAAGACAATTAAAAAAAAGCCAACAATTATCTTAAACATAATATTTTTAACTGCACGTGGCATTTCTTGTCTTTACTTTACAAAAAACAGCCAAGTCTGCACGGCAAGTCCAATTTTTCTAATAACAGTGAGTGTGTGTGTGTGTAAATGAGAGGACATTTCTATGACCGGCAAAAGTCCATCAAATGTTGACAAACATTTACAACTACTGGCCAGTGCGTTGTGGGCCCGCAATATCCTATTCAAAATACGGCTGATTTATATAGATTGTAAACAGCTATGACAAGTTCAATCTGTTACATTAGTTAAATAATTCTATAATAAGAGTACTTTTTAAAAACTAGACATTTTGAATTGATTTTTGGTTTTGGGCCTTAAAATGCCTGATTCTTTTCATAACATTAAAATTGTTTATTGAATTGAATATAGGCTGCGAGGATCAGGTGGAATCAAATACTAACTATGATGTCTCCGTTTACACTTTCAATACTGATTTCCTGGTGACCTGCTTTGATATAATAGAGCAGTTAAGCGTAGTTCTAGCCTGACAACTAATTCCATTTGATTTAATCTTAATTTCCATTAAATACTAGCTGAAACGACATGGATATGTTTGTTACCATAATCTACTGCATTTATATTTGTCGACAGGGATAAATAAAAGGTAGAATAAAATGGCTGAGTAAAAACTCATTATATACAATAGTACATTGAGATCAAGTCATCAATGTGTAATACATTGCAGCCTTCATTGTGCACATGTCTCAGTTGGGTGGAGAATGGTACATGGGTGATAAAGGCTGAATATAACTGGTAACACGCTGTGTGATACCACGCTAATTGAATGCTCTTTAGAATAGATGAATAGTTGCACATTTTAAATGCTAACACTCCCCTTGAACCATGGTTTGTAAAGAAAATGTGTGCTCCAATGGAGTACTTGGAAACAAGTTCAAGAGACCGTAATATAAATTTTGCATAAACATGACAAATAAACAGTTAACGTGTGTGCTAAGGGAGGATAAAGTACAATACTTTTCACCAGGAAATGATAGACCAGGGGTGGCTAACAAATGATTTCAAAGGTCAGTTAGATCGGCAGTCAACTCTTCACGGGCAACACCTAACAAATAAGAATAACATTTATTTTAAATGCACATATTTCCCAGATGATATTTTAAACGTACATATTTCCCAGATGATAACACATCAACACTTGCCACACACAAAACCGCACACATATAAATTGTATATCTTTTTAATTGAGAAATAACTCTTTAAAAAACGTGTATGCATTATAAAACTCTAATGTGCGTTTATAAGGATGATAAGAAGCGCATACTAAGTGAAGAAAGAAGTTCTACAGCGATACATACGGTGGGCAGCAATATTTAACCTGTGATGGATAAATAAAGATCAGAGTTCCACTATTGTCATCGTTATGAAAACTGAGCACTTGTTGAGAGTAGGGTCTCGTTAATACATCTGAAATAATAATTTTACTCTGGCCAATTATGCGGTGCTGCAATATATTGTTTTTAAAATGATAAACATTCTTGGCAGCATTCACTTTAGCTCACTTGAAAATGTTTCATTTTTAAAAAGTGGGAGAGTAGGTTTAAAACAATCCGTTCAGTAACATTCAGTTCAAACAAGTTATGAAATTGAATTACTAACTGTTTAAATAAGGCATATATAATTTTCACAAAGTTAACATGTTTATTTCACAGCAATAAAAGGTGAACATTTGTTAAAGCATATACTTCCAAAAGAAGATATTTTGTGTGTGTGCGCGCTCAAAATAAAGAAAAAGAAGAATTTTCATAAAAAGGAATCCATGAAAAAAAAAGCAAAACGAAAAACCGATTGAATGTATTTTTTTATTTATTAAAAAAAAAATAATATATTTTTTTATCGATAGTTGACACCGAAAGAAAAGCATGTGTTTGAGAGACTTTGGGAGCAGAAAAAAAACACAAAAAACAACAACTTGGAAATGTTTTTGATATAACCCAATAGAGGTAGATAATGAAATAAAGGACGCACGAGAGAAGTGTGGTATTTAAAAAAAAGATAAGGCACATTTAAGTATAAACTCCAATGTCTCCACGTGTTTTCCTATAAACAACAGGTGGAAAGTGCCCATGTTCACTATGGGTCCGCCACTGTACAAAACTTTGTTATCATAAAACTCTTGACAAATATCGTAGGGTGGGAGGATTTGAGCTAACATTTCAACTACCATCACACGCCATACCGTACCTTTAAAAAAACAACCGATTTTACTATTTTTCTACTCGAAATAAAGAAACTATGAACTTTTCAAGAAACATATTTCAAAATAAGAAGGACTCAAAATGAGAGTATGAAGACACTATCCTACGCAAGTTTTTTTCTTCTTTTTTTCCCCCCAAGCAACAGGATGTTTACTATTTTGCCAAAAGCTTGTTCGGAAAAATCGTCCATTGATTAGACGGAAAACAATAAGATCCGAAAAAACATCACAATGAAAAGGAAATACGAACCCGTTATTTCTATGTTTAACGAAACCGTTTTTTGTAATACTCAGCGCAGGTTCCGAAAAATGAAGCGTAATTAACAGTCTTCGGCTCACGTCCATAACCACTGAGTGCTTCGTGATAAACAAGAGGTCCCACTAGGGGTGCCTGGGCAAAGTCTTAACGAGACACGATCCTCGTCGGTACCGTCACGTTCACTTTCCAAGCCAAAAAGTAGTATTGTCTTCAGATGGGGGTTGAATTACGATAGTCTATGCGAAGCGTTAATTAGTGGACCAGTTGAAGCGAAAGTTAACAAAATTTAATTGAAAGATCTATTTAGGTCTTATGTAAATGTATGTCCAAAATCTGGCCTTTTCATATTTTGATATTCAAAAATAATAACTGAAACTGAAAAAACATTAAATACATATCCTTTATAACTTTTCCGCCTATAAAGTCGATATTATAACATGAAAGGTGAAAAGTTGGAAGAGCATCAATCAAGCAAGTCTATGAAACGTTTGGCGATTAGAGAGTAGTAGTGTACAAGTAATAGTTAGTACTGACTGGCGTCATCATTATTCGGCGCTCAATTCAATAATATTCACCTTCCACTACTATTAATATGGTATTCCGGTACAAGAGTGTAGAAAATAATGTTCAAAGATATGTAATATAATTTTCATAGCACTATTGCGGGCGTTTCAAATCTCGCTCCAGAATATTGCAGTAAACATTGGGTTAACTCGATTAGATAACATTTATTAAATCTAGTGCCGACTAAGTCTGAAATTTAAGAAATGTGCTTCCAAAATTTAAATGTAATCTTCACCTCATCTACCCACACCTAAACTACTCATGCTACATAAAACTGGATACAAATTATGTATACAGATTAAATTTAAAGATATTAAAAGAAAGTAACCCACAGTTATTCAGTAAGTGAATATTTACACAGCTTTTAGATCTCTGCATCTTGCGTAACATATATGACGACCTTGAAGCGATATCACAGATATTTATCGGCCTAACAGAGAGATCCTGTATTTTTTTCATAGGAACACTAACTCTTACAAATGATTCATCATAATCGGGTTGCTATGTTCCTAGCATCGGTCCCTGAATAATGAAGATGTTGCAGAAGCCTCTTAAGAAATGTAATTAATTTTTGAACAGGTATAACCTTACAAGAGACCAAATATTTCTGGAATCAAACTCTTAAACCCTGAAGGCCACACATAAAAGTGCAACGTAACTACATGCAAGGGTTATGTGCAATAAAATAATGTCAAAACAGATGGAGAGACTTGGCAGTTTTTAGCATGATGGGGTTTTGGGGAACGGGTTGGGCTGATCTTGTTGCAAAATTGTCTGAGTTTTAGAGTCCAACCTTATTTGTTTTGGGTTTTTGTGTGCATGCGGATTTTTCTGACACTAGCATTTAACATACTTAAAAAAAAACAACAACTGTAAGACGAAAGTAAAATTATAAATCCCTAATAACCAAGAGGAAAATTGCATAGATTTTTTTTTCATTTTGGATATTTGCACCAAATTCGGACAGTTCTCGATTTACCAACGATCGACTGATAAACGTTCGATTTAAGAACTTTCTTTATAACGATCGCCACAATTTCAAAATGTGTATTAATATATTTAATACGTTTGTTTATTTTTAAAGTAAACTATTCAAATATTTACTATTGTACATAGTTTTCTCTAAGCATTATTTCCACTTAATTATACGTTCATTGCTTATAGTGAAATAAAATATACATTTTCAATATATAATACAATGTCTTTCAAATGTAAAATGACAGCTAACATATAAGATTTTATCGTATACGCTAGTGGAGAGGGCCACATGGAAATAATAATTATTATTTTTCTTTTGGTGGGCCGCATGATACTTTTCTAGGCTTGTAGCGTTCTATATCATAATTATAAATAAATATATATATATATATATATATATATATATATATATATATATATATATATGTTGAGATGATAACTAACAAATAACATCATTCATTTTAAAGTATTTTATGGATTATAATTTTAAAAATTACATATAACGAAAACATTAATCCATTTCCCGGAAGGTCTTGGGGTAGAATTAAGCGTTTCAGCAGGCCACTGAAATTATATAGGAACATCTGGTACAACGGCTATGGTTGTAGTTTTTGGTCTTTAAAAGTGATCTAATCTTCACACTAATGGACTTACTGGTATTTATTTTTTTTTAAAAAAAAGATGAAGAATCCTAACCCTAAGTTTCCAACAAATGCCATGTGTACGTTTGACAGAGCTGGTTAAACAACTTCACTCGTTTGAATTTAAAGCCGAACTTTTATAATCAGATCAGTGGTGTTGCAATGGGAACGAAAATGGGACCCAGATGTGCGTGTTTATTTATGGGCCATTTAGAATAACTGATTTGGAATTATAAGAGCACCGCCAATTTAATTACAACACAACTTAATCTTGAAAAATATATTTTTTATTATTTACTCTTCTCCAATGCTTCTACTGCTGAACATCTTTGTAAAATCCGAACAGATCCCCAACACTGATCAGGTTTTAAGAGTGTAGATGATGTATAACTCAGCATACATAGGCGTATAGAAGAATGACAATTTGCCACAACACTAACAGTGGATATTTGCGGTAAGCATTTAGTAAAGTAGACACTGACGATTATTATTAGTATTTTTTGTGGGGGGGGGGGGGGGAGCATAGTATTGAATCTATAAAAATTGGGGAGTGTTTTATTGACTTATAAAAGTTAGCATAACTCCCTCAATCACCTTCGGGCTAGTGTTAGACCTGGATATATATTTTTTCGCTGTTGCCGTCACTCAGGACTGCAAATAAAATATACATTCCAGAAATCTTATTACACAACTCTCAGCGAGGACTGTCATAATTTATTCACACTGATTTGCAGTTATGCGTGTCCATAAAGGCGTGAAAAGGTAGGGTCACGTGTCTACAAGTTTCTAAGGGCACTGACACAAAATGGATTGAAGTACCGTTTCAATAGAAGGTCTAGCAAGAAAAGGTCAAAAATCAACTCAAAGCCTATGGCTCGGGGACGGGGATTCGAAACGTAGGGCTATAATTGTCGACATCCTAAATAGGGAAACTAACTTTTAAACATATCTTAATACTGCTCAGCAACATACACATGTGTAGCTGATTGTTCGGGCAACTTAATTCTCCTATTTAAAAAAACAAAACAAGTCATGCATAATCTCATTTGACTGATTCGGAAGCTTGGAAGTGTTGTTTTATTTTCCCTCTTTACGGAGACTTTACCCTAATAATCACTTCTCATTTTAAAATATAGTGATAAAATATGACACAGACGAGTACTTGTGAAATATCCTCATCAACACAAGGCACAGAGACATTGCAAATCCCATCTACATTCATAGGAGCCATAATGATCAATAAATTGATCGTGGGCCCTTAATATATAGAAGAAGAAGAAGTACTTAAATCAGGTTTTCGCATGCGTTATTTCTACATATTCAAGGAAACTAGCGAACGACGACGCTGGGATCAGTTTTGCAAAAAAATATCAAATGAGTGCAGTCAGAATTATTTTTTCTATATATCTTTCAAATATTAAATGCAATGTCAATGACAAGTTTTATAAATGAAAAAAAAAATTATATATTTCAATATTAAAACTTCAATATGGGGAAGAAAAATTGAGCAGCAACCCTATCACGTACACGTGACCTTGCCAAAGCACAGCCAAATAATACTTTTACAAATACAAAATCAATATGCGACTGGTTTGATAACTGACTACTGAAGGCATATCATGACGTTAAAAGGGGCATAATGTGATGTTAAAAGAACTCGACAAAAGATAGAAACAGATGCTGGCATCACCTGTCGCAATGAGCTGCAGCACGTTGGTTGGCGTTGGCCAGAAAGTAGGTCAATAAGCAACATATGGCACGTTTGCATGAAACACTCACTGTAATCAGTAATGACGATGGCTATACAACTCAGTTTTCATTCACGAGTCAATTGTTTATTTCTTTGAGTAGAGCAGGTGGTACAATTAGTTAGAAAAAGATCAATATACTGGTTATTGTCAAAACAATAATACTTTAAAAAAATTGACTTATCAAACAATATGTATCATATGGTTAACTGATCCAATTTTCTTGAACAGTCAACAGCTGGCAATATAGGTTTACTGAACATTTAACAGGGTCAGGCTTCGCAGTTGTATAATTTGTTTGTCATGAATAAAACTGAGGTTACTATAGCGGTCAATAATATATAAATTGTTCTGGAGCTATGACTGAAAGTTAATGATAAACTGGCCTATACAGTTTTCCGGACACCTACGAGGGAAATATGAGAGTAAATGTATCAAAGCCCCCACCCCATTTTTTGTGTGTGACGAGCATATTACAGACCTGTTCACCCTCAAACTCTTAAAATCGTACAATATCATCACAAAATAATTCAATACATTATCTTAAAAGTAAACAAAATAAACAAACAGTAATGTATACACCTCAAAATCGTACACTGTACGCCAAAATCGTACACTGTACGCCAAAATCGTACACTGTACGCCAAAATCGTACACTGTACGCCAAAATCGTAAGAGTTAACAGGTCCTGATATTACAGAATAATTTCATTTACCAAGAGAATGAATTATTTTTTATCACTTCAAGTTTAAGGCTGGATTTGTAAAAAAATAATGTTTTAACTTTACTTTAATTACAGTGGTAACCTTAACCCTCACTCTAACCAAACAAATTGATGGAGCAAACGAGGCTAATTAAACAGAGTTCATGGTAAAACAATATTTCTGAATGGGTGAGCTATTGATTCACATTTGACATGGGAAGCTTTTTTTATCCCAGGAAGTGGGACTGCCGAGTAAAGTATCATTATCTTGAGATATAACATCAAATATGTTTTATGTTCTAAAAGTTCTACTTACGACTGACAATAATATAGTGAAGTGTTGCCTTAATTAAATTGTGTTAATTGTAAATAGACTGCAAAATACAATTATCAAGATTTAAAATGTTTGTTACTTTTTTTTTTACACCTCTCTCCACTCCTTCTCTACAACAGCCAAATAACAAAATAAATAAATAATATATTAACGAATTAATGATATAAAAATTTGCGAAATAAATACGAAAATTATATTCTTGACCTTCCTGCTTTGATGAACGCGCAAACATTGCACTCAAACAAACAGATCTTAACATAATTCCATGACACATTTAAGATATAATCGATTTTTTAAAGCAGCGATATCCATTCTATTTTCTATTCAATAATTAGAGCGGACCAGGAAATGTGTCATTAAATCGCTTTGTCGCGTGTCCTATAACAAAGAAAGATTTAATGGAAATTATAATGCATATAAATTTAAGCTTATATGCTGCTCACTTCGCGTGCTTTATCCCTGGTTCTGAAGTGAATGACATCGAATTTTTTGTACAGAGTAAGAAGATTAATAACATAAACATAGCGCTTGGAAGATGCTTCCAATAGAAAAAATCATTAGTTTAAAATGATCATTAGTTTACTGTTCACAATTTGCATATTAACATATCAATGTTTGGTTACTTCTTAGATTTTTTTAAATCTGTCAATGAAAAAAGCGACCCAAAAAAATTTTTTTTTTTTTTTTTTAACCCATCACCATCATGGCTTCAAAGAGAAACATAAGATAATACTTCTCCATTGCACACAGTGAAAATTTCAATAGCATGTTCTCATTGAAATGTTTTGCTTGTGCTCAAATTATACTGTTGTAAATCAAGGTATGGGGTGCATTAGGATGTATAGACATTATCAAAAACAACAAAGTGAAAACATTATCATCGAACAGAGCTGTTTAAAAAAAAATTATAAATGCTTCTAGAAATAGTAATATATTTAAGTGTTAACAAGAAAAGATTAATAAATATACTGATGACACGGACAAGAATTTGTGTATTGCTGCCCATCTCTTTGCCACCAACTGTTGCCCAGCTATAGAATAATTTCAAGGAGGGGAAAATCGATCTCGTTCTTTTCTCTTTCTTTCTATAATTCTAAAATAGGCCATGTATATGTTTAAACTGCTGGCTGGCAGGTCGATGGGAACATTGGTTTGTGAGCACCGGCGACAAGGCACTGGGTAATTGCATCCGGCTCTTTCCGATCTCTTTGTGCACTGTCTAATCTCATCTAATGAGGTCCATTTCTCCTGATACTCATCTAGGCCATAAGATCAAATCACTCAACAAACAGGTGTGTCTGTTACGATAACAGAATCATCTTGCGGGAAACACGCAAGGCTAATCAGTTAAATTCACATTGTCTTTCTATTGCAATAGATCAGGATGTCGGCGAACCTGGGTAAATTACCCCAAATGGGGTCAAATGAAAAATTTGGGGGTAGTGACCAGGGACGTCATTTGGGTAGGGCATGGTTGGGGCATCTGCCCCCCCCCCCCCTGAATATGCAGGTTTTATTTAAATTGCTATGTACTCTGGCGCTTCCAGAAATAAACAACTTAACAGGCCACCAAGTTTTGCCACCCCCCCCCCCCTTGAAAAAAACTTAAATGACGTCCCTGGTAATGACGACTTCATAGACATACACTTGTATAAAAAGAACGTTCCTTATAGCGATTTTTTTTTGTTTGCAACACAGTTATGGTCTATTTTAATAAAGTGACCAACACTAATCCGTGGTCTCTAGTGGCTCTGTCGCTAGCATAATCGCACCTATTATCCTGCATGAGTCATTATGTTCTAGTCCCCCTTTTTGTATCATATCCTGCAAAGACTTAAATTGCACAAGAGGTGACCGTCAAAACGTAATTTCCTTTTGCAACAACCTATCCTTTTCAACAAAGATGTTCCACTCTAATGAAAATAAATACAAAGTATCCAAATTGCTCTGGTATCAAAAGCCCCAATTATGATGTGGTGTAAACAAATAAATAATGATTTCTTCAAACCATATTGAGAAAAAAGGTTTAAAACGAAAATACATAATGAGGATGTTATTCCTTTTTTTATAGTATTCATTTTATACTTTTTACACGAACTATTCTCCGCACAAAAAGATATAATAAACATTTTTAGAATATATAATTAGTTCATAATTTTATCTCTCTCAAACTAGGGAGGTAGCGTCGTCGGGGTAAACAAATAGAAGTTATGATACAAGTTTTTTAAAAAGTCCCCCGACACCTGCATTGTATTAACTATAAATGAACTTATTATTGTTTCAAGTGGGATAACAAAAATATAACAAAATATGTGATCATCTTAATCTTTTGAAAGCATAAATACATTTAAACTACAAATTAATATATGAATTTAATTTAGAAAGCTACCGTTCTAACAAGTTCTCACAATCAATGTTAGTCAATTCAAGTTCTGTAAAGTCAAGAAATAATCATACTTTCAGAATTGGCACAATAGACGAGCCATTTTTATAAAATTCTGCCAGACGCTTAAATTCACTGTTTATTCGTGGCCTTTTTTAACCAGAATATGTTTTTTTAAGACACACAACTCCTCCCCTCCCCCAACCCAAACCATTCGTACCCATTCACTGTTGATATATGACGAAAGTAATGCCTTCCTTGATTAATTTTAGAAAATCCTTTTTAATGATTTGGATATCACAGCAATCTGGCGTTTTTAAAGCTTTGGTCCATTGCAGAATAAAAACAAGCGGATCACTGAGCGTAAGCAAGAGATTCAGAAATAAGAAACAAGAATCCACAATATAAGATGCCATTGTAAGTTATCACAAAGAATTTGAACTCTTTTTTAATAAGCTTTTTCTTAGGTTGCTCCTTACTTTAGTTTGTTTGCGGTCAAATCTTGCATCTCATTTTTACCTATTTCTTGAGTTGAAACAAGTTTATGGGTGGTAATCTTGTCTTTGGTCTGCTTCTTTGGCAACAAAGTAGGAGAGTCAAATTTGCAATTGCTTATGTCTCATAAAAGAGAGGAAAACAATTGAAAGTTACTGAATGGTTGCACAAATAGTTCTTATGACGTTGAATAGTGACAAAGAAATTAAAGAAACTAGCAGAAAAAGTGCCTTTTTTTAGGTCAGTTCATGTTTGATGGAAACACACCTAGAATGGTATAATTTAGTTGAGTATAAGAATAAGTACATTTAAAACTTTTTGGATTCAATAAATGTGTGGAACGTTGTTCCCAAAAATGCATTTTTAAATGCGAGTTAAAAATTTGCCAACCGCACCTGCACTAGTGACTTTCTTGCACAATCCGACTAGCCTAATCATAAGAGCTAAATTTGTTTTTATGAGCTTGAAGTGTTTTACAGAGTAGTGATTCCTATCACTCTCTCGTCCACATTCCTGTTTCAAGTAAGCTAATGAAATGAGGGGGAGGGGTGTGGAATGTAAATGACAAATTGGCTTCGAACAATATTATATTAACCGAAAAAAAAGTTGAGGGGAGGGGGGCGACGACAAATATGGATTACGACAAAAGTGATCAACGACTGATCAGATTTTCAATATCATATGTCTATTAGAAAAATGTTACGAATATAATATCCCTGGGCACAAAACACTATATGTAGACTATAAAAGTGACTATCCCAGCATCAAAAGGAAATATCTATATTACAGAAATAAAAGAAAGAATATCGACCGGAAACAGGTCATACTTCAGCAGTCACAGCAGTAATAATCAAAAGTGAAAACAGAAGAAAAACAAAGATATAAACATGCAATCAGGCCTGTAGTATCATACTCAAGTGAACCTTGGACCCTAACAAAAACTGCAGAATACCGATTAAAAACAAGGAAAGCTCTCCGGAAAATATGCGGACCAACAAATGATGATTTTGAATGAAGAATACGAACCAACCAGGAATTGTATGGACTATAGCAGGATACCACGCTAAAAAAAAACAACAAAACAAAAACAAAACAAAAAACAGGCTACGCTGGGCGGGACACTTAGAATGCCAAATGACAGAGGAGTGAGGAGGGTGCACAACCAAAACCCCAGAGGAAAAAAGGCTCAAAAGCAGACCTAGGCTTAGATGGATGGATGATGTGGAGCGGGATCTACCGCAGCAGGGAATCCAAGAAATGGAAAAGAAGAGCCAGCAGTTAGGTCTGAGTGGAAGGATGTGGTAAGGTAGGCCAAATCCCTACATGGGCTGTAGCGCCCCAGGGATGGATGATATAGTGTGTTCTTGATAGAGAGAAAGAAAGAAAGCCACGGGTAGGCTTTTCTTTCAATAAAGTAAAAATGAAAAAAAATAAATAAAAAACAACACTAGAAGAGGTCATCTCCATGATTACTGACGGACCCCAACTCCTGAGCAGTTCTATAAAATACAACTATACACTTGCATTTCAAATTCATTGAACAAGCCAACTGATACTAATTTCAAGTATTGATTTTTATATATGATTTATTAATCATAGTCAATGTGCCATGTATGCTTAAGACATTGGGAGTTTAAAAAAATACACACAAACGACAAAACTAGACAAATAGTGTTCAGTTTTAGACCTAACATAAGAAAGAATTTCATTAATGTTCTAGCAAGGAAATTTTTTTATTTTTTTCTCTAATGTAGTAACCATGATTACACGATGATACAACCTATTTGTCTATCAGCATCCAGAAAGAGTTCTTCAAAAGCAAAACTGCCATCTCTAACGTATAAAAAAGATGAAAATAATGATATTTTCCTTTTAAGCAGAAGCCATTCGAGGTCAAACATCCAACGATACAATTTCTTTATCGTAATAATAAAAAACAAAAAAACAAAACAAATGAAGACAAAAAATTCATCGCCAATTTCCCGACAGAAACCCAAAAATCAATTAACAGATGTGTTCAGGACTCTGTATTAACTTAATATACCCTCCTCCCTACACCCCGTCCCTCTCTCCTGCTCTACCTTTCTCTCATGGGCTCATGAAAACATGATTAAAGCAAGGCTTACCATCCCGTGGAGCGCTTGGCCTGTTATCATCAACATCTAATTACCTGCAGCATTCAGAGCTTTAATATATAGCCTGTCTCTAACGTTGCGTCGCTGAGACTTGGTATCATTGTGCGCTACATTTTTTTTTTTTATGGTTTTGTCAAAATCGAGCGAAAAGCTCTGATAGATATCATTGTACATTTTGTGTCAACGTTGGAGGTAGACGTTGGCGGTAGAGTGTTATGTTCTTGTTTTGTTTGTTTTTGTTGGTCCAAAGAAAATCTAGTTGGATGCTAAAGGATACTTTCACATGTATCAGAATCAGAGCGCTGTTCTCTCAGATTATGTTATAGCATCAAATGAATGAATATGTGTCGTGATCACTGTGGGTGATACAATTAATAAACAGAAGTAAATAAAGAGTGTTCATAAAGAACTCAGAAACAATCACAAGAGGGGGAAAAGGGTAGCAAAGGAATTCAGATGCGTCTTGAAAATATTTTTCAAAATACAAAAAAAGAAAGAAAAGAAAAAAAAGACAGACACAATAACATGCAGCTGAAACAAGCTTGAGGGGTTGAAAGAATTTATATGGAGATATTAAAGATTCATCATGGCCTTGGTTATAATTTTGAACAATAGGATATCTCAGCTTTTATTTATATTAATTATGTATAAACAAGACATATAAATGTCGTTGGTATTGATAAGATCCAATATTTAGTGTCTATTGAAGCAACATAAAGCAAAATTTTATATTGGTGGAAAATGTAGCTACAAAAAGGTATTTGTTTGGTGCAATAGTGTTAAATATAACATTTTAAAAGAATCTAAAGGCTTTAAAAGTCTAACTCAAATCTACTCTGACGACTACAGCGAAAAGCCACACAAACATTTGTTTTAAATATAATACATGCAGGGTGGCCAAAAAAGTGATAACACCCCTTTATTGACAGAAGTATAAACGAGTTGGGCCAACACTTACAAAAGCTCTTTGAGAAGCGGGGGTGGGGGGTGTTAATTCAATTATAATAAATAACGCCTTGCTACAAGATGATCTCATTTTTTTGGGGCCACCATGTAGCTAACCCTGTATTTGGTGCATGTTAGAGCATGCCCTTTTCTGCTAATTATGGAAACTTGACAGGAAATTATTTTGTCTTTTGTTAAAATGTAAAAATAAAATAATTAAATTTAGAATGGGGGGAAGCAAAAACTTGAAATTTCTAATTATTTCACCAATCCTTACAACTTTAAAATTGTTATTAGCATTTGGAATCCGTTATAACTGTTTAACATGATGACGTTTCTTCTTCTTTTTTAAAGCAACCATGCAGTGACCAGTTGTAGCAGACTTAACGACGTTATAGGGGGCACTTTCATTTTCATATCTTCGTTAAATTACTAAAAAAGGTTTCTTAGAGAACATTTTGAGTTTCCCTGATAAAATTAATAAATGAAAGTATAAATTCATTAACACTAAAAAAATCGAGCAATTATATGTTGAGCCCATGAGTATACAGCAAAGGTCAATAACTAAGAAATGTATTTACGGCATACAAATAGTAACTTACCCCTAAGGAACTATCAGAATCATATGCAGCCATGAGCATTCGTCCTGCTACTGAAGCCACCGCTTTTTAGTCTGGGTGGTCACTGTAAAAGAAATAAATTAAGGAATAGTTATTAATGTTAAATATTTACCATTAATCCAGGGAGGAATGTACGCCTTTGCCTAACCTTGGCACCGTGTTTCTTTTGGTATTTAAGGTTCTACAACTTTGAATTTATTGAAGTAGTGATCTTAAAGAGAATGGCCTTAAGTGCTAGAGCATTTCTATATCTTTGTAATTACTTATTTCTTCATTTATATTTTATGAAAAATGTATCAATGAAAATAGTTGCATTTGTGCGTATGTGTGTGCATGTTATAACTAATCAATTGCTATTGGTAAGTACTCTTATAAAGCAATTTAAACTAAGCGACACAAAAAAAAAAACCAAAAAAAAAAAAACTTATTGGCAAAGGCACACGGATACTGGCGGGGTGCAGTAGCACTAAACATTTTTGGTGTCCTTCATGAGATTTTATTCCTCAGAATCTCTAAACATTATGATGAAAAGGCATGAAATTATTATGTTTGTATTTTAACTAAATAGAAACAACATTCACAGTTATTCATCAAAGAATAAAAAAAAATAGTTTAGGTGCCGTGCCAACAAATTGAAAGTCCTAGGTTCAAAGTGTGTGCTCGCGTAGTGAGATCGAATAAACTAACACCACACTCACTCCACTAAAAAGAGAACACATACATTTTTACACATGGGGTACCGAAATGGAAAATATGATATTACCGTGAGAACCACCTCGCCTTCACGTACATTCCATTTCAGCTTTCGTTCACCCAACCAAGAGTGTCTGCTTCGTTCATTACGCCTCTAAGTTAAGTTCAGTTAGCAAAACCAATTGAAAAAAAAACGCTACAGGCGTAGAGATGTTGCAACAAAAATCTTTGGCACGCCATCAAAAGGAGGCGATGGGGGGAGACTATCGAGAGAATTCTGTCCTTTTCCAAAACCAAGTCTTTATTGTTACAAAGTGCGTACATTGGAAGGTGGGGGATGTCTAAAAGTAAGGCGAATTTTTTTATGATCATCTTTTTGTCTGTGGAGATATCGGTGTAGCTCCCATGCATATTAGGGTGCTAAACCTTGACGGAGGCTGATTCAAATTATTTAAACTTAACGACTGAACATCGTGCTTTGGAATTAGATAAGCGAACCGGGTCTGAAAATAGTAACCCACCCCTAGAGTACTATCAGAATCTAATGCAGCCATGACAATTCGTCCTGACACTTTTTTGTGCTACATATTCGGTAAAATGACTTTCATCACCACATGATCCCACTTGAGGGGTGCATCATTTGGATCGGGTGCGTTGCCTGATTTCAGAATATCAGACTGATGGCTTTAAGTGGTGTAAACTTTGTTTTAACTTTGTATCGATATTTTTTTAAACAAGCTCTTTTATAGTAAAAAGAAGCATATTCCTGCTATCAAAAAAAATTCCAAGCTTCAATTTACAGCATGAACAATGCACGGCTATTTAAAAGTGGTCGGTGTTGGGGGGGGGGGGGGGGGGGCGGGCGGGGGATTTCAGAGTAGCACTCTTTATACTAGATAGTATGGTACGAATCTTTACCATTCTTTTCACAATTTGTTTATTTATTGTCAACAATGAAAGATCATAATCATTATCAGTTTCATACACCGCATGCTGGAGACAATGTTTCTGCACATACAGCTGAGCCCATTGCTGTTGAATAAAGTTTACACGCCAGGCCAACGCTTGGCCTGCTTCATTGACCAAAAAAAAGATGTAATTCAGCACGACTATTTCAAACCTGTCGTATTTAATCCACTTTTAGGACATTCCCCAAAGTCCGTTGAGTTATTTTTGCGATTTTAACCTTGAGAAAACTCTTGGGTTGAAATGCGCTTTGAAATCAAAACACGAATTTTGAGTTTCTAACAGGAAGGTTTCGGTAAATGATTATCAGCGGTTCCTGTTAACTTGGTCGGCCATATTTTATCTAATTAAGACATATACATCTCTTATCAACTGAAGCTTATTTTTTCAACAAGTGGCCCAAACCCTACATTTAATCGATATTTAAAATGATATGTAGCTGAAATGGTTTGGTTTATAAATGTGACATGTTCATGGAATAAAAGTTTAAGTGGTGAAAAAATGTGTGTGTGTGGTGGGGGGGGGGGGTGTGTGTCAAGGCGCAATTCTAAAAGTACTGATTTAAGAAAAGAAGGATTCCACACAAAAATATTGCTTCATATTAATTACAGACCCTAATTTACAATTATTAATGTGATGGATTTATTAAATTTAAAAAAAAAGTATTTAATAATCGCTGTCACATGTTATTGACCTCACCTAGTCTCAACTCAACCAAACTATTTCCTGCTTACAAAATGCACCTTTTGAACTCATAAGACCCCCTTCGTTTATCATATGCAAGACATGTTATTTATCATGGATCTCTGCTGGTGTTCCACGAAGCCTTACTTCTCTTCTAATTATATCGAGCGGCAACTTGCAGTGATGTAAGGGGGTTTATGAACGTGTCTGAAGTCTAAACAATTAGTTATGACTGCATAAATAGAGCAGGGATGTTATCTTTTTATTAACTGTATTAAACCTGTCCATTGTAAAAAGCATTTAGTATTTTTCTTGTTGCTAAAATAGGTGTCTCCAAGTGAAAGAAATGATAATATAGAGCAATCAGACTGAATCGTAGCTATGGGGAATAATGAAGACAGCGATCCGAGGTTCTAAACTTATAACAGCCCAAGCCGCCATTAAAATCAGCACCGCATCTTCTTCTCCTCCCCCTCCTGGCTATTTTTTTTTAAAATAAAAAATGAAGCATTCCAATTTAAAAATGATCTAATTTTTCTCCTAAGACCATCTCTCATTTTTACCATTACCACAAAAAAAAAAAGGTAGGCACTGGAAGTCGAAACTACCCACCAAAGTGTTAATTCTAAAATTGGCATATTGAAACTGTTTCGCAACAAGGGGATCAAAAAAGAAAGTTAAAAAATAAATAATATTAACGCAAAATAAAACTGCAACATTGTACTTGTAAAGATTATATCTGCCTTACTTAAATTTTTTTGAGTAAATATAATTTGTGTGTGTGTGTGGAAAAATATTCAATTAAACAGCTCATAAAGGTTACTGGTGGAAAAAATACCATGTTTGTGTTTGTTATAAATTCTGGAATACAAATTGTTAGAATGAAAATGTTAGGCTAAAGGCCGTTTTAATAATATTTTTGTTTTGTTTATATCACTTTGCGTAACTACATTTTTTGTTGATACTGTTCCTCAAAGATCTCTAACATTGTTGAAGTCAAATTTTGCCGCACCTGCATTCAAGAACCGTTGGGGGAAATGATTTAATCCGGTGTTTCCCAAAGGTTTTTAGCTGAAGAAATTGTGCTCTGTAAATCATTAAAGAGCACCACTACCGTCAAAGATATATATGTATATAAGCTAAAAAATTACTTAGATGTCAATAATATACCAGTGCAAATATAACATCTTGTGCTGCAGATGGTGCTACTGATATAATGGGCAAGAAAATAGCTGCTTAAAATTGATGAAAGATGAGAATCCAGAAATGCCACTATGCCAATTTTTTATTCATAGGGAAAACTTAGTAGCTAAAAACATTTCGCGTGTTCTAAATGAAGTACTAAATTCAGTTATAAAGTGTATCAATGCTATTAAAGCAAATACTTAATGTGAACGTCTCTTCAAGCTATTTTGTGAAGAACAATGCAGACTATGCGAGACTTTTACCTCACACTGAAGTAAGGTGGCTTTCGAAAGGGAATTGCATGAAAAGATTTATGGAACTATTTGATACTCTTGTGATTTTTTAAAGTGACAAACCTGATATGAAGTATCTGTTAACGATCGATGGTAAAGCATTTGTGAGTCAATTAACCGAAATCTAAATACAAAATAAAATATATCAAACAATATAACTTCAAGGAACAAATAAAACCCTTGTCGATGCAACAGCGAAGAAATTTGGTTTCATTACCTTAATTGAATAATGTCAGAGATATATTTACAACAATTTTTTTTAGAATTTTCATTGCTTCCAAAAAATGCGAAGTGACTGATACCGCTATACTTGTTATTGTCTGATACCGCTATACTTGTTATTGTCTGATACCATACCGCTATACTTGTTATTGTCTGATACCATACCGCTATACTTGTGTTGTCTGATAACGCTATTGTCATCTGAAAATTCTATCAGCTGATTTTTAAAAAAAGTGTTTCTGATTTGAAACAAATTGATTTTCCCAAGCAGCCCATGTTAGAGTTTTCGTCTGATAGTTTAAATATGCACCATCAAGAAGAACTCGCAGGAATGCAAAATGACGAGTCTGTTAAAACTGTATTTAATATAAATGGAGCAATGTCATGCCTCTGTGAGGAAACAGAAATCAAATATCCCAATTCAACCAAAAGTGCAAGAAAATTATTGATACCGTTCCATCTCCATATTTAACTGAATGTGGATTTAGTGCCATAAATGATTTGTTGCAAAAATACAGCGCGGAGACTTGAGAGTGAAGCTAACTAAATTGGAATCTAACACAAAATATCTTTGCAGCAAGCATCAAGCACAAACATCTCACTAAATTTAAATAATAAATAATTACTTACAATTAAAATAAATGGAAACATCTTTCATTAAAATTATTTCGTACTTGAATTTCAGTTCTCCATTAAATGTTTTGAAAAGTTAATTACTATGTTTCCTCATCAATTTCCTAGTGATTTCCACCTAAAGCCGATCATTCAACTTTCTTTACTGGACAACCCCAGTTTTTGAATATTAAAAATTATGTATATGATACATGGGGGGGGGGGGGGGGGCCATACGAATTTTAGAAAGGTTTAGGTGGGTCATGGCACAAAAAAGGTTGGGAAACTCTGGTTTAATCTGTTATTTATTATTAGAAATTTATTTGTATGTAGTCAAGGTGTCGATTGCTGTAATTTTGTTTAAACTAATGCAGCTCTTGAAACTGCCTGCTTTTCAGCGGCTGGAGCAGTAGCGTTTTTTTTCCCCTCCAGCTGTGCCGTTTGACGGCTTCACTGACCAGAGACACCTGCGTTACTCACGCAACTCGACCAGAAAACACAAACAACTAGGGAACAGAGGTGCGAGAAATGACACTTTTCTGACTGGAGACTTACTTTCTTAGTAATTTATTAAAATGGGTATTAGCAATCCAGCTATTAAACAACCGGCTATAAATACATGCGTAAGTCCCTGTGTGGTCAGCACATGGATCTACTTCAGGTTGCATGAAGGAACAAACAACTCACCTCAAGTCTAGCAGCAATCTTTCAATGTTTGAGCACAGGCTGAGAGACACCCTTGAATCCCAAACGTGTTCGTCATCAATGTTGATGCTACATCTCCTGGGCGGGATTTATTCTGAGAAGAGGACAAACAGGTAGAATATACCAATTTTTTGTGGCAAAGACAATACAAAGATTAACATTATAAAACAATTATTTTCAAGTGAACATAAGAATTATAAGTCCATTCTCTAAAATGACTTGAGTCATGGGTCATTTCTGAAACACTGGTTAGCAGATCTGAAATGCCAGAATTGTATATTGTGTTTCACAACCGATGCCACCATTGATACTCGACCATTACTGAAACTTTTATCAACGACATAAATAATTATTAACTGATCCGACGTACACACACAAATCAGAACCCAAGATAAGTACGGCTAATACATCTTCCATTTATTTTTTTAAAATGTTCATACAGGGGCGGCCCATCCAAAAGACTTGGATGGGCTCTTTTGATAGAGGGTAAACCGTTCGCGGGCCGCGTGTTATTATAACTAAAATAATGGAAACCCCCCCCCCCCCCACTAAATGCTGTATAAAATTATTTATCTCATTAGTTAGTGCACACAATGAAATGCTAAATAACAATACAGTATAAAACTTAGCTAATGTGTTATCATTTTATTTTTTTCTCTTAAATATCTTTTTAAAAATTGATGTCTTTGTTAATTAAACAGTCAGAATGAGTCAGTTCATGAGTGATAAATCAAGTATCAGCGGGGCGTAATGTTTGACGTGGCGGGCCGGCCGGGGTTGGCAAATCCCGGTTTAATAAGATGCCTTCATTTATGAATATCTTTTTAGCTTTATGTAAATAAGAAATATCAAGCCTTTCTTACTTAAGCTGCGCTGTGCCTTTAGGTTTAGTTGGTAACCTATACATTTTACTATTAATTCTTTAAAAGAACAAAAAAAAAAAACGTTCTCAGTTGCATTCTCTTCTTCATATTATAGTGTTCCTCATTTCACTATTGTTTTTCTTATGTTTGATATTTCCTGACAGTACAAATAATGCTGTTGTTCTTCCACCTATGGATATGTTCTATCGAAACCGATATTGAGAACCTAAAAGTGAAGCTACATAAAGACATCTCTAGTTTTACAATTATCAATGATCCAGCTCAAGCTTCCCGCAGGCCGTGCTGGCGTATTTCTTGCCAACAGAGAACAGAAAAGTCCAGATTGGTGTCAGCATCAGATAAATCAATGATACTCTAATTATTAACATCGATTTACTAACACGTGGTGTCGTCATGGTGGTTGCAACTGTAGCAAAGCGCCAACGGGTTGACTTAAAAGTGAAAATAACAAGTTACTCCACCCCCACCCACCCCCCAGTAAACGTTCGTAAACTGATGAATATAGTTCCTACAAGTGATAAAAATTATTTTTTTAAAAGAGGAAGAATTTTCTAGAGCTTATGAGATTGTTTTTGAATTATAAAATTCATTTAAATGCTAACAAAATCAGTAACACAAGATTGCGGGTGTTCAGTTACCACAGTTTGCTTGTTCATAGAAGTGATGATCACTTGATAAAAGAATATTGTTTTATTATATTTACTAGAAAATATCACCCGATGTTATCGATATCATAATGGTAGGCATTTTGCGATAATTTCTACCTGAAATTATGAAAACTCATCACAATTTCTTATTTTAAAAAGAAGTATCTATGTAATAATGTTTACGTTTTTAACATCATTAAAAGTTTTAAGAAGTACTTTTTTGCTATATATTATACGCCTACCCTACCATTTTCGCACCCTAAACAACATGTTTTTCCTATCTAAATGATAACTATTTAAATCGTGGTTGTCACTGGAGTTCATTGACGGCTGATTTATACGCGAGAGAAATACTTAAGATGTCGCATGTTTTAAAATTGTTCAATGTTGGGCCCACCCTACCCCTTTTCGCGCCCCTAAACTAAAAAATGTTTTTCTAAAAATTGTGGAAACTAACAACAAAACAAAAACTTGACTAGACCCCAACCCCCCGATTTTAATAACAAAATTAATAAAATAATCCACTGCATTGTACGCAAAGACACATTTTTAGCCCTTCATATGGTTTGTTCTTATTTCAATGGGTGATAAGTGCATTAGTGAATGCTATATGGCTTTGGCGTTTCGCTGCACTGATTGACTTAAACGGAATTTCCTTATTAAAAGAATATTATATGGTTACGTTTTTATAACGTTATAAATTTAATAAAAGAATACTTCTGGGCTGAAAAAAAAGTAAAAATTTATTAAATGTTAAAAATAAAAAGCTTAAATTGTTTGTGTTTCATTAACAATTTAAAAAGCAATCAATTGCATTTATTAATTTTATGATGGGTAAAGAACATAATCAGTTTTGTCATGCATGGTTATTAAATCAAAGAAACTTAGAGCTTTGACTAAAATAAGCATTTTGCGCTATGACGTCATTTTCTTGTTTATTGAGAACAAATTAAATATACTTTCATTTCGCAATATTAACAACGCATTAAAACAACATTTTTTTGGTTTTCCCGTTAAATGTGATCACTGTGTAATTCTTAGAAAGCAATTTTTTTAAATTAGAAATGTTTTTCTTAACTTTCAAACTCGAAAAAAATGCTTAAAATACTTCATTATATATATAATTTATAATAACAATCCTTAAACATTAAATAAAATAAAAGTGGATAAAATAAAAGTTGATACATTTTAGTTTTTGCGCATTTAAATTTATTCGATTTCCGTAAATTAATATAAAATAACTATAATTGTTTTTAAGAATCCAAACGTATGTAAATCTCTTCGTTTCTTTGGCATTACGGTCAGCGTAGCTAATTCTTATATTATTTTATAATAGCAGGGGGAAAATGTTCCTCTATAGTTAGAGTAGGGAAAATGAGCTGGAAAGAGATATTATTTATGACACATAAGCCTAATGATTACAGAATGTTATATGTGAGAAGAAAAATAGTAAAATCAGTCCTGTTTACTCTTACGATTTTGGCGTACATTGTACGATTTTGAGATGTATAAATTATATATACTGTATTTTATTTTTTACTATTAAGATAATGTATTGAACGATTTTGTGATGATATTGTACGATTTTGAGAGTTTGGGGGTAAACAGGTCTGTAAAATGATTCCTTCTATACTCTCCAGAGGTCAACAAACTACGGCCCGGTCCACGGTGTCAGTTCATCAGGCCCGCCGACGGTACTTGAATTTGCTTGGTAAAACGCATGGAACACGAAACGCTGTGATACAATTTAAATATTATGTTTAGAATTAGGTACTTCGCTAAAAAAATAAAACATTCCAAAAAATTATAAAAATATTACAGTTACACAGAGCAAATTTCTAATAAAAACATAAAGCCAGTATAAACTTTATAGCACTTTATGAGCTATGAATTTTTAAAGTGTGAGTTCGTTTGGTATATTTTTTACTATGGACTGCACCTTCACATTTTGTGACCCCATTCCGCTGATCGCATCATGCGCAATAACTCTTGTTTATATGATAATTTTATATAACTTTTATTTCAAAATAAATCATTAATGCTAAGTATTAAAAGATCTAATTATAAAATTAATTTTAACAATATTCTGCAATTATAAATAAATTACACCTTATCTAACTATATAATATGCATTATTACATACGATATGATGGTGTTTTGTTACCAAGCCTTGCGTCCATTAGGTACATGGTCGTTGTAAGTGAAAAGCTAGGCGTCCTTTAAAATACTACTGTTTTGGGACTTATTTTGAAATTTTGCACGTGACTAATTAATCAAAGCTTTTTATGATCAATGTCATACACATTATTAAAAAAAATAATCTCCATCGTAACTTCATTCACAGCTTGGTAAAAAAAATTTTGTATAGGGTAGTTTAAGATCTCATTCAATTTTAACACAGCCGATTGAGAATTGAAAACGTTATTGATATTATTGTTTTTTTTATGTCATACTTACTTCATTCACACCCATCCCCTACAAAGCTGAAGTAAGAGTTCAGCTTTTCCCCCTTGTTTGAACCCTTTATCATTATTCAATTGTATATCCTTAATGTTTTCACCTTCATCGCTCCACACACTAATCACAACATTGTTGATAAAATTGATTCAAAAGCAATTATGAAAATAAGTCGGACATGGGAACTCTATATCTGAAAAAAAGTTTCACTTGTGTGTGAATAACTCATTTAATCATAAGTTCCATATATAGAAATCGCGGTTGTAGATTTTTCTTGTTGTTCAATGTAAACTGTCACCGAACATATGAGTTACAGTTTTTAGTCACATTCGTGACATCAAACAGTTTCATTAAAAGAGCGATATTCGATAGCGATTTAAATTAATGTTCACTATAATCGTGATAGCGCGACAATACAGCAACTCATTCATTACAAAAAAATATTCATCGGGAAAAAAAAAGAAAGAAAAAGATGGTATTTTAAATATTTAATATGCTTTTAAATGTACACTTTATGAGACACATTAGCTTTTTATTTTGAATCCACAAAGGATAGCACTTATAGTGATAAGTCATATGCCCTTATTTCCGTAATATCACTTTAAGGGGATTTTTTAAAATGATGCTATCAAGTACTTTCCCAGCGGTGTGAAGCGATTCACATTAGCAACCTTTCGCACCTTTTTCCCCAAGAGAAAAATGGCATATGTTAATAAACATCTTGGGAGCAAGTAAGAGGTCGTTGTATACCTGGGCGATAACAGTATTTATTTATTCTCTAGTCCTCTTACTTTTTCTTAAGCGTCTGGTTTAAACAGACTTCCGCAGGTAAATTGGGCAATTAATGCAACTTAACAGATTTGATTCATTGAAGCGGTTATGGGGATAAGTGTTTGTGAAGCATGAGTCTTCTGGTATTGTACAATCAGGAAAATTACATTCGATACATTATAAAAAGTGATCATTGTATTACTTATTAACAAAATACCAAAAGGTATGTAACTGTGTCTATTTCAAAGTGTAGTTCCCAGAGGTTCTGAGATAATCAAGCGGAACTTTGATTTTAATTTGAACAAATATTCCAGGAAAAAAAAATAGAAACCAAAAACAAATTTAAATAAAATATGGATGAAGCATGCACAAAAATATTGGAAGAATAGGGTACCAACATTTAACTAGGAAAGTAATCTTAATAAGCCTGATTATGAAAATAATTTAATTTAACACATTTACTGTACAAATTGATAAGTTTTTTTTTAAAAATGCATTGAATCATATGCACATGACGCCCGACACAAATATAACACAATGTGAAGCAATAGAAGAAGAAGAATGTAAACTTTAACATTAGCCTTTAAAACGCGGAGGACCGTTCTTCCAATGATGTTTAAACAAAAGATCTAAGAAAGACAAATATTGATGGACTTATTACAGAGAATTATTTCACACTGCCAGAGAAAACTTAGCTATTTAATTGCGCTAATAGGACATTGAAGCGATATAATAAAGACGGTAAACAAGCAGGTCACAGTTCGTACAAGTAATAGTTATTACATCAATGACTATTTGAACAACGTTACAGTTGATAGTGCTAACATAAAATTTGGTGGTTGAATTGCAGGTGCTAATCTAATTAGACTAATTAATGTATGTGGAATACCCTTCTTAATAACAGCTCACGGGATCGGACATAACGAGTGCCCAATGAACAAGTAACTTGGCACATATATCCATCATTATCCAGAAGGAACTCTTAAGGGGTTGAGAACTTTTAATAACATTTCGTGTGGGGCCGGGGGCCCCTAATTCGTTTTTTTCTTATATGAGCTATATAAAAAAATGACCGACAAATACTCCTGCATGAATAGATGGATCTTGACCAAATTTAGTACACGTACACTTTATTATCCATATTCAAATACAAAAGGATACTGAACTCATAATATCCATCCCTCTGGGGCGGAGGGCCCCCATTTCATTTTCCTTATATAAGCTATATAAATACCAATAGACTTAGACAACACTATAGTTTCTACGTGAATTGATGGGTATTGCCTTAGGATGGTAGCAATACACTTCACTGTCCGTACTGCCTTATCGGTGGATTTAAAACTATTGATATACAATCTAGAATTTTCCAGAAATTTCGATAACTTTAAAACGCTATATCTATGGCACGATCAAATCGGGGATCCTATCGGGAAATGGGATAACATTGGAAAGATAGGTTCCTAGATGGAACGTGATCCCATAGAAAACAGTATACTAACGGGATCTGTAGGTCACCGGGATCGGGGTCCTAATGCAATCCCGGGCCACGCCGGGTATATAGGTTAGTTATTAATAAACACTAAAGAAATGCTGTACATCGCTATTTATTTATATTTTTTTTACTTACGTAATGAAATGCGAAATAAACGATGTTAATGGGATATCAATTCAAAAATCTATTTGTAATGCCCTTTGTTATTTGCCAGCGAATTTTTCTTTGTTGGTTATTTTTAATTTTTTCTTTAGAGGGTTAAAACAAAATGGAAAAATAAGAATTTGACAGCGCTCGCTGGATTTGATTTCATAACAGAATTCAGTTAATTACAAGAGCGGGCCACCAGAATACGGTGCCAAAAGATCAGTTTGCCACCCAAACAGGTTGTCGCTAGAAAGAGAAGGGTTTCACCAGAGCAGGCTGCATCAGATCCTGGTTTCACCAGAGCAGGCTGCATCAGATCATGGTGCCACCAAAACTGGTTATCATGATAAGCAGACTACAAGCAAGCAGGTTCGTGGGGAAGTCTGGTAAAAGGAGGGGGGATTGTGACTACATGAGTTCACCTGACTGGTCGGCATCAAACCTAATGAGGCCACATCGGTACTGTCACTTTGAACAGGGAAAAAAGGAGGGGGGGGGGGGCATTAAAGGTGGCTCATTAAAGCCCCTCTTAAACTTTTTTTGATAATTTAAAATGCTGAAATGCATTTTTGCGCATACCTAAATTTATATTAAAACCATTCTACAGTAAATCGGAGACCAACAGTAGAGATGATAATGGAGATTAAGCTGTCACCTTGTGTTTATACATAAGCTTTCACTTTCAATTTTTTATTTAATATTTGCGATTTATAATTTTGGGTAATTTTTAGCTCAAAAAGGTACCGATACACCGTAATGGCGCGTAACGACACACACACACACAAAGAACATGTTGCGGAACATATGAAACTGATTTTGTAACTTTTCAAGAAAACTGAATTTGGTTTTGGAGAATTTCATTTTTTTAAAAATTATACAAACATGCCTTCAACCTAATGCGCTAATACTTACAATTCTCTGTGCTAAATATCTTAAATAAGTATGTTTTGCCGATTATTTTATTATTGTAATATTTTTGGGTTGTTCTACTCTGTAAAGCTATTAATATTAATAATATTTAAAGAATTTCAGGATCATTATGCGTGATAAAACTAAAAAATAAGGAAAAAAATTCATACGCATTGTAATATTTTTTAAAGTTGTTAAACATAGATACGACATGCAGATAATGGTTATTCAATTTCATCAGCATTTTTTGAAAAATTCAATAACATGTTCACGAAACAAATATCATATGATCACACATTTGATCACTCACTCAATTACTCAATTACAATCACACACGCACTCACAAGACTACACACGAAAGGACATCAGTGGTCGGGGGGGGGGGGGGGGGGGGGTGGAAGTATCTTTAGCAACGAATGTGAATAACATACCGTTTCATATATTCCAAAATTTATTTTCAATGAATGTTTAAAATAAATTGTATAGATTTAATTGATTAAAATAATAACATATTTCAAATGTGCATTCATAACAAGGAAAAGAAACGTCAAGATGAATAAAAATAAAACGTTTATTTGTGTGACATCTTACATTTTTATGTGAAGCGCAGTGAGCTCAGACCTAGGCTGGGGTACCGCGCTATATAAGATAAGACCACATTCGGCGGGCCGCAGTATTTATGCTTGCCGAGCATGTTGGCCACCCCTGCTTTTATGGGACACACAATTCCCTTTTTTTCTTCTTTACAAAAAAAAAGGTAATAATGGGGGAGACTGCAATCAGGTTAGCACAATAGGAAATTAGTAAAACACAGTAAGGTTAAACCTGATAAAAGGAACGCAACAAAACAACGAACGTGTCGGCAGGAAGCCTTCATCAGCGAACAAACAGAAAAACGAATAAAATTAAAAAATGTATCAAAAAATATAATCTAGCACTTAGCTCAGATGTAGTATCCAAGAGGGCAGCAAAAGATTAGTAACAGAAAATAAGTGGGAGAAAGGTAAAATAGGTATGACATCTGGCAGCGGGTGCAAACAATAGCGTAGATAACATTGCGGCTAGTGCAAAGGAAACCGCCGAGTATCTGAAAACTGCCCATAGGCAGTTATTATTTTCTTCTTTATTTCTTCTTTAATACGATCAAGCTTTTGAAATCGCCAATAAGGTTTCATGGGTAGCATTGATAGTTTCCACAAACAGAACATGTGATTGAAGGTCGTGCTGACATAGCTACGTGTCAAAAAGTGAACATAAATCACCTTGATTAAATTGGGTTTCTTGTAAAAGCTATGCGAAGGTTAGTCCGACCCAACAGCAGATGTTACAATGTGAGCTAAACAAAATGACTTATGGAATCAATAGCCAAAGTAGGCAGGCGGAAGTAAAGATACACAAGTTAATTAATCGATACTACCTGAGAAAATCATGACAGCCAAAGTGACAAGACGCCAATATTTATAAGGGAATGGATATAATTCTTAGCTGGAAAAATTATTGAATTCATCCAACGTTTTCATTGCTTCATAAACACCATTAAAATGTAAATTTATGCACTTGTATATTCTCAATATCTTTCTGCCAAGCTCCATTGATACACTTTTCTTCATTGTTTTATATTTTTAACCTTGTTTAAGTGCTTGGATTCAAATTATCCATAACATATTAGTACAACAAATGAAATTAGCTAAACCTGAGATGCCAGTTTCGGCACGTTAGATTGAATGCGATGAATATTGTTGTTACACGCCAAGTCATTACCCAAATACAATTTAGAAATGTTAAGACACTAAATTCTAGACAAGTACAAAAGCAGCACGCTACTTTTAACTTGTAAGAAATTATTACTGTAACACTGTAATTTAAAAACACTATAAACACTTAAACCGAGCCTAAACAAATTTAATGTTGCTTTTTTGCACACACACACACACACATATATCATAGTGATATGCTTTTACAAATGGATTCAAGTTTCAACAATTCATCAAGTCGCAGGTCAAGGAGACACAGAAAGAGTTGGGAAATTCGTGTAAACTTTGGCCTAAAAAAATCTTCGGTGAAGAGGAAAATAGAATAACTAAGAAGCCTTAAATATATTACGTCCACAATATACGAGTTGGTATCCGAAAGTTCCGAGATCAAGGATAAGAAAATATTTAGGCTTAATTTATTTTAAAAATTACTGCTATCGCCTTCAATTTATACAACGACCCTCTATTGCCTTTTGCACACCTTAAAATCACAATACAAAGCTGTTTAATACCAATTTATGATTTCGTTTTGTATTTGTTCTTGAATGTTGAAACGCAAACCCTTATACGACAATGTTCATTTTGGGGCACCATGCAAAGTCTCAAGTGGTAAATCAAGATTTCATACCCTAAATACATTTATTGAATCTAGTATGTATGCTATAGATAAATAGTCGTCGGCACTCTCAAAAAGCTCAAGGAAAACTCCAGGGAACTAACTTCCTAGCATCGAGAAGCATATGGGAGTGGGTGCTGTGTAAGTATCTCTTTTCAGTCTGCATAACTTGTTCCACCCATATTACAGCGGTACTTGATCATTCGACGTTGGTTCACGTAATTCATTCATTTGTTCAACATTTTCTAACGTTTCGCTGGTCATTTTTCGCCCCTATCCGTTCGCCACTATCATAATAAGCTCGATTGGCCTTGAACCATTCATGCCAAAAAGTAGCCTCTTGTTTGAATTAAGGCTGTCCAACCAGCCCCTACCATATACGTGCCTTCTTAATTAACTATATTACAATTGCTTTATTGATTCCGTAAATTAAAATACTACATGAAAGCTGTTTTTTTAAACACAACATTTTTTGTGTGCGTAGGAAGATCAAAAGATGGCGGGCCATAAATTGAGGACATTATTAAACTGTTGTAAAAGTTTGCTGCCGACCATATGAAAATTTAATTTAAAATATCAATACGTTGGAATTAGTCCAGTAAAAATGTAGTAGTTTATTCTGGACGAAGTCAGGGCTACAAGGCCTGAACACAAAGATGCATCCAGGATAGTAACATTTGGTTTAAAAGTGTGAGAAACGTTAATGTATATAATATACACATAGAGAGCTGTTTCGCCGGTTCAATCCAAATAACCACCTGCTTACCGGGGTTCATAATAATGGTATGTTGCATTAAACATTTCTATCAGAACATGTCAATAATCTGTGTGTGTGTCTTGCTGTTTAATTAATTTTGAGTCTCTATCGCCTCGTTTAGCTTGCTTGACATCTTGCCATGATGGTTGATGGGGGTGAACTGCATGACTAATCCACTCGCTTAACAATTGGTATTGGTATTTACTAGGGCTTAACCGGTCCGGGTATTTTGAGAAAATATGCGGTGGGTCTAAGTGTTACAAAAAAAAAGTTAACTTCTCATTTTCTGTAATAAATCTACTGCTCTATGTTGTAGTGAGAGTGCATAGCCTTCGTCAATCGTTTGGGTGAAGATATAACCCACCGATAGGTACAGGCAATTGCCGGCTCCGGAAATAGAGAAGACATTGTACAAAAGCCCGTCAACAGAGAAGACACTGTCGTTCATTTTATAACAAATATTTACAAAATCGCAGTATAACGAAAATAACAATACCTTGCTGTACCAGGCTTAGGAAAAGACTCACAAGCGCGCACATGCCCGAAGAAAAATGACCCAGATCTGTGTGGTGTGCAGCCCCAGGACAAAGATGTAAAAAAAAAAAATCAACATATTTACAGGAGTTCATACGTCACGCATGAAGCTAGCTTTTCACTCAGTACTAATAATATAAAACATGTGGAGTTTTTGAGAAGAGAGGGGGAAAAAAAGGGGGAGGGCTGTTTTGAAGAGAAAGCAGGGCGTTCCAGAAGAAAAATATATATAAGAGAGAGACGTTGTTGTTACCAGCAGAAATATATTTTTTTAAATAATAAATATACTTCTCGCATCGATAAGTATGAGGAATTTAAGTAATGTACATAGCAATTAACTATGAAAGTAAATCAGCAAGACAATATAAAAATACGATTTATTTATATATATATAACTTCTACAACATGAAGATACTTTTGACAGCATGTTTGAATATTACTATACATGAATACTCTTTTTAAAATGAAATAATGTAACACAGTTATACCCACGCACAAAAACAGCCTATACAATGTTATTAAAAAAAAAAAAAACTGTCTCATACTTGCTCCTCTCTTAACCCCTTAGTCAGGCCACACGTGAAACATATACATTTCCAAAGCGTGGCGATCTGTAACGATGTGTCGACATTCTTTTAAGAAGCAAAACTTGTGCGACCAGTAAAAAGTTCCGAACCCCCCCCCCTTTTCCAGTGATTTCACAAACTGACGTTGTTGCATAAAAAAACACAAAAAACAGGAACTACGACCTACACACCTTGTCGTTGACACGGGACCAATTTGTAAAATGACACACTGCAGCTTATGTTATGAATAAAGCCAGGTAAGGTCCAACACATAACCAGAAACTATCACACGCGATTGTTAGTAATGCTTCACATAAGAACAAACACAATTCATCGTTTCCTTTAACTAAGGCTATGTGAGAAAGGGGAACAACAATATACACGTTTCGTTTTTCCATGAAGTAAGATATTCTGAGAAGTAAGATATTCTGAGAAGTAAGAAAAATTGCCATGAGAGCGACCGCTCAGTCATCAAGCTAAACGGTTCTCAAAGAGTTTATAGAGTTACTATGGCTGGGGCAAGGCAACCACACTGTGCATGTAAAATGCTTGAAGGTTGGCATAACAAATAAAAAATCGTGCGCTTGATTACGTAAGCACCAAAAGCACGCAAAAAAAAACAAAAAACACACATTCTTTACCCATCGTGCTGTGTGCCGACTTGTGGTTGCTCTGCTATTAGCATTGGTGGATAGATGGAGCGACATCTGGAATCCTCACGCCCCCCCCCCCATAATTAATTGCAAAAATGAAGGATAATTTGATTAAAAATTGAAATAATAGCATTAGATATATAATAAGTCATTATTTACCGCAAAGGTTTAGTCGAGGAAGATAAGCAGCAAAACAATTCAATGTAAAGGGATTAAACAGTATTACCTTTCTTGAGCGGGACGGACACCATCCACTCGGGAATTATTATTATTATTATTATAGATGGATTTGTGAGCTTTTTTTTTTTTACACATTGCAGATGATTACATTTTTTTTCTTGGCATCCGTCCGTCACAAGGTGACGATGGTATGGAATTCGCAGGACGAAATCCACAAGGCCTGGGATTATTCTTTCTAGGATTATTAGCTGGTTCCCAACAGCAAATCGCCTCTCTCGACGCCGCTGGATGACCCCAGGGGGACATCTACATGATTACAATTTTACAATGATTACATTTAATGCCATATATTCTGTGATATATTTGCCTACATGTTGAATGGATCCAAAGTGCTTATTTAATTAAATTGAAAAATTTGCTGCCCCTGCATTTTTAAGAAAATAGACATTTGATATTTTTAGACATTTGCCATGAGCTGACATTTCACTGTAGACACTTGTTGTGGACGAAAGAAGTTAATGGAACGCTAAAACAGTATCTGTCAGATGATGTGAAGAGATGTATTATTGGAAGAGGGCTTTGAGCATGTCGCATAAACAAAAATACATTTATCATGGAAATTAAAGAGATTTATATATTTACTTTTAAAATACTTCAGTTTAAGGAAAGAATGTCTTTGTACTCTGACAATGTAAATGTTTTTATCATTACGTTAACAAAAGATTAATGATGGGTGATACAGAATATATTAATAATATTAACAAAACAAAAACCAAAACTAATATTTTTATTAAAATTAATAAATTCTCAAGTCTTGTGTATTTTGTGTTACAATGCCATTCCCCTCATTGCACATAATGTAGAAACCAAATAAACAGTAAAAATAGCTCACAGCAGAAGTCTTAACAACTGTTCTACTTATTCAACTCCTCCTTCTTTTTAGACAATAAGGACACTTTGCAGAAGATCTCTGAACATATTTAATTTTATATTCATCCTGAAGGTCGAATTCTTTTTAAAAAATCCGATCCTACAAGTTTGTTATAATCATTGACACATATGTTCATTAAAGAAATGCAATAATTCATTTGTGGGTTCACACGATCAAATTTTCCTTCAAGCATTTGATGCAATTCGTGTATGAAGCCTTGTCACAACTTTTAAATTTGATCAAATCCCCCCCCCCCCCCCCCCCCCCAAAAAAAAAAAAAGAAACCACGCACAAAATAGTGCGTTCATACAACAATTTGACGCGAAATTTGATAGTGTGAACTGACGTTAAATCATACCCGGCTAGGGGTGTCAAGAGACGACAAAGGAAATCTAGCTTAAGGTCAGATGTAAATAAAATCAATTTTGAAATAATACAAATACAATGACATTTGACATATATAAACTCGTTAACAAAGATATCTTCGATGCAAAGAAATAAAGTTTGTGTGCTTTCAAAAAAAAAATTATTAATCTGTACCTGAAACATGAATTGTTTGACTTTACTGTTTACAGCAAGATGTGGATGGGAGCTGAATTAAATTAAGTTACTTACAATGGTTGTGGTTTGGAAAAGAAATGAGACCCGGCCATGTCGATGGGGAGCTTACATTGATTAGAAATAAGTGAAACATTAAATGATAAATGTCCACAGAAACATCCATTGAAGATATTTTTTGACAGGTAAAATTACGTGATGATCATTTTTAGAAGCGGAGACAACGAGATAGCTTAGAAGCGGAGACAACGAGATAGCTTAGGAGCGGAGACAGCGAGATAGCTTAGAAGCGGAGACAGCGAGATAGCTTAGAAGCGGAGACAACGAGATAGCTTAGAAGCGGAGACAGCGAGATAGCTTAGAAGCGGAGACAACGAGATAGCTTAGAAGCGGAGACAACGAGATAGCTTAGGAGCGGAGACAGCGAGATAGCTTAGAAGCGGAGACAACGAGATAGCTTAGGAGCGGAGACAGCGAGATAGCTTAGAAGCGGAGACAGCGAGATAGCTTAGAAGCGGAGACAACGAGATAGCTTAGAAGCGGAGACAGCGAGATAGCTTAGAAGCGGAGACAACGAGATAGCTTAGAAGCGGAGACAGCGAGATAGCTTAGAAGCGGAGACAACGAGATAGCTTAGAAGCGGAGACAACGAGATAGCTTAGAAGCGGAGACAGCGAGATAGCTTAGAAGCGGAGACAACGAGATAGCTTAGGAGCGAAGACAACGAGATAGCTTAGAAGCGGAGACAACGAGATAGCTTAGAAGCGGAGACAACGAGATAGCTTAGAGCGGAGACAACGAGATAGCGGTCTCAAGTCAAGAATATTCCCCAGGTCAACACAAAGTTTCAGTATGCTATTAAAAATACGTAACAAAAAACATCGCAAGGTAAATGCTATATAAATAGAAAATGCAATAAAAATATTCTTTCTAATCTATAAAACTTTAACACAAACTATAATTAATTAAACAGCGGTAGAAATGTCCTTAAGATTTGAATTTCCGTTCTAAATTATTTATTTCACGCGTAGTAAGCAAAAAATCAGTATGCAAATTAATTAACCTCTTCAAAAAAAAAAAAAAAAAAAAAAAAAATGAAGCTTAACTTATAGGTTCTCAAAGTTGTTGAACAAGGGGCCGCGGTTCACTGCGCCCCTCCCCTCGACACTGTGTAGGGCCGGACTTAAGTTCTTTTTTAAAATATAAACGAATGCCTATGTACTGCACATATTGTATTTGTTGAGCTAGAAAATAAAATAAATAAATAAAATATTTAAAAGAAAAAGAACAACTTTTAATCAGCATAAACTTAGAATTTGAATGGGAATTATAGGCCTGCTTTTTAACTAATGTTCTCTGCCACAACTTTTTCTCGGATTCCTGCCCGTCCTATCTAACCAAACGTCTTTCTATCTATTCATCACTTCGACAGCTTCGCTCCTCCGAAGACACGCGTATTATTTCTATTCCCAAGACACGCACTAAAACATACGGTGAACGATCTTTCTTTTTCTGCGCCCCAAATAATGGAATTCCCTCCCACTACACATCCGCAATATACCGACCATCCAGACCTTCAAACCTGCACTCAAGACACATCTCTTTAAACTTTCCTAGCCCGACTGACTCCCACCCCCCCCCCCCTCTGACCGATAAACGATGCTGCTATGTGCCGTCCATGGCTTGACATGCATTTAGTTCTTGGGTGGGCGAGTTGAATATATATATATTTATTTATATATTTATACAGCTGTTTTTAATAATATTTAAAGGTATGCAATTTTTTAATGTCATGATTGTGTTTGGTAATATTTTTATATTTTTATGTGCAGCGTGGTGAGCCCAGCACTAGGCTGGGGTACCGTGCTATATAAGGCCACTGTAATAATAATGAGATGCTAGGCGGACCTGGTTAAGACAAATGTTAAGGATCTGTACCACAGGTCGTAGTTTGAGGACCCCTGTTAACTCTTTTTTTTAAATACGTACTTCTGGCCCATGAGCTAGACAAAATGGAACAGCCCCAGCGGAATTTAAAAAAAATAAATCATAAACATTTTAATTTTTTTTAAAATATTCACTGGTGGCTGACTGATGCCTAAAATAAGCATTTTGCATATAAAATGTACCGTTAGTTTTGTGTATGGGTGATATTTTAAAAATATATATTTCAAAGTGAGATATTTTATCAAAGTCTATTAAATAAAAGGTTCCAAAATTTTATAAAAATATCTCTTAATAATATAAGCTAAAATTTTAATTTAAAAAATATAAATCATCCAATCTTTTTTTTTTAGATTATCATTATCATTTACTTTATAATGCTGCAATTGTAGCGTTTCGCACAACACCAGAGCATTTATCGTTGCTACTTTCAGAACCAATGCAGTTTTAAATATCGAAATTTGAGAAAGATATCATTAAGAACCTCACATTAAACACAGCAAAATATAGGTTCCATTTAAATGTGTACAAAACGATTCTCTCGTTTTTAGCATAATTATAAAGCTTGCATGGGGATTATAAGACATTTGCAGAACAGACTACTTTATCTTTCAAACAGTGTACCACTTTTTAAAGGAGGGTCACTTCTGTTTTGTTTGCCAGCAGATCAATGACACAACCAATCAGTTGGCAGCATGTTCTGAGACTATTTGTAACGCTTCTAACAGCAGTGATCAAATTTTAAAAACAAGACCAAAACAACACCCTCTTAAACACACTTCCCGGTGCCAGCACAGCCAGCATGTGGAGAACACACCAAACGCAGTGAGCCAGAACCATGAAAAAAAAACATTATGAGGAAGAGGGCAAAGAAGTAGAGCGACTCTCATACCAAATGGTATAGCCGTGGGCGGGACTACGTTACAAAGATGTTATTGAGGACTGGCTACGGATTAAGAGAACATTTATAAATATATATTTTTGGCAGGGTTCAGTAGAGTGGGAGGGGTCGGCCCCCCTCGGGGGGAGGGGGGCGCGATGATACAACTTAAAGTAGAACAGAAAGTACGCAACACATAAGAGTGATTTCTTTTTTTTTCCTCGCTCCCATGAACATCCTTCCGTGTAAATACATGTATTTACAGATCTGCCAGTGGTCTAAGTAATATATTTTGATGAGTATGGTATTCATGCAATTTTAAAAGCCAAGGGCAGCAAAATCGGGGACCTCATGTTCTAGTTACGCAACTGGATGTGTCAGACACAAACTCTAGCTACGACACTGGATGTTTCATTTTGCTATACGTTATACCGAAAAGTCATAAGGGTGGTGTTCAAAATATATTCTTTCCTTTTCAGCTTTAGAAATGATTTCAATTTATTTATTTTTTCTTTTAAGGAAACTTACATTTAGGTCCAAGATGGAATTCTCAGAATATTTCAACAGGCATTTTAACCAAAACCAAAGCTTTATATTTCGGAAGCTTACTTCTATAAATTCTTTACCTTTTTTCCTTCCACACAGCAGAGATACCACCATTCGTAGTACTGGGAGCATAGCTGTGACGTCGATAAAAGACAGGAGAGAAGGGGAGAAATAAGTGGCCGATATACCAGTCAAAAAAAAAGAAGGAAATTATACCGAAAAATATCAGGGTTGCGCCCCCCCCCCCTTTTTTTTTTCCTCTCAGCTTTGCGGAACGGAGGACTGGAAAGGGTGGGTTATGGAGGATGTGAGCCAATTTACTTCAGACCAGTCGCATATCTAGGACACAATATGGACTGGCTTGAGGGTTCGTAGTCTATCCTCTGTCTACTATATAATTCCTACAATGGAGCCGCAATAAATCGCAAAAGAAATGCATTAACATTTATTTTCTTAGTACCTGATGCAATATCATAAATCTACAGTTCAATCACCAAAAAAAGAATATATTTTTTGAGTCATTATATGAAGGATTACGGTCATTAAAAAAGGTAATAATTAATTATACAAAAAAGCGAGTTTTAAACTTACAGCAACTAGTAAAAAGCTGTATGCACTCAAGTAGGTGGTAGGAAAGCTGATGATTTCAATAGAAAGAATAAACGCTACACCTTTTAACATTAAGAATTTCGTTGTAAATGTCAAATAAAATCAATCAAATTGCATTAAGCTCATGGTCTTATCGAAAACTTTATGACCTTTGACAAATAAATACATGGAGCTTATATGCTTCTGATGAAACTTAAAAATCATCATATAAACATAAAGCAGAGGTACAGTTGCAGTTATTTCAACTAAAACCATAATATTACAGTAATATTATTATTACTTTGGCTTAACCTGGTCTCGTTGAAAACGAATTTGGAGAAACTTTAATGTACAGTTCCTAAAGTTATATATATGTATTTTTACTAAGACCCCAGAGGTTGACAGTATATTTGATTAATTTTATATTGACATTTTCTGATATAGTGTTATAAATCGATATATATGATCTCATTGTATCACCAATGAAAACTAAACCAGCAAAAATCATAAAAGCAAAACTCCTTGTCGTTCCCTATATAGTACATTTTAAACAACATTTAGTGTTTTTTTTTTTTTTAAACCACCGGTTTAATATTAGGTAAGTTTTAAGAATTGGTTCCTTAAATAGCAATTATATAATAATGTAATGACAAGCTAGTTCATGTGGTGTATGGGGTCAAAGCAGCTAATGGATGTTTGGTAAGGATTTCCATTTAAGCATACGAAACACTGGCTCATTAAAGTGTACATCCTACCGACAACTTTCGCACGAGTACCTACGTTGTAACACACCAGTTACTATTTAAATAGTCTAAAGGACAGCATTTTTAAAACACATTTTATATATATAAGGATTACCCAACATAAGCAAATGAAAATACATTTACCCTAAACAGACGCAGCTTATTCGCAGGTAAACATCAACTTTTTGCAGGGCTTGACTAACCAAGACACGTTGGACGACTTTCCATTGTTGGCAAGAGCCCCAAGCAATGCAGCAAAACGCAACTATTTTAGCACATATTATATTTGACTACAGCAACGTACGGTCCTTCCAAGACGCTCAAACTAACAAGAAATATTAAGACCGACCCCTGTAGTTTTGTTTGCAAGAAAAATATACTCAACGTCATTGACGATATTTTGTGCAATAACTGGAAGCAGAACTGTGAAGTCTTGAGTCAAAGTATTTTTACAGACTTGAATTAATAGCGGATTCATAATATACTAACAATCATTTCAAAATGTCGAATAATTTGGACATAATGCACGAGCAAAATGACAGAATGACCATGACGATTACTGAGATATAAAAAAAATAACAACACAAACAATGACAAAGCATAGCTACTTGCGCCAGACCATCTCTGTTATATTAGGGAAACCTCATCACTTTGACACCCCTTGCCACCCCGCCTAACCAATCTCACACACAAAGCCTCTCTTCAAAATGCCTATTTCCTTTATACCGCCTACTAGAGCCACTCAAATAGTGAAATAAAGATACGACATTAAACATTCAAGAAAATTACACTAAGAATTCTCATACAAGCTTCTGTCATTGGCTTGGGACATAAGTAAGGGGAAAAAAGAGCTGATTTGGCTTTTTACCCCTACTTCTCTTCGAAACAAAAAAAAAAAAAAACAAGAAAATACCTCACCAGCTCTCCTCACCTCGACGAGGAATCGATCGAATTTGTCTGCTTGACTTAATGGGGAAGAATTGGGAATGGGATTACACGAGGGCCGTCGTCTGTGCTTCTGATGACGTCAATATCTTAACTTTACACAAAGAAAAATAGAATTTTTTTTTAAGAAACTAACACAAGATATCATTTTTTGGCCTAAGATGGAGGAGCAAAAAAACGTATTTTCCTCAAAACACCACTAGTTGCACTCGGGCTATATTGAAAAAAAATAGTAGAGACACGGAAAGGAAATTAAACAGTGGATTCTAGCTTAAATTATGGCCTTCGGAGACCAAAAAAGCTTACACACCCCCTTTGGAAATTTCTGAAAGATCTCAGGAATTTTGAAATTCGTCTTTGGACACTAAAATTTCACTATATTCTGATTTTTAAAGGATATAATGAGTTTATTTAATCTAAAGTTGAGTAAAGTGAGTTTAGTTACATAATAGGTATGACTCTGCACAGAGTTACGTAAAAAGTGAATTTATATTTATTCATATCCAGAGACGGTTTCAATGTCTGGCATCTGGGCACTTGACTCACCCTTGTCATGAATAATAATATCGCTGAAAGAGTTAAAATGTTAAGAATATTCGCTTAGCTGACTCATGAAAGTCAATGTGTGTGAACATCTTCCAGTTTTTAATGAATCAGTCTGTTTAAGTTAATGATACTATTGTTATAATGTTTACATACTGTAAAAGCTTGGCCAATCAAAAAGATTAGAGGGTATAAATCTAAAAAATTATTGAAATTGAGACAAAGAAAAAAAAAAAAAAAGGATACCTTTTGTTTATAGATGGAATATTGATTGAAAATATTTGTGTAAATAATTTTACATTTAAGAAAAGTGTTTCCAAATTTTTTATCTTTTATTTGTTTGAAATGAATGACTCAAAATAAGTGGCGTACTTCTTTTTACTTTAATAAAAAAAATAATCTTGAAATATTATTAATTCCATAGAAAACTATTCAAATTTAAGTATAAAAATGAAGCAATACCGTGTCTGACACGCGTGTTAAACGTTTTATCGTTCAAATAGTGTGTGCAATGTATTTACATTAAACATGCATGCAAATCAAGAGATTAATTAGACCCGAAGCAAGTTGATCTAAAGAGCAGAGCCGGCGCGTGGGCCCTTCAGCCCCTGCGGCGTCCAAAGTTGTGTTAAGTCATATTTTTTAAACATCAACTTTGAATGCAGGGGGCACAAAACCGACAAGTGTCAGGGGCCTCCAAAAGTGACATGGCGGCTCTCCTAGTGAAGAGGGTCGCAATACTTAAATTTAAATTAATAAATGTCAGTTCTGAAAAAGAATTACTTATAAACAAACGTAGTGTATTTTAAATATGTAATAAGAGTGTAATTTGGAAATTCTGTTAAGTTTTTAAATTCATCAGTTCCAGTAACATTAAAAACATAAAACAATGTTTAAATTGTTCTTTAAAAAAAAAAAAAATAGTCTTGAGACATTTGGAAATGTTTCAGTATCTTTACTCTTTAAATTAATTAACTAGAGCAAGAAACTCGATCTAATTTAAATTGGACTAAATCCATGGCTCCACGCAAAAAGTCAACAATTCTACAAACAAACTTTACTCTGGGGATTCATAAGCAATAGGACCATTCCTAAACGAGTGAATGTGTATTAGTATTTGGGTTTTAGTGGCGACGGGACTAAACATAAAATGAATGTATAGGTGGTATAAGTTGCGCACAAGTATGGACCAATATATCCAAATGTAGTTGGAAAACTATCACTATACAATTGCCAAAGGGTTTTAGGGAAGGTCTTTTTTGACTCTTTTGACCGTCCTTAGAGTTTGCCACCTGGTTAGAGGACTAACCCTCTCTACACAGTCGGTTTTAACACAGACAACACAGACAACGTGACTGACATTTCAGTGGCATTGGTTTGGACGCACTGGGAGAGAGCTCTGCACTGCTTGCACCAACCAAGACGAAAATGTATCGTGTGTGTGTGGAAAGGCGGGATAGGGGGAAAGTAGGCCAACCAAGCAGACTTTATTGGGGCAGTGTAAAGGGGTGATGGATATAGGGCGTCGTTGTGGAGAGGGGAATAGAGTCAAACATGACGTCAAATAGTCTGTGGAAAATGGGGCACCAAACAGATTTATAAAAATTCTAATATGAACTTAAAACTGTTGCCAGTGTAATCACAGAGTTTGAAGAAAAAGTTAGTAGATCGCAGACAAATACATAAAATGGTATTTCTATTAGAATCAGAACTGATCCGGTTCAAACGATCGCAATGGTAAAGAGCGATTTTGATGGTAATCGATTGAAATACATTCGTTAATATGCACTATGTTTAGCATAGCAAAAATGACTGACACGATAGAATTATATAATGCCAGAGAGCAAATGGAACCCATAATTCTCTCTGTCTCTCTCAGGTCCACAACCACTTGTGACACGATTATCTTTCCACATTACAAAATATAGGCCTATATATATAAATATTATTTGAAAAATTAGCTGGGATCACGACCCAGATGACGAATGAATCCACCAAGGACCTCCACCAACATGATGACTGGAAAGCACCAATGACGACCCGACCTTGCATTGAAAAGCGATCAATGACATAGCCGCCACCCCCACCCCCTCAGCCCCAGAAAGTCAACCGTAGAACAGGGAGGTCGAAGTATATGGAAAGAATGCGGGAAGCTGTGCTATTGACATGGCTAATAATATTTAGGAATTACAATTATTGATCATTTCCAACACAATTTTTTTCGATTTAGACAAGACGTTGAGGTGCTTAGATCAAGAACAACGGTGATTTTTTTTATCTTGACATTATATTATCCTAATGTGTAATTTTCATCTAGCTTTCATTAGCTAGTTATTCATCTATCTTGTTAACTCTGAACACTTAACTCACACTTCCGCGACTTAAATGCATTAATATTATTTGTTCAAGAGCTATACTCGGGTGGCAAGGTCTTGATGTTTCATCAGAAACGTCCAAATATTACTTATCCACTAGTGAGATGAAAATTATGAATGAAGAAGTTGCAGGTAAATTATCATATTTTTTATTTATTTATTTATTTTACTTTTGATCGGATGAGAACTTGTGTTGGTAGTGGACATTGTCGGGTTTAGGAATAGGTGGTGTAGGTGGCTGCCTAGAGCGGCACTTTTCTATATTAATATATGAAATTATGCCTTTGAAAGTAGTCACTTTATGTTTTGTAGAAATTATACAATGACATCAAGGATAGGGCTTTTTTTTTTTAATCAGTGAAATTGTTTTTGGGCTAATACTCCCAATCACTATTGCGAGTGCTGAGAGGAACTTTTCAAAGCTCAAACTCATAAAAACATATCTTTGTTCTATCATTTCTCAAGATCGTGTGGTTGATTTTGCTACAATTTCCAGACAAAGAACGATTGCAGGGGAGTGGGATATGTATGAAATAATAAAGGATTTTACTTATGCAAAAGCAAGAAAAGTATATTGTTCTTAAAAGATACTGTTATTGTTAAGACACTTTGATAACATTTTCTGTTAAGGATGTTTTTGTTTCTGGAGCATACTTTTTTAAATACTCTGCGGAAGCTTGAAAATAATTTTTATCTTGAAATAAACTGTTAAATTAAAAAAAAAAATATTTTAAATGATCTTAATCTTAAGGCTATTTTAAGAATTTAAGTCTTTTTGTAAATTATAATAAAAATATTAATTACCATTTTCATCATTCGCATAGATCTAATACTACAAAATTAGTACAAAATGCAGTTTCCTTAAATGCAGTAAACATTTATGCTTAAGGGGCGGAGAGGCACTTTTTGTTCTCGCTTATAGCACAAAACTTGCAAAAGCCTCACTGGAAGTGGACTAAAAGTTAAATGGAAGTGATGATCTGTGTGATGAAATTATATATATTTCTAGATACATGTCATCAACATAATAGTGTTGTGCTTTTTTTTAGACTATTTTTTAAACTTGTCATTGTCAAGGCTAACTCATTTAACAATACATACATTCATACATATATAATACAAAATATCATACCAATTTGCATGTAACTACGGCGAAAAAAAGCGTTACGACTCGGCTTGCGACTAAAAATTTGCACTAAATTTAGCGATTATATTTATTATACATCTACTTTAGAGAGGAAGAAAACTCCCTAAATGTCCGCTGCCTTGCAACTACGGTTTCTCAAGCGGGATCCCAGTCCAATTTTTATTATACTTATATAATATAAAGAATTTCCCAAGAATTTATCCCATCCCGGTACTCAATTTTATCCCGTTTTCCCGGGTTAAGCTGAATCCAGGGAAATGAGAAACCCTAATTGCAACTGTTCACATCCTTAGAATGACACCGGGAGTAAACCAAGGGCAAAATCAACACCAAGTCCCTAAGGCAGTTAAATGTAAATTTAACTTTATCCATGGCAACTCCTACAGGACAACAGCTTGTGTCAAGATGTATCGATCTTGTCGCTCCCTAGGAACCACCAGCCGCGTGGGAGGTGGGACTGTTGTGAGGCAACAGCTGATTCTCCGAACCTAAAATGGCCAGGACAACGTCTATTACAACTGTTACTGGTTATAGGTCATTCTATCCATTAACGAGATTCCGGCACTCGGTTGCTGCTTCTGATTGCGAAATGAAATTTGGGTTCCAATGAAAGCCACCACCCCCTTCAAAATGGGCAGCCCTAGCCTATAAATCATGCCACTTTTCACCTGGCTCTTAGGCTGCTTGTGGGCTAGATCAAATTTAACGAATGAATTGAAAATTAATAAAAAGAAAACTGGTTAAAATGATGAAGTTGGGGGAATGGGGTGGGCGTTGGGGCAACGTTTCTTAAGAGAGAAGTTTACTTACAGGAGCACAATACCTGTGTGCGGCATGACTTGCATTAATTTAATGCGTAATGTTACTTAAAATGTTGATGGGACGAAAGTTGTCAGGAGACTTCAACATGACTTTTTTTTAGAAGGTCTCTAAAGGTGATGTACATTATTTTAGGCACCTTCAGTTTTTCATTAAGAATAGCGTGACATAAATTAATTTACCAGCTCTTATGGAGCGACCCCATCGATATGATTCTAGTATGTCCTAAGGGGTAACCAGACAAAACGACAAGTGACAAAACGACAAGGTGACAAAACGACAAGGTGACAAAACGACAAAGTGACAAAACGACAAGGTGACAAAACGAAAAGATGACAAAACGTTTTGTCCCTTGTCATTTTGTCACTTGTCGTTTTGTCATGGAACCGTTCTAAGGCATGAGTCGGTAAGCCTTTTTTTTTCTTCAAAGGGCCGCCTAGTGAATATATTAGGCTCTGCGAATCAAGACATAAGCTAAGAAATTTGGGTTCACTTCATTGTTTCCTTCGCATGCTAAGGAAGATGACCAATGCTATATTACACGGTGAGTCCTAGTTGAGTTTGAGTTGATTTTGCTTTTTCTAGCCATGCGCTTTCTTTGGTCATGATCGGTGCGTGAGAATTTTGCTCCGACAGTATGTCTCCTAGAACAGCTTGCATAGGTCCATGGCAAGTGTCTCCCACTAATCAAGGTAAATGTCCATGGAGTTAAGTGAACTGTTAGACAGTCCTTCCTTCTGCCCACCAGTTAAGCGCTTTCCACTGGAGAGTTTACAGAACAATAGCCGTTTGGAAAGTCTGCTGTCTGTCATTCTTACAACATGCCCTGCCCATCTGACTTGTCCTTTTTGTAGGAGCGTGTGGATGATGATACAATGGGCCAGCCGTAGGGCCTCTGTCTCAGGGACTCTGTCTTACCATATTATGCAAAGAAGTCTACGTAGGCAGCGTAGGTGGAGATGGTTTAGCTGTATAGCATGTCTGCTGTACATTGTCCACCTTTCGCTAGTATATCGGAGAGATGTTAAGACTATTGCCTTGAGCTTAGTGACAAGATTGAGACTCTTTCGCTCCCATACACTTCTGCGCAGCCTTCCAAATGCAACATTTGCTTTGAAAATTTGGTTATTGATATCATCATTTATTGTTATTGACCTGGAGATGTGAATTTTTCTACAGCTTGGAGATTCTGTCCCTTCAATGATATTTAAGGTTCTCTGTAAGCTTTCCCTAGAGCTGGCTGGTGCAAAATCACTATTTTTTTCGGATTGATGGCGAGTTCGCACTTGTTCCAAGCCTTAGCAAAGCGATCACATTTGTGCTGCATTGTAATTTCCGAACTTGCATTTAGGGCACAGTACTTAGCATACATATTAATGGAACATGTGGCAAATTATTTTAAGAAACTAGCTATTGCTAGCCAAACAATGGCGAACGCAATGCGTGAACTTGCCATCTAATAGAGTCACTTGACAAAACACGCTTAAACAACGCACTTTATAAGATTCCCAATTAGTGCTACCCTCTCCCCGACCCGGTACGTCACAGCCCCTGAACTAAATTAATATTCGAATGTCCCACCCCCACTTTTCACCGCAGTTTTATTACAACAATAGCTATATAGCCCCCAAAACAATGTCGGCCGCAATGCCGAGAACTTCCCATCTAATAAAGTTACTTGGCAAAACATACATTCAACTAACGTACTGTATAAGAATCTAAATTAGCGTTACCCCCCCCCCCCCACTCACACTCTCCGGGTTCACAACCACACACTCTTTTTTACGTCCCTGAACTATAGTAATATTCTAATGTCCCACTCTCTGTTATACCGCAGATTTATACAATCATATTTAAATCTAGACTATTTCCGTAAAGTAAAATGTAATGCCTATTTTACAATAGAGTTTCAAATATTCTCTTAGTAGTCATAGTCTTCCCACTAGCATCTTGAAACTTGCCGGATTGCGAATCCAACGGGGAATTAATCTGGCATTAGTTCCTAGTGAGTGATGGACTCAACAGATGGTGACTGTGAGACAAAATCAACGTAAGGGTCGGTAAATCATAGATTTTTATGTTGACATCCATTACATACCGGAGATCTTGCAACTTGAGCATCAACACCAAGATCATACATTTTAAAAACCCGTCGCTGGAGATGCATTGGTCATATTTGCAGATTGCCACCAAGCTCACTTTCCCTGACCGCACTAATGTGGACAGCCCAGAAAAACTGACTCAAGTTGCACGCGAGCGCTGAATGAATGGCTCATATAACCAATGATACATTGACGAGTAGATTGAAAGGTGTCCATTGTATAAAAGGTAGAGACATTTTTACCGCCACTAAAGAATATCTATATCAAGCTAGACAAGGGGTCTACAGCCTTATTTGAGTGAGGATATATTTTTTATAAATTATATCTCTTGAGAAAATATTCTGGGAGCAGCATGTCATTATAGAAAAAAAAAAGTATTAAAAAAGAGCCACATATATTCCTTTAAAGAGGCAAATGTGGGTATATCCCGCGTCGACCGCTAGACTTAGACAAGCGAACTATTGCTCATATATGCATCTAATATCGTAAATATTACTTTCACTCATTTTTAATTAATTTTTTTTTGCAAATAATAGTTGATGAACAGATGATACGAGATATTTGAAGACATTATTATCTCAGTGAGATTTAGATTTAACTTTTCTAAAGAAATTATTTTTAAGTCATGTCAAAATAATCTTTACATTATTGCGTGACTAAATAATTTAACTGACTAAAACTCCCAAACTCCAACTGATGATATGCTATGTCGATGATATGCTATGTCGATGATATGCTATGTCGATGATATGCTATGTCGATGATATGCTATGTCGATAATATGCTATGTCGACGACCTTTTACACATCTGTATTTTAAACGGCGCAATCTCACAAAACTAAAAAAAAACATGACATAAAAGTGACTGCATACCTACGTCATGTTTAGCATGTTTAAGAATCTTTACATAGCACTTTATACTGAGCATAATTCGTAACTGTTTAAGCCTAAATAAATAGTAGATGGACGGTTCTCTTCTTATCTATAACCTTGACAATAACGACTCTGCTATATCAGTTTACCATTTGGCCTTGACCTAAAACTTGCATGCAAAGAAAGACAACTTAAAAATGATTTCGGATTTTGTGATAAAGGTCAGTTGTTTGATATTCTCCCATTTTAGAACACAATTACCTTACATATTTAATTTCCAGTATCTGTGTGTGTCTGGACTCTTTTAAGATTTGTACGACATTTATCTAAAGCTCGACAAGACATCACTCATGCTTTATCGACGGATGTTACAAAAGAGGCAATAATTATTGCTTTTAATACGGAACTCCATCAAACAATTCCAGGACTTTTAATTACGAAGTTTAACGCTGAGGGTCGATTACTCTGAATTGTCTCATCAACAACTATTATCATATCATATCATATCATATCATATCATATCATATATATATATAAAAGTGAAAATTTGTTTGTCCGTTCCACAAAGACTTTTACATGGATTGATGGATCTTGACCAAACTTAGCCACAAATCCATCATTATCCGGAAGAAATTTTTAGGGGGTTATGAACTTTTTATAACATTCCGTTTCGGGCCGGGGGCCCCGAATTCGTTTTGTTCCTTATTTGAGCTTTATAACTAAAATTAACAAATACTCTTACATTTCTAGATGGATCTTGACCAAACTTAGTACACATAGACTTGATTATCCATATACAAATACCGAAGAGTACTGAACTCATAATATCCATTCTTCTGGGGCCCCATTTCATTTTTCCTTATATGAGCTATATAAATAGCGATAGGCTTAATACTTACTACATGAGTTGATGGATCTTGACTGAACTTAGTTCACATACACTTGATTATCCATACTCAAATACTAAAGGGTACCGAACTCATAATATCCATTCCTGGGGGGCCGGGGGCCCCATTTCATTTTTCCTTATATAAGCTATATAAATATTAATAGGCTCTGAAAACACTTTAGGTTCTATGTGATTTGATGGATATAGGCCTAGAGTGGTAGCAATGCACTTCACTGTCCGTACTGAAACATCGATGGATTTAAAACTAATAATATCCAATCTAGAATTTTCTAGAAAGTTCGATAACTTTAAAACGCTATATTTATGGCATTATTCAATAGATTTTAATGGGACAAATTTAAAATTTAACATCGTAACTTACCTGAATGATATTTATAGGGCCTCATCTCAGGCAAAACTAATTCAGTACAATTATGGAATGGGCCCCCGGGGCCCATCTATTAACTTAAATGTACTACAGTTATAGAAATGCATTTAGTCGTATAATTTTTCAAGTTTACAAAATAATTACTTAAACAAGACAGTTTTTACACGGTTCGAGGAGGATAATACATTTAATCTAGAATGTTCCAGAAAGTTCCATAGCTTTAAACGCAATATCTATGTCACAATCAAATCGGGATCCTATCCGGAAATAGGATAACATTGGAAAGTAGAATTCCTTGATGGAACGGGATCCAACAGAGAACAGTATCCTAACGGGATCTGTAGGTCACCGGGATCGGGGTCCTAATGCAATCCCGGGCCACGCCGGGTATATCGGCTAGTCATATCATATCATATATATATATAAAAGTGAAAATCTGTTTGTTTGTCTGTTCCACAAAGGCTTTTACACGGATTGATGGATCTTGACCAAACTTGGCACATATATCCATCATTATCCAGAAGGAACTCTTAAGGGGTTGAGAACTTTTAAGAACATTTCGTTTGGGGCCGGGGGCCCCGAATTCGTTTTTTTTCTTATATGAGCCATATAAAAAATGTTCAAACAAATACTCCTACGTGAATGGATAGATATCGATAAAACTTAGTACACGTACACTTGACGATCCATATTCAAATACCGAAGGGTACTGAACTCATAATATCCATTCTCCTGGGGCCGGAGGCCCCATTTCATTTTTCCTAATATGAGCTATATAAATATTAATAGGCTTAGACAACACTATAGGTTCTATATGAATTGATGGATATAGGCCAAGCGTGGTAGCAATACACTGTCCGTACTGAAACATCGATGGATTTAAAACTAATAATATCCAATCTAGAATTTTCTAGAAAGTTCGATAACTTTAAAACGCTATATTTATGGCATTATTCAATAGATTTTAATGGGACAAATTTAAAATTTTAACTTCATAACTTACATGAATGATTTTTATAGGGCCCCTTTTCAGGCAAAACTAATTTGGTAAAATTATGCAATGGGCCCCCGGGGCCCCCTCTTTTAGCCATAATGTATTATAGCTATAACAACGCATTTAGTTGTATAATGTTTCGTATTCGAAGAATAATTACTTAGAAAAGACAGTTTTTACACAGTTCGAGGACGATAATACATTTAATCTAGAATGTTACAGAAAGTTCTATAGGTCAACATGCTTAATACTCTTACATGGATGGATGGATCTTGACCAAATTTGGCACATATATCCATCATTATCCGGAAAAAACTCTTAAGGGGGTATAAACTTTTTATTACATTCTATTGGGAGCCGGTGGCCCCGAAATAAATGTTTACTTATATGAGCTATATAAATAAAATGACCGACAAATACTCCTACATGAGTAGATGGATCTTGACCAAATTTGGCACATATATCCATCATTATCCGGAAGCAACTCTTTAGGGGTTATGAACTTTTTATGACATTCCGTTTGGGGCCGGGGGCCCAAAATATCGTTTTTTCTTATATGAGTTATATAAATACTGTAACACTACTGTTGTTTATTCCCATGCACGGTGGCGGAGTAATTTAATCATAGGATGAGAATAAGGGTGACTAGTTTTTTGTGGCGTAGGAAGATAGCATGATTTTTAGAGTGTGAGGCTGGACGCCATTAGAGAGGGCACGTTTGTTGGTCAGTGAGAGAGGGAAGCCATATTTCAATGTGATGTGAATTCATGAATAGAATTATATTAAAGTGTGTAAGATTTCTTATGTTATATTGTAACTACATCTGTTACATGGATTTAACTAATTCAAGAATTATATTTGTATCAATTATGTGAATAAAGAACTGTGTGATATATCGGACCTATTCAATTCTTGAGATGAGTGAATAAAATTAAGGATGACAGAGGTAACAGAAAGAAAGGACCATAGGCAATATTAAGTATTATATAACTTACTGAATTACAATGACATTCAGTAGTGTTACAAATACAATTAACAACAAATACTCCTGCGTGAGTAGAAGGATCTTGACCAAACTTAGTATACCTACACTTTACTATCCATATTCAAATACCGAAGGGTACTGAACTTATAATATCCATTTCTCTGGTTCCGGGGGCCCTTTCTCATTTTTCCTGTTATAACCTATATATAAATATCAAAAGGCTTAGACCGGTGCCCAACCCGTATCGGGATCCGACAGCTATCGTTATCCCACTGGTATCGGGATACCACCGGGATCGGAATACCGACGGGACTGGGATCATACCGGAATTGGTATCCAGAGGAATCAGAATCCCAACGGGAAACGGTATACTAGCGGGAGCGAGATACCGATGGGATAGGGAGCCCACCGGGATCGGAATAATTATAATGCTGTAGTCTGTTGAAATTCCTTCGTTCCGAATGCTATCCAGGCAAATTTGCCGGGTATATCCGCTAGTATATTATAATTATATAATTAACGAATATTCTTTTAACCGAGACTCTTAGCCCAAATGAAATATTTTAAGCATCCAAATATGCGAATAAGGCAAACTGCTAAAACGTATATATGTAACATAATGTATCAACATGATTGTGTCAAATAAAGAAATATATTTATACGTTGGCTCTGGGATTCATATTTCAAGAAACAGAATGAAGCTACAAACGACATCAAAGACACTGGCCACTACTCATTGGTTACCATAGAGAGTTTCCACAATACTAGCGAGATTGGAGAGTATATGTTGGATCCAAGTGCTACGTCTGTGGAGATCAAACAAGGATTCCAATACGCTGGTTGGTGAGCTACAAGACTTGCATTTCAATAGCGAAAGTAAATCAAGTCCGAACAAAGCATGACCATTTTTCTTTAAATTATATATATTTTTTTTAAATTTACTAATATGAAAAGAGATTTGTGTTAGAGTTAAGAGGAATCAAATGCAACTATAAAGGGGGTGGGAGGACGAGTTAAATAAATTAAATGCGCATATTAAAAAATGAATTAGAGCGCTCCTTTACATGGAGTCAGTCCAGTTAAACTTGGAACTTGTCAAGGGAGTAAATTATTAAACAAACGTACCTAATATCTTGAACATTTCAATGCCATACAAAGGGACTTATGTTTGGATTATCTCGGGTATTGTGTAAGAGAAGAATGTGTGTATGCTTAGGTACAGCGCAGGGTCTTCGGAAACGAAGCCGTTAATACCTGTTTTTAATCATTCCAACATCAAATCTAAATCTGCCTTATTCTTAAAAAGCATCAGACGTTTGCAACGTTTAAATATTTAGCTGATGGCCAGATAGCGAATGAGACATTATAAACCACCGTCTTTATGTTGCAAGGCAATTTTATGATTATATTTTCATCCCACGCTTAAATCTCATCACCATCTTAAAAGATGCCACCCCACAAGTTCAACTACCGTTGTCTCCCTGGTGTGAGTACAAGAAATCAATATTTGCTGGCTTATGAATAATATACATGCAAGGTGTTGATGTTCTTGTGGAGACTAAAACTCTTGGGTCACATGGCTCGCAATATGATACATGACCAGGGAATTTCCCCCCTTCACAACCCAGCATGTATTTTGTTGAACTTGAACATTCATTAAACATTTTCACAAACATACGTCACTTGCAACCAAACCCATACATGTTGTTTGTCGCTTGTATTTAAATTCTAATTGATTTTGTTTATTATTGAATCTCACTAGTGGATGTCATTTTATTCCGATGTTTGTCAACCCCTTTCTACAACCGCGGAACGATGAAAATATAATAAATACTGCACAAATAACAACCAGATAAAAAAATCTTGTTTTATTTTTATTTTGTAAAGTTATAGTTTCTAGCTATTTACAGTGACCAGCAACCTAGCAGTAAATTATAATAACATTCCTAACAGAACGCCTTGAACCTCTGATACAGCAACCGGCATGGACATTTTTTCGGACTGGCGTTAAAAACTTTCCCACTGAACTTCAATTAATTACACGATGGAAAGATTACTTTGCATATTCGTTTTAAATTTAGAAAACTTAAACCAAAAAAGACGTGTTTGAACGAGGATGTCTCGTTTCTTTCAGGGATAGAGAGAGAGAGAGAGAGGCACACGTTCTCGACTTCTTTGATTCCAGTTACATCATGATTTTATTTCTCTCACTTTCATAATCCTAGTATTAGTGTTATAAATAGCAACTGTTTAGTGGTCGAGGTAAATGGTAGTAAATCTATACTAGGTAACTGGGTACGTTAAAGTAATGGCTTAATTGTGAACCATGATGAGGTCAAGAAAGTCACTATCGGTATCCTTGGAAACGAGCCCAACAACGTGTACGGTAATAAGTATCTTCTACTGCAGTGGTGTCACGCAGTGGATTAGCCAGGGTATCTTCCACTGCAGTGGTGTCACGCAGTAGATTAGCCAGGGTATCTTCTACTGCAGTGGTGTCATGCAGTGGATTAGCCAGGGTTTGTGCTTTCAGCGAGAAAAGAGTTGGCCGAAAATTCAGCCCCTCCATATAACGGAAAATGTGCCGCCTGGGGTGAAGCATTTCCTACACCACTATAGTCTCATGCAATTATATGTTAACATAGGTCAAAAATTGAACGAAAGTATAGCCCGGGTTCATTAATATCTTTGTTCACTATTCGTGTGTGTCAAGGATTTGTAACTGATTTACACATTACACCCAGGTGAAAGATTAAAATGACTGCTATGAATCATCATACTGGGGTCATCGAATAGAGAAACAAGATGTGCACATGTTGGGGGATCTGGTGTCATCGAATAGACAAACAAAATGTGCACTTGTTGGGGGATAACTATTCACCGACCCCACTTTACATCTATCACTCACCCTTAACTCTTTACATTCCTTGAATTTTCCTTTTTTTCTCCCTTGAGATTTCTTAGTGACCTTACAAATGAGTCAATTACTATACACGAGGCTTCTATAGATTGTTTCTAAAACACATAAGTTCAACACTTAGAAAAATAAGGCATAATTATTGTTACAACTTCATATCTGTTACTGTTACTGTTTAATCCGTTGCTGTCTAGGGTTAACGAATATACTCAAAGGTTCACAATAAAGAACAATACAACAGCATCCAATGAAGATAAAATGATAGTACTTTTATTATATGATTTAATCGCAGCCAATGTCAATTTATCACTGTAGATAATAATAACTCTATTCTCTCTAACTACTCTCGACTAGACTAACTCTAACGATCTACTCTGGCTCTACTATTCCTGGCTCTACTACTGGCTCTGGCTCTACTCTTGTCAACTACCTCCTGGGTCTACCTCTTGTTAACTAACCCAACTACCCAGCTCACAGCTCTTATCCCCTCCGTCTGTTCACCCCCCACCCAGCTACACTAATTGCTCAACACGAACCAATTTCACCTCTGACCCCACAATCTTGCCCTAACACAACATCTCACAGTCGCCATCCGCCAGACCAGAATTAATTAACGATCCAGGTCGTAACATTCCTCCCCCCTTTCGTTGACATCACTTACAATAGTGATGTCACACAAAAATGACATCAGAACATTGCAAAACACAATTCACAACAATAGTCTTACCACTAAAATCTAAGATCAAGTATCATATGTAAATCCCGTTCCTAACATTCCCTGGTCAAATCATATTACAGTAAATGAACAAAGTCATATCAATATCAATCAAATGGCATGACAAAATTGCAATACACAATTATAAACATCAGCCTCACTCCTCAAATCTAAGTTCAAATGCCAAATGTAAACAATCCAGTTCACAACATTACAATACTATTATTAGTTAATGTAGAACTATAACCCTAACAAAACATCTCACTAAATGTACATAATCACCATCTATATTACCAACAAGTCCAGGTGATTTTAATAATATTCAAAACAGGACACATTCAAAAATTAATAAATGAAACAGGGAGGAAAAAAAAACTCTTGACTGCTAGAGAGAAAAAAAAATGTCATCATCCATGGATTCATATCGACAGCCATCAACTGTCCAGTCCGTTGATATGATTTTAAGATGGCTGGATATTTCTCCCGTCAGTCGCTTTCCAAAAAGCGTGCAAATCTTTCATCCATCTAAACATGTCCTGCTCAAACAACAATACTTTTCCAAGGCTTAACACCAAAACAACTCCTAAAAGTACTTTGTCATATGCATACCATAATAATACATTACAAAACAAATCATTACACATCATAAACAAACCAAAACTGCTCTCACCTAACCCCACTGCAGGGAAAAAGCTCACCTCCTCCACGGAAACTCCATAAAAAATAACCCCTCTATTCTGACCTAACTGCACGTCAGGGAAAAAAATCACCTCCTCCACAGAGACTCCATAAAAGCCAGCCCCTCTGTTCTCACCTAAACCGACTGAGTCCAAACCAGACCCAACACAAACACGGTTCTCAGGCCTTGAGCAACCCGTGACTTCTAAATCACTACTCAATTCAGCGCGTGGACTACTACCCCCGTAGCTCCATGTGAAGTCGTCCCCATTGACTTCCACTTTGTTGACATTACGTCCCAGTCGTGGGACTGCACCTGACAGGTTTACGATCTCTACATCGTGACAACCGTGGCTTTCCCAGGTTCTAACACCTTCAAAATCAAAACACGCATTTTCCTCCTCCACTAAACTCCAATTTTCCTCTTCCACAAAATATTCATGAAGAAAATCCAAATCTTCATCCCGCACAAAATCAAAATGTGACTCTTGCACATAATCAAAATTGTTCTCCAGTAAAAAATTCACATATCCCTGTTGTACATCAACAAAACCTACAGTTTGTACATCATTTTGTACTCCACCAAAAATAGTAAGGTGTACACAATCACAAATAATATTTTCATTAATAAACTTTACATCATAAGCATCATCTTGTACATCAAAATTGATATCTGGTACATTATCAAGATTCACTTGTACATGTTCAAATTGTGTATCACCTGCTTCCACTAATATTACCTCCTCCCTCGATGCTACGAACAACTCATCGTCCCTACACTCAGTTATGTTTGCATGAGATTTCGCGGGACAACTGATCTCCTCCACAAACTCTGTAATTTCCCCATTCTCCTCATTTTCCCTGGCTGACAAAATAACTTTACGCTTCTCAACTTCTATTACTAAACTCCCAGGTTCATTAACCAATTCCCCAGTTTCTAATTGATCCAACTGAACAAATTCTTGCTTATCTGCCCTTGTGTCTTTAAAATAGTACTCACTTATACCTAACTGAAAAGATTTACATTCATCATTTCTCCTCCTAGTTTTGTCCCCTTTTTCAGTTTGATTTTTGTTCTCTGACAGCTTTACCCATGACTTGCTATTTCGGCACCATTTAAGTCTATTCCCCTTTACTTCCACTAATGGTCTCCCCTTTTCCTTAACAACGTTATACCCCCTTTCCCGAACCTCCCGACTCTTACTTCTTTGTTCCTCCATTCTCAATCTCGCAACATCATCCTCTTGTTTTTTTATTAGATCCCTTTTCCACTTATCTAGCATTTCCCGTTCTTCCATCTCTCTAACGCGTTCCCGTTCTTCCCTCGCTCTCATTACCTGTTCTAGTTCTTGGGCTCGCTGTCTATCACGTTCCCGTTCCCGTTCTTCTCTCTCCTCTTTCTCTCTCTCGCGTTCCCGTTCTTCTCTCTCTCTTAGTCTTTTTACTACCCACTGACCGATAGCTTCATCTTTTAAACCTATCGCCACTGCCTCCTCCCTGAACTCTAGAACTGATAGATTTTTTCCACTCCTTGTTTCCATTATTAATGAAATAATGTAATTATATGAATATAAAATTGGATGAATACTGTTCCATAATAGAGCTATAAATATAAATTATTACTCGTACCTATAAAAGAATTCTAACCAATTCAAAAGAACTAATAGGTACCATACAACATTATATATAATTCGTACTAATTACCCGGTCTTGTTCTTGGTCTCTGGCACCAGCTTGCAATGGACAGCAAGACAGTAGTGGTTGTGTCCAGCAGCAGCGGGCACAGCAATAAGAGGGCACATCAGCAGTGAGGTACACTTATCACGGGTACAGCAGCAGTGGAACACATCAGCAGCGGGGTACAGCAACAGCGAGACACGGGTACAGTAGCAGTGGAACACATCAGCAGCGGGGTACACCAACAGCGAGACATCCGCAGCCGGGTACAGCAACCAGCAGGGTACGGCAACAACGGGATACAACACAGGATTCGGGTACAAGAACAGCAGTGGAACACGTCACAGGACTCGGGTACAGGAACATCAGTATGTAAAAGGTCACAGCACGACAATTTGAATAATGTCTACTACGAGGACTTCACGACAAAGCAACGGGGTACAGCAGCAGAGAAACATGTCACAGGAATCGAATACGTCACAGTATTCGGATACCTGAAAAGTAGTGAATTACATCGCAGTGGAGTACATCAACAGCGAGACGTCAGCAGCAGGGTACAGCACTCAATAGAGTACGGTGACATATCAGCAACAACGTACAGGAACGTACACAGTCCTATCGGAATACTACGTAGCAATGACACATGTTCTGGCGTACTTGAATGCAGGCTTGAAACTTCGGTTCAACACAGCACTGTATAATTAATCCAACAGCTTTTTACATCAAACACATCAGTTTTAGACGAGCCCCCAAATGTTACAACTTCATATCTGTTACTGTTACTGTTTAATCCGTTGCTGTCTAGGGTTAACGAATATACTCAAAGGTTCACAATAAAGAACAATACAACAGCATCCAATGAAGATAAAATGATAGTACTTTTATTATATGATTTAATCGCAGCCAATGTCAATTTATCACTGTAGATAATAATAACTCTATTCTCTCTAACTACTCTCGACTAGACTAACTCTAACGATCTACTCTGGCTCTACTATTCCTGGCTCTACTACTGGCTCTGGCTCTACTCTTGTCAACTACCTCCTGGGTCTACCTCTTGTTAACTAACCCAACTACCCAGCTCACAGCTCTTATCCCCTCCGTCTGTTCACCCCCCACCCAGCTACACTAATTGCTCAACACGAACCAATTTCACCTCTGACCCCACAATCTTGCCCTAACACAACATCTCACAGTCGCCATCCGCCAGACCAGAATTAATTAACGATCCAGGTCGTAACAATTATCAAAATTGTTACGTATCATTATATGGTTTTTGTAAATTGAAACTATATTAAGATTTGGCTCATTAAATAAACAATACGAAACGACAAACTGAAAAAGCCTGTTTACAAAGAAAAACGATACCAAAGCTAGGGATTTTTAACAATATTCAAATTTAAATATACACCTATACCTCGCTATACGGCCGCTCTTTATACAGCATTTCGCTTTACGGCCAATTTTAAATTATGGCACTTTTTCGGTTTACGGCCCACGATGTTTCATTATACGGCCAATAGATGTCCTCTCTTTAGTTTCAGCTTCTCCCCTTAGGCGGCTCTGCTTTAGTAGTCTGCCTTATTTCCTGTGCTATCCCACCTTATTCATATCCTGTGACTCAGTAAGTTGACGTGTTTGTTTCTGTTTTTTTTGTTTGGATTAATTTTATTTTATGTATAAATATGTGCATATGATTTCTTTTGTTTTTTTAATTTATATGTATATTTTTTTAAATTTCTGTTTACTACTACAATGTTTTGTACTTTTATTTTTATAGGAAATGAAAAGAAGAAAATGATTTATGAACTAACGACTATATTATTTTATACAAAAATTGGAACAGATCAAATTAAATTTGTATGGGTTTATATCAAAATTATTGATTCATTATACGGCTTTTTGCTTTACGGCCAACTTTTCCGGAACGTATCTAGGCCGTAAAGCGAGGTATGGGTGTACTATTAAATTTATATAAAGAATAAAAAAATCAAAACAACAGAAATAAAATTATATCAACTTACACTTACAGCAAGTGAAAAAGTACAATCCTCAAAAGGTACAAATATTAATTTACACACACAAAGAGTACGATCTTGTGAGTACTTTAATATTTGATTGTTAACGTTTAGGACAAATCTCTATCGGCTGGGAAAACTGTCAGTTTATATATGTAGGGAGTAAGTTAGAACCCTCCAGAAAAGAAATTCAAGAAATTGCATCTCCTGATGGAATTCTTTAGAACAAATGGAGGGTTAACAACATTTCCCAATCAAGGTAGGTGTGGGGTTGGTACAGTGCTACACATTTAATCAATGACATCAATATCAAACAAAAAAGGGGGAGAGGAGTGGTTGACACAATGCTTCATTGTAGTAAAAAAAATAGGGGATCACACAGGTTATAACAATAATTATTTTAAGGAAAAATATTTAAAAAAGAAAAGAAAACTACCTAGAAAAATTTCATTAAATCTGTTTCTAAGAAGAAAAAAATTATTTTTGCAGGAGTTAGCGATTAGGTAGCTTTAGTTCATCTACGTCAGTGTCAGGATTTGCTTTCCAACAATCCTGAAGAGATTATAGCTGGCAATATCAACCAAATGGAAAAATGGGTTATCCAGTGCTGTTCTGTTTTCCTTATCCATTTATCAACTGGTCAATACCACATATGAATGAATTGTATAATGTCATATAACTTGAAATAAGAGACTTCTTTATTATCAATCCATTGAACAGTTAAAGTTTAATGATCTCTTATCCACAGCACATCAATTTGCTTTGCTTTTCTTCTTTTTTCTTCTGATAAAGTCAGCCAACAAATTTTCTTTGCACAGCTTGTCTTTACTATCTGTTTCAATCAATATTAGAAACTTTGAAGAATGTCATAATTGGAATAAGTCTGTTTTCGGGCATAAAGGCATTAGTCCAAAATCTATTGTACAATGGTACACTGATGAACTTTACCATTATTTTCATTCACTGGTGACCTGTACAACTGCCATGTACATTAGAAGTCCAAGAAACTTGTAAAATTCATTTGTTAAAATATCATCCAATGTCTGTTAATGGAAGGTTAAGAAGGTCCCATGGCAGATGAATAGCTGGTTTAATTAGAAATGTTTCAACCAAATCCAGTGTGAGAAATATCTTGAAAAAGTCTTTAGGATGAAGAAACTGCCTCACTGAGTCCTTTGACATTTCTTCTCGCAGATGTAAGCCTGACTTTTGGCTGAGAGACACTTAGAAGGGGGCATTGGTGGTTCATCATCCCATACATCATGAGGAGTTTAACCTGTGAATGTAAAACTACAACTAATATTCCATTTGCTACTTTGAGGCATGAAGCATATAGGCCTACTAATACTTCATTTGCATTTCAGAGAGCTCCCAATATTGTGTAAATGCTATTATGACTTTAAAATATACTATTATTAATTGATTTTTTTTTTTTTTACAACACACAGATTTCAAATTTCATGTTCTTTAGGATGAAATATTTCATCATAGGTACCAAATGCATTTTTTTACAGCTGCTAAGAATAAGGACTTCCCTATTATCTAATTTAGAAATATTCACATGTTATAAAAGGATGCAATTAAGCAATTTAATTTTAAAATGGCTAGTAAATATTTTAAACTGCTTTAAAAAAAATATTTAAAATGATACAAATTATAATAAAAACTCATAAAAACATAGAATGATGCAACACTTAAAAACCAACCTGCAGGTTTACTACTTCAATGGGCTGCAATGGATGAGTACAAACAAAATATGAATCACTTGGTTCTGGTTCTGTACTATCTTCTTCAGAAGAGTCAGAACTCGCAAAGCAAAGCAAAATTATAAATCTTTTAATTTCGCAATTATTTTTTAAACATTTTTCTTCCAATGTACAATTTAAAAAATATAGAGTGCTTAAACAAATTAAAAAGACAAAACATAAGCAAAATAGCCTGGGTATGACACATGTTATATAATAGAAATGAAAAAAAGTTTAGCTCTCACAGATACAATGCTCCTACCTAAATCAAACCATGTCACCATACCTATCCCACTCTAACCCCAATAACCTCTTTAACCCATAATTACCTTCTCTCCTTTCACAAACTCCTTCATTATTTCCTGGCCCATCTCTAATATTTACTGCTCACCCTCCTTAAACATCTCTCACTCACCCCCCTCCCTTTCCATCATCAACATGACCCTTTACTGCCAGCCAACCTCTCCACTTATCCCCACTAAGATCACCTGCTAGAACTCTCCTTTGTACTATACCATTACCTCCTACACTGTCCTAATTATCCTTTCTTTCTCCTCTACCATCTTTACGTGAGCTCCTACACAGAGCCTCCATCTTACCTCCTCAAATAATAATTTAGAGCTTGGAAACCAAGTCAGAGACCTTGAAAAATATTTTCTAGAGCCAGAGTAAAGAAATCCAAACATTGTCCAATTCAAACACAAGGCTAATATATATGGAATATTTGATACTTGTTAAAAGGTTAACACATAAAAATGAATATTATAAACAACATCGCAGGCAATGCAATTTACATGGATGAAACCATCCTCAATGATAAAAAGTTCAAGCAAAATCAAGACTACAGAGAAATTGTCTAGGCTCTTACCCAAGGAGCTTCAACAAGTATTACCTTTAAATAAACACCTTTAAATTTGTGTTTACAACATCACAAAAGTTAAGGAATCTGTATTAATCAGAGCAAATGGGAACATAAAAATATACAAGACCTTATTTGCCCCTTTATGCCAAAACTTAACTACCTTCTAAATTGGTTAAGTGGTTCTGGAAGTCAAGGTAATTACACGTTTTGAAGCCCAGGTAGTTAAATCGAGATAAACTGCATGAGTACAAGAATATGCCAGGTGAAGATGTTCCAAAAAGCAATGGTTTTAAAAAACTTCAGGAGCTCCAGGAAAGCTGGGAAGCTTGCATTGTTAATATTTAAAATTTCACAAAATTTCAAATTGGTTACTCTTTTGAATAGTACTATATAAGTGTATACTTTTAGCCAGCAAGACTAATTATTACACTTAATAAAGCATTTTTTAAAACCCTAAGCCAATAGCTAAAGACGACTGTGTTTTATTTAAGATATGACTAATTATAAAGTAGTTTTTTTCTTTAAACGCAAGGCTATAGGATTGATATCCTGCTAAATTAAATAGCTATTGATACGTCTGCTGAATTTTTTTAAAATTTTATTTCAGAGTAAGTAATAACCTTAAAAGGTTTGAGAAACAATTCAGTATTGTAAAGGAAGAAACATTTTTTACTTTATAAACTTTATTTCTATAATATCTTCATAATGTGTAGAAGTAAAACAAATCTCTTTGACATTACTCTGTGAAAGTTAGGGTTACATTGCCATTTAGATCAAAAGAAGAAAGTATCTATTTTTAGAATGAGCTCCATTGGTCTTGAATTTTTAAATCTGTGTTTTCCAAAGTTTTCGGCCATAGATTTATTTGAAAATAAATTTACAGAAGACAAAACATAACTGAATCTAGTCAAGAAAAATTTCACAGTTTAAAACAGTAGGTGTTGCAATAGGAAATTTGCTTTCTTAAAACTTGTTTAAAATCAGTTGAAGAGAAGTTTCTAGAAATTGAACCTTTTATATCAGAGGTACTTGTGCAGAGAAATCTTTCAAAAAGATATTATAAAGACATAATGTTATAAAGTTGTGATTGTGGTGAGTGTAAGACAGGTTATATTAATAAGATAAAAAGTTTAATAAAGTATAGTAACGTCATCGCTAGTTACATTTAGCTTTGATAAGCTTTACCCTTCTTCATAAAACTTTGTTTTGTTTAGAAGTGGGATGTAACTAATGTAACAGTACCTAAGGGGGCATAATTAGCAAATGATTTACAGTTTAGTGATATAAATAAATATCCATAATATTTATACTATAGGCTTATCGTTTTTTAAAAATTTTATACAATTTTTAAAAATATTTTTTTGCAGAACTAAATTCTAAAATGGACTGTAAATGACCCCAGGTTGAAAAAACATGATTAAGACTGAAATTCAGGTTCCTACCTTAAGGTTATAGAAGCAATAGTGCTGAAGGAACAAAAATGTTCAGTCCTTTCACAAACAAAATAATGTCATATCCAGAAAACTGGGAGAGTTCTGAAATAAATTATAAATATAATTATATATTTTGATATAATGTCTTTACAACAGCAAGAAACATTTACTGCAACATATTTAAAAGCCTGTATTCATTTTAGTATATAGGACTACAACAAACTGACATTTTAAAAAGTAAATGTATAGCTTTGTATCTTTCAGATGCGTGAAGATTACTGCTGGGTTCCAAAAACTAAAATGAGACAATATTATTTTTTTTAAAATAAAATTTTGACAACTAAAAATTTTTAGAAAATCTTTTAGCCTACAATTTACTACAAAATCATTCATTATTGTCTAATTACTTAAAGACTTCATTCACCTTCTTTTACACCACAGTTATATTACAGATAAAATTTGGACTTTTTACCCAAAACCAAACAATGCTCAAGGGTTATCCCAAAAGGTTAAATATGGAACACACATTAAATACTAATTGCTATTTTTTTCTTAATATGGATGGTTAATATACATTACTAAATCTACATTCCATCTAATCTTTCATAGGCTATGTGCACATGAAATACTAAATTACTGTGTGCAATATTTTATAAAATAGTGAACATTTTTTTGCCCAATTAAAGAAAGTAAAATCTAAGGTTTCACTTTGCATGTACTGCCCTGCCATTTATGATAATTTATGTCAGGCTAAAAAGAAACTTTGCCTGGCGAAGTTTAAAGCAAAATGTTTTTTTATTTGTTCAATTAATATGGGTTGATTATTGGAATAAAAAATGATTCAAATAAATTATTCCCTTGAAAAGTATATAGCTAATGAATAATTATATATCAGTATTAATCAAATTTGTGATAATGTGTTATAAAAGTGTCTAATTTATGTTACAAATATGTGATGCTTGGCTGGAGGGTGAGGTTAAATTGTCCAAAAAGAGTGAAAAAGTATTTATGGATTGCCCATTAGCAAACAGCACAGGCAGAGTATGCACAAAAGGAAATCCTTGTGGTGGAAAGAACAATATCGTGGTCAAGTGTATCAAAAGCTGCCGATAGATAAAGTAATGAAAAAAGGGATACCTGGCCCTCACCACAAGACGACAGAAGGTCGTTTATGACACACAACAGGGCTGTCTCAGTAGAGTGATGCGCCCTATATGCTGACTGGAAAGGCGCAAGCACATCACACCGAGTCACTGCTTCTGCTTTGCATCCTTAATTCCGGGCGTGAGCCATGGGGCGGAAGGAGGTCCTTAACGTGGTTACCAGAAATTTGTTTGAAGGAAATTTCAAAGGAAAATTGATGGACAGAAGTTTGGTATAATTTTTTTTTTCAGTTCACACTATCACATTTTTGTCAAATTTTCAAAAAGAAATTTGATTCAAAATTTGATCTTGTGAACTGAAAATAAAATTAGACCAAACTTCCTTTCAACCAAACTTTCATCGATCAATTTTCCGTCAACAAAATTTCTTTCAAACAAATTTCCAGATACGCTGTAACGCGAAATTTTGGACAGAGTTGCATGTTTGTCTAAGATGTAGCTTCTATATATTTTACAGAAATCGAAAAAATTTCAATGCGCAAAAAAATTAAATATATCTGCTTTTATTTTAGTATATGTTTAAATATTATTATTATAAATTACAAATAGATTTAAAATAACAATAAAGGAACTATGTTTAAGCATTTTATCGAGTTTGAAAGTTATGAAAAAATGTTTAAATAAAATAATTATGATCTAATGATGTTAGAAATGTAAACATCATTACATAGACACTTCTTTTTAAAATAAAGAATTGTGATGTGTTTTTGTAATAGCAAGTAGAAATTATCGCAAAGTGCCCGCCATTTTGATGTTCAAAACATCGGGTGATATTTTTCAGTATTAAAAGATTTTGTCAAATTAATTTGATTTAAAAGTCAGTGAACACCATATTTCCCAATTTTAACCCATGATATTATTGGCACATTCCAAAATTAATACAATAAATCCGAATCATAAGTTGGATACTTCTTTAAGGGGGATAGCTCTCAACAACAAGTTTTACTTCTCATAGATATGAGCAGACAATTAATAAAGTAAGAATTTGTGTTTACAATCATGTTAGACTAAGATGTTGGCCCCGGGCTGTAATAACCCTACCTATGTCATTGCTACGTACTCAGTAGTGAAATTAGTGGTGAAAAGCAGTGCCTCATGCTCTAGGGGGCCTTGTTCTTCTAGGGGAATTATGCTGCTAATATTATTAGTGAATATTGAAATATTTTAGGCAATTTATTTTGCTCTCAAAATGAAAGCGAAAAGAATGTTTCTCCAGTTTATTTAAACATGTTTTTCGATTCTCACATCTATTTAATTTTTTGGTACTAGTTTTAGAAACAGTTTCTTTTGATAAATTACCAATTAGAAAAAAAATCCATTAATTATTTTCTTAATGTGGGATTAGGGAGGTGTAAATCAAACAGTCTTACAAAAGGCACAAAACGTTCATTATTTAGTAATTTAAATGAAGAAAGTTATAGTAGTTAGAAATTCTTCTTCTTCTTCTATATATTAAGGGCCCACGATCAATTTATTGATCATTATGGCTCCTATGAATGTAGATGGGATTTGCAATGATTCTGTGCCTGGTGTTGATGAGGATATTTCACTGGTTACTACATTTGTTTGGAAATTCATGCTGTCTCATTTTCCCACAAATAATCACATATTGATAAATATATGATGGCTTTTGTAAATATTTTCTTTTTTCTGTTTTATACCATTTAGATTACAATTTATTTTTAAAAATTACCTGTTTTAAATAGCCATGCAAAAACTATATACCTTTTCTACAAAACAGTATTTTTTGTCTCATTTTTTGAAACTGTACATTTTGGAACACCTCCTTAAGTTTTAAATTAAATCCAAAAATGTTAATTATTATACTAACATACTAATAGATTGTTGGTCACTTTTTAAATTAACAAACAACTGTTTTGAACTGATTTTTTATTTTTTAAACTTTATATTCATTCATTGATGAATTAGTTTAAACAAATAAATATTTTCCAATTGAATTATGATACAACATTACTATTTAGATATAAATAGAAATAAAAAGGAATTGTGTAACCCATGCATGGTCAAGCGAAACTATGCCCCGAAATGCATCTCATCATTTTGAATTCATCAAAAATTTTCTGGGGAGGAGCTCTCTGATACCTCTACCCATACCTTACTTCCCCCCCCCCCCCCCATTTCATTCTAAAGAAAGAAACTAAGCTTGGGCTAAAAGCATACCCTCAGGGGGCTCCACTACCAGAATGAATTTATAGTTATGTAAGGTGGTGGCGACAAAGTCAGAAATAGCCTTGGGCATAAAAATTCATAATTTTGGTGCTGATAGATGCTTTGCCTCCCCTCAACCGAACATCTGAAATACTACTCTCACAGAAAAATTACCTTAAAGAAACTTGTCAAATCGCATAGGCCATAATGCTTTTCATAACAAATCTTGATTAGTTGGCTATAGACAGCCCTTCCCAGGAAAAGCGTTGCCCAGGGCGCACTAGTAAGACGATTTTGCTGCCCTTAGTATGTGAAGTACATGGGATTTTATTGTTTAACAGTTAACTCACTATTAAAGGACAATGGTAAGACGATTTTGCCTCCCCCTGATATTGGCGACAGGGGTGAGTGGCTCTCTCACCCACTCCTCCGCACGGCCTTGAGTATACACTCATATAGTATAGAGAGGCAGGGTAACCGAGAGGCAGAGGAGTTAGAGGACTCAGAGTGCACTGCTGTGTGGACAGTGTGGTGTGCCCAGGGCCTCCGCTGCTGTAAATACAGCACATCATTCTGGTTGTTAGGTCTACTAGCACACTAGTTCAGTAATGCTGTACAGTGTTAGCTTGAGTGTGAGAAGTTCGTTAGATAGATAGTAAATACTAAATTAAAATAGATTTAGTAAACATATTAGACTTTTAAAAAAGTTAAGTTTAAGAATCATTTATTATTTGGTTAGGTGATTTTCATTTAGCCCACTATATCAATATATTTGAACCAGTAATACGAAACGTGCTGAAAATAAACGCATATGTAAGCAGATATAAAATTAAATACTAAGTCTTCTTACTCGACAACACTATGAAATCCAAATACAATAAAGATTAGTGATAAAGGCTGTGTCAGTGGGTTACTGATCCCTTCTGCTAGATAGAAACAATATTGCCAGTTAATACTTTGTTTTCGTTGTAAACAAGGAAAAGCCAATCTGTGCAACCTTTACTATTTTCAAAAGATATTCTATGATGGCAAAGAGCATGGAACATGCTGATGTTCAATAAAAAAATTTTAAGGAATATTTCTGACTGAAATATTTAAATATAAAAATTCATTAGTAAAGATTTCAAAAATATTTGATGTAGGCATTTACAGTGGTGTGAAATTTCTCAGTAGGCACATTTAGAACAGTGGGGTTATTGTACGGTGAACATATAAAAAAAAGTCCCAATTAAAATAGACAAATTGCGGTTTCAAAAATTTTTTTTTTAATGTCAAACAATTTTCTTACTTCTTTTAAATTTATAAATATTTGACAAATTAGAGAAAAAAAATACTTATATTATAATTAATTTAAATAATTGTTCGTTTTGCAAAAGAATGGAAACTCAGAAAAATTAAACGGAGGTTAGATTTATTTTATCCCCCCCCCCCCCCCCCAAAACCGACCCCACAGCCGTAAACCAGAGATGAGAGCTTCGCAACCGGTGTGCTAGGGGTGCCGCGGCCTAATCATGTCATATGGAATATCAAAAACAACTTATTATTATTATTAGGTGGACATGTAAATTGTAATACTTGATAGAGTTTAGAAAGTTAAAGGGATTGCTCTAACACTAACTGCGTGCTATACACATTTCGTTGAAATTTTTTGACAATGCTCGAAGTTTAACGATATTAAAAGAGAGATAATACAAAGCAATGAAAATTTTGACACTGGGCTTGAATTGTGGGGAATAATCTAGAAAATGTTTAATATATAGACTTATAAATTCTTGTTTTCCCCGATTATGTCCCTTGCAGTAGTTAAATTTAAAATAAGAGCCTAATGCAAGGGTCGGGAACCTTTTTGTCTGAGAGAGCCATGGACACCACATATTTTGATAAGTAATTCTGTGAGAGCCATACATTATGTTTAAAACTAAAAATTCAAGAGTTATTTCCCATTAATTACAATGTATGCAGGGTTGTTATTTTTCTATCTTTTAGGTCAGCGGAGTTTATCTCCTTTACCACTTCTGTTGCTGAGCTGCAGTAGACTTTAGCTCATTTGTAGAATGAAACATTGATATGTAATTAATATGTAGATCAAAGGAGTCTAAAGAAACATTTTTTTTATAATCGAACATTTGTCTGCGAGCCAGATGCAGCCATCAATAAAACCACATCTGGCTCTCGAGCCATAGGTTCCCGACCCCTGGCCTAATGTATAGATCCGCCTCGAAGTTGTACGATTTTACAGAGATGTTATTGAATGCGAGCACCTATCAGGAGGTTAAAGATAGGGGGCTCGTTCTCGCAACCCATTCGGACATTTTCTCTTAAAAGTGTGTTGAAACCGTTATTTTTACTAATCTAATCTACTTCAAACAGCAAACTATCGAGCCGAAGCTCATGAAGTCTTCCCCAGCGCACCCCCGCCACTCTCATCCGGCATTCAACCACTCCGCCAGTGGTCTCTATTCCAGTCAGGCCATGAAGCGGCACGCCGGGGACTTTCCTCCCTTGACAATGAGAGTGAAGCGGAACCAGAGAAGGAACGCCTGGCCGGCCGGGGTGTTGCTTTCACACAGCAACCGGGCCGGACTTTCTTGGGCTGGGGTGGATATATTTTACGTCTCTAATGCCCCCCCCCCCACCATCCAACCCCGGGAAGACATGCAGGTGTTTTACAGACGCCCTCTAATAGGGTTTACGTAGTTTACGCAGCTGGGAGAGAAAAGAGGTCGCCTAGGAGCAGTACCCTCAAACAAAGACTGCATATTTGTACTAATTTGAACAACCCCGTATCCAAAATCTTGAGGCTGTATATTTAAACTCAAATTTTCCTGTTGTATATTAAATTTCATTTGATTTTAAAGATTAATGCCCTTCAACCCTGACTTTATTTACTGTAATAACAAGTTTAAACTTGAAGTAGTCATTTATACATATTTGTTCTTTTATTGCACCGCCTGGTTCATACTTTTAGCATAGCAATATACCGCATATACAACAATTCTTGTATTTTAGAAAATCCCTGAACCCGTGTCCTTTAATGGGAATGGATCTTCTAGAGGGAAAAAGAACAAACATGAGTGAATTGCTGTTAGCGTGCATTTGAATGTATGGTTAGTCTGAAAGGTGTAGGACAGTGGTTCTCGAAAGGGGCGGTACCTCCCACCAGTGTTTGGTGCGATGTTCCAGATTGCGGTAAAATGCTAAGTATATGTAGAGGGCGCTGGGACTATTTAAGGGGAAAGTGTGGGATTATATCAGAATTTAAAAGAAAATCAAATCATATAAAATTTAAAGAGAACAGGTTACATGATCATGAGTATCGGGTCGTTAACGAATTTCAAAAAGAGTCATGAATAGACATAAGTCAAACAGTACTAGAGTCATGAGTAAACATGAGTCAAACAGTACTAGAGTCATAAACATAAATCAAACAGTACAAGAGTCATGAATAGACATGAGTCAAACAGTACAAGAGTCATGAATAGACATGAGTCAAACAGTACAAGAGTCATTAACATAAGTCAAACAGTACAAGAGTCATGAATAGACATGAGTCAAACAGTACAAGAGTCATAAACATAAATCAAATAGTACAAGAGTCATGAATAGACATGAGTCAAACAGTACAAGAGTCATAAACATAAGTCAAACAGTACAAGAGTCATGAATAGACATGAGTCAAACAGTACAAGAGTCATAAACATAAGTCAAACAGTACAAGAGTCATGAATAGACATGAGTCAAACAGTACAATAGTCATAAACATAAGTCAAACAGTACAAGAGTCATGAATAGACATGAGTCAAACAGTACAAGAGTCATAAATAGACATGAGTCAAACAGTACAAGGGTCATGATTATCCATAAGTACAAGGGGCATTAACAACAAAAAATATTTACTATGTAAGGCAAAATCAATATGCTGTGCCCGGTACCAATGTGGTGAATTCACTTTTAAGAGGAGCCGCCGTCATATTTTTCTACAGGCGCACTTGACGCAAGCATTCGAAATTAAATCATAACGCGTATTTATATTATTATTTGTTTGTTATCAATGTCAGGTCTTTCAAGCAAGAATGTGTTTATATTAAATATAATGAAGGGCATTACCTTGACAGAGGTCGTCATCATCGTGCTAACTGTTATTAGTCCTATTATGTCTTCATGAAAGTTGATTAGTCGATTAGACTTGACTCAGAATTCAAAGAAACGTCCTTTTGATAAGGGAGAGTGAGATGACAGTTGATTAGTCGATTAGACTTGACTCAGAAGTCAAAGAAACGTCCTTTCCATAAGCGAGAGTGAGAGGAAGAGTGAGAGTGCCTTTGTTTGACTACGTAATAACGAAACGGAAAAGTTCACACTCCAGGACATGTTGGGTTTAGTTGTTTCTTTTATGTCCTTATTTCATGAAATTTTATTATGTCCATAATTCGCCAACATCTGGTGTCTAAAAACTGAGCGTTTATTGACTTTCACAATGTGAGTCTGCGAGTAGGTTGATTTTATAACTTATTTGACTCTGGGTTAAATTTTAAAAAAGACCAAAGTGCTGACCTCAAAGTCACCAGTAACGGCTTAAAACTATTGTCATAAATATTTGCAGACCTCAATGAAATCAATTTACATTTGATTGCAGATGATGTTAATCTTGTTTAAACCATATGAATAAAGCGTACTTTCATATCGACTCAGCTCAATAGCGATATTAGCCAATATTCAATTCATGCAGATTTAATATAGAAGAGCGTTACAAGATGATTAATCAGTGGCGTCACTATAAGGGTGTAACTCAGTGTGGTTAACTCAGGGTGTCCCCCTCCCAATTTTCAGACTTTCCCCCATGCACCTCACTAAGTCTGTCTGCTCTGGCGAGACCCTGCTCTGCATGGTGGCAGCCTTTTCTGTTTGAAACCTCTGGTACCCTGCTCTGCATGGTGGCAGCCTTTTCTTTTTGTAACCTCTGGTGGCACCCTGCTCTGCATGGTGGCAGCCTGTTCTGTTTGCAACCGCTGGTGGCACCCTGCTCTGCATGGTGGCAGCCTTTTCTGTTTGCAACCTCTGGTGGCACCCTGCTCTGCATGGTGGCAGCCTTTTCTGTTTGCAACCTCTGGTGGCACCCTGCTCTGCATGGTGGCAGCCTTTTCTGTTTGCAACCTCTGGTGGCACCCTGCTCTGTCTTGTGACATCTTGTTCTTGTGGCAACGTGCTATGGTGAGACACTGTTCTGGTGGCTACCAGCTGATGTGCAACCTGCTCTGTCGGTTAACACACTATTCGAGAGGCAGCCTGCTATGGTGGCACCCTGCTTATGTACATAACTGAGTTCCGTTTTGAAACATAATGTGTTGAGCAAACACAGTCATATTTGAATTTTTTTATCTAGTTTCAGCCCCTGTAAAGGTGTCACCCTCCTAGTTACACTACAGTTTAAACTCTATTGTGGCTGTTTGAATATGATACATACAATTGTGTCTGAGCGATTTTGGTATCTTCCTTAACTGAAATTTTAGATTGGGTGATAAATACATTTTCTTTTGAAGATGTATTTGATTTTTTAAAATTTTGATGTATAGCTGAATTCAAAGCTTAGGAAATTGTACTTAGAGTTTCGGCTTCAGAAGAAAAGGTCAAGCCGTTGTCATGCACTGATGAAGGCGGTTAAGAATCTCTGACTGGTTTAACTGGAATAAAGACATGGAAGAGTCCAACTGCAAACCGTGCTAAGTCACGTTAAAGAAAAATGAGTTACCCATCTTGGCTGGTTAATTAAGTGTCAATCTACAGTATTTTGTGTATTTAAAGATAAAAAAGCTTTATGTAAGTCTAAAATTCACTATTTTAAAATAAATAAAAGCTATATTCGCGGTGTAAATTAATTTACAAAAACTCATTTTTATCTGAATCAAAAAGAAGTTACTTAGCAGGGTTTGCAATTTGGACTCCTCATATATAGGCTAATGCAAATTTATGAAAATCTTGATTTAAGAGCATTGTAGATTTTACTTAATCCAGAAATTGAGCCTTTCTAAGCCCACTATATACTAATCATAACTGAGCGATGTAGAAGAAAGTGTCTACTACTTTGCCAAATTACAAGCCTACTTTTAAAAGCTTTAGTGTTGATGGATCAGGTAAATAAATATATTACTAAATTTACTAAATTTACTGTCCTAAATACTTTTTTAACATTAAAGTCGGGGTTGGGGGGGGGGGGTGGGGGTTGCAAGGAATTGTTGTATGTTGCCAATGCGTGGTTGCCGAAAAAAGTTTGAGAACCACTTGTGTAGACCTTCGAAATGACTGCTGCACTTGTGTGCAAACTGTTAACTTAAAAGCAGGAACATTCACCGAGGCAGCGTTTCTCAACCTGTTGGTCTCGACCCCTTTGGGGTCGCACGACCCTTTCCGAGGGATCACCTAAGACCACCTGAAAACATATATGCTCTACAGTTTTGAAATATAACCGAAAATAATTTTGTGGCTGGATGTCGCCACAACACGATGAACCGTATTAAAGGGTCGCGGCCATAGGAAGGTTGAGAGCCACTGCCCTAAGGCATGCCCCATTTAAAAATAATATAGTCATGAGTGATTTAAGTTGAAATAGTATGTGTGGCGAATTTGTGCATAGTTATATATGACGCGTATATGCAAATATCTTAAACTTGAATTATTATGACAAAATTGATTTAAATAACCTATTCACCTTCTAATTCGTTATATATATTTTTTTCTTAGTACACCAGCCGTTAAAGAAATAAAGCAAAGCACTAGCAAAATAACTGGTGTTTCACGGGAAGGCAACAATTGGGGGGGGGGGGGGGGGGTGTTTTAGAGATATTCTTAATAAATATTTAAACAAACATAAACGTTTTAAAAAAAATAGCGGGGAAAGCTCACATACAGTGTTGAATACGGATCACCCGAAATTGTCCCTAACAGGCATCTCTCCGGGGGGGCAGTGCCCCCCCCCCGGGAAAGCCAAGTGCCGCCGCCCCCCCCCCCCGGAGCAAAATGGGTAAAAACAATAGAACGCTTACATATTTTTTTAATTTAAAACGACTAAATTGTCATTTTAAACAGTTTAAAAAGAATGCAATATGGCGCATTTCCCCGATTACAATAAGTGGAATCTGTGAAATATCGCTACCTCGATATATTTGATGATCCGTATTTTTAAGGCAAATCTTCTTAGAAACTTATAATTTTCGATTATAAATATCGCAATGTTTTGAAAATTTACCTGGCCCGATCATGAGCCGAAGTGTTACTTCCCGTTCGCATTTATTTATATTTTTTGTTTAATTATTTTTTGCAACTCGCAAGTTTAAAGACTAATAACATTATATTAAACTACAGTTGCTTCAATTTTAAGGTCTTTACTTTCAATAGAGTTCTCACTAAGTATCAAACGTGAGCAATCTTTTTATGTCTGCAAATAATATTTTATAATAAAAGCATGACTTTTACAGTAAGGAATGATGTTAATTAAAAATTGAATGATGCCATCATTGACGGCCTCATGCTTTAAAAAATATAGTTATTATTAGCAACAGTGGTTCTATCAGCTATCTCTACGCGGGAGGGGGGGGGGGTCACTGCCCTCCCCCAGCCAAAGCGCAATGTGTAAAACAATATAACAAATATATATTTTTTTATTAAAAATTACAAAATTGTCATTTTAAAACAGTTTTAAAGAGCATAGTAACTGCTGCCTTTAACCGATTACAATTAGTGAAATCTATAAAATATTTCTAGCCTCGATATATTTGATGATCCGTATATTTAATTAAGGCTAATCAAGTTATAGTATTTGGTTATAAAAATCGCACTGACCGTTCCAGTCTTACTTCCAGTTGTTCGCCTATATCGCTATTTTATTTATTTATTTATTTTTTTGACAAGATAAAAGACTTTAATGACAATGTATTAAAATAAATTTACTTACCTATAGATGTCTAAGGTTTATAATAGCTAGTCAAGTACTAAACATGTGCAATTATAGCGCATCGTAAAAGCATGATTAAACATAAGGATAGGTGTTAATTATAAATCGTAATATGGCATTAAGCTTCTTTTTCTAATTATAAAGAAAGGGCGCATACAAATAGTGCATGTTTCGTCAATTATTATTAAATCGAAAGCGGTTTTTGTTTTCTTTCAATGTGCTACTTTTGTTACAAAGTTTCCTGAATAACAGATTTTTTGTTTTTGAATACTAAGCCTAAGCCGATATTTATTTTATTAATTTCCAACTGCTTTTCTATTTTTAATGTCAGAATAGCAAACAAAGTGTCCCATCCATAGGCATTGCACTCATTTTTTTATATTATTAATTCTATTTTAGATGAGAATCCAGTAGAAAGCTAAGAATTTTTTTATTTTTTTTGTGAACTAGCATTTCGATTATCATACCAATTCCATTTTTGGTAGTGTTTAAAGAAAAATTCTTATGGCTAATTCGTCAATTTTAAATAGATTCTTTGGATTTATATAAAAAAATAATAATTTAGGTAGGGTGAAGAGGCAATTTAAGAAAGTTATAGTAGTTTAAAACTCCAAATAAAAAATTTAATCTACTGAATATTGGGAAATGTATACTTTATTTGCATAAGAATTCCCCAAAGATAAAACCACACATTAGTAAATATAATGTCTTCTCTAAATAACTCATGTCTTCTTAAACTAGTTATGCCGTTCATAGGCAATTTTTAAAAATGACTAGTTTTAAAAACTCATAAAAAGGTATAGACCTTTCTAATAAACCTGCTTTTTTTTTTTACTCTGGTAAAATTAGGAAATATTTAGATAAGGTAGTCTAAGCATTAAGTAAGTTTGTTTTTTCCATTTGCGTACATCATATAAAATAATATTTGCAGTGCTTTTTAGTGATAGAATCCTTTTTCAATGAATTTTTTTTTGTTGAAAATTCATTTATTTATTAAGCAGCTATCTCTAATAATAATGTAAATAAAAAATTAAAGCCAAATAACTATTTTTAGTTATATAATAATTTTTTTAATTATTATTTTTTTGCATAACACAAGCAGGTCAAGCAATTTCATTTTTGCCAAATCTGCATGGAAAGATGATAAATAATAAAATATCCTCATCACATCTTTAAGCCCCTAAAATATTCGAGGCACACTGCAGTCGTAGGGGTTGCTGTACGCACACGATAAAGTTAAAGTTAAGTGACACCTACATTTTTTAACTAGGATCTCTTTCGTTGTTGTCCAATTAAGTGTAGAATATTACACTACTAATTTCAGATATGTGATAAAATGCATTCTTGTATTTTGAATCAACCAAATATTTTCTGAGGACTATAATGATTTAAGGGGGGGGGGGGGGAGAATAATCTAGGGCAAAAGCGTACCCTCGAGGGTGACACAACAAGAATGAATATAGTTTACGTCCCGCTGTTGCGAAATTTAAGATGTCTTCGGTCATTAGGGATAATTATGGCACTTTCCACACGAATATTTGAAATGCAACCTCAAAATTTTCTGCAAGAAACAACAAATTCAAGTATGCACCAAAATAATGCATCCCTGCAATTTGAGTTTGTACGACTGTCTTTAGCACCCTAAATTATGCACCCCTTTACTCACGTTGATCAATGGTACAGTATGGGGTTGATTATAAGCTTGTACCGAATAATTACCACAAATGGAGTGAATTCAGTTTATATATTATTATTAGTTGTCTTATTATTAGTTGTCTTATATAGCGCGGTACCCCAGCCTTGGGCTGGGCTCACCGCGATGTACATAAAAATGTTAGAAAAAGAGACATTATCGTGACAATAAAATAAAATACATTTATGTAGTAAAGAACAGCTGTATAAAGACAAAAAAAAACCAATGCATATTCACCCCATCCACCCCAGAACTTTTGCATGACAAGCCATGGACGGCGGCAAGCAGCATCGTTTATCGGTCAGATGTGGGGAATCAGTCGGGGTAGTAGAGTTTAAAGAGATGTGTTTGAGTGCAGTTTTGAAGGCTGTGATGGATGATATATTGCGGATGTGTAGTGGAAGAGAATTCCATTGTTTGGGGGCACAGTAAGAGAAAGATCTTTCACCGTATGTTTTTGTGCGAGTCTTGGGGACATAAAGAATACGCCCGTCTGCGGAGGAGCGAAGCTGTCGAAGTGGTGAATAGACAGAGAGAAGTTCGGTTAGATGTGAAGGGCAGGAAATCGAGGAAAAGTTGTGGCAGAGAACAGAGAGTTTATAATCAATCCGTGCTTGTACAGGGAGCCAATGAAGTGAATGAAGTAGTGGTGTGACGTGATCACGTTTTTTTGCCTTTAAAATTAGCCTAGCAGCTGAATTTTGAGCCTTTTGCAGTTTTTCTAAAAAGTGTTTTGTTGAACCTGACAGAAGAGAGTTGCAATAGTCAAGACGAGAGAGAACAAGAGCATAGACTAGGGTTTTTGTTGCACTAACTGTGAGGTAGTGGCGGATTGAGCTGATCTGACGGATAGCCGTGTATGCAGAGCGACAAATGTGGGAAATATGATTATCGATAGACATATTGTTAGACAGAAAATAAGCAGGATTCATGGTGGAGGATGTAAACTGTATGTCTGAGTTACCTACTTGAAATGAGGTGGGGAGAGCAGAGTTAGAGGATGATTTGTGATCGTGAATAAGAAGTGCTTCAGTTTTGTCATCATTAAGTTACAACTTGCTGCGTGTCATCCATAGCTTGACATCGGCAATGCTCTCCTGCAAAGTCCGGACAGCGGAATCGACAAGAGAGGGATGGGTATGAATGTATAGCTGCGTGTCATCCGCGAATGACTGGCTCTCCACCGCATGTCTCTCTAGCAAAAGGAGCAGTGGTACGGTATACATTGTAAATAGAACCGGGCCTAAAACGGACCCCTGTGGCACTCCATACACCAAGTCAGCACTGCCGGAGGGACAGCCATCGACAGCAACCGCCTGCGTTCTATTGGAGAGGTAGGACCTAAACCAAGCCAAAACTGAACCAGAAACGCCAAAGTAATTTTCAAGGGTTTTGTAAAGGGTTTCATGGTCGACAGTGTCAAAGGCCGCACTGAGGTCCAAGAGGATCAGGAGGGAGACATCACAACTGTCCAATGTGAGCAAGAGGTCATTGGTTACTCTCAAGAGAGCTGTCTCAGTGCTATGGAAAGGTCTATAGACTGATTGATTAGGACTGTGAAGAGAGTTGTCGTTTAAGTAAGCAATAAGTTGTTTTAGGACTAATTTTTCAATGACATTAGATAAAAATGATAAGTTAGATACTGGTCTATAGTTTTTTAAATTATTTTCATCCAGACCAGGCTTCTTAAGCAATGGCACTGGGCTAAATAATGCCTCCAAAAAAACTTTTAAAATGTTATTTCTTTCAAAAGGTATAATAGTAAACATCGAATTCAAGTATACTAAACAAAATACACTTCTTGATTTTAAAATAATCAAAAATTTTCTGGGGAACAGGCTCCCCAAACCCCTCCACCGATAACGATTTATCGGCGCGCACGATTTCAGCCCTACTTCTCGATGAAAATGTTCGCTGATTTTGGTATCGATAGATATACTGCCTAGTCATGAGAGGCCAAGTATTTTCCGTCCCCCTTTCCCGATACAAATTCTGCAGTTGTCCGACAATGCCACATCTGCACATAAAGAAAAAGTGACACCTGGGTGGACCACCTCATCCGCCTTATTTCGACGACACTAGCAGGGGCGTATCTACAGTTTGGCGTCAGGGGACAAGATTCATTTTTACTCCCCCTCCAACTCTGAAACCAATTATTTTCAACCAATTAATACCATCTAAGCCCATTCCCCCCCCGGCTAGTCTGGCACCCTGGGACGTATGTCCCACCTGCCACCCCTTAGCTACGCCTCTGGCCACTGACAACTGGTACTTCCCCCCCGAACATCTGAAGCGCCCCCCCCCGGGGGAAATTTCTGAAAGAAACACTGGCCCCTAATAGCTCACACCATAGCAGCTTCACATTCAGCAACCCCACAATCCTCCATGTCACCCTTATACTTTGTCCCTATCTTCCTCCTCAACAATCAATCCCTTACTCAAAACAGCAACACCTTCCCCCTCAACCCCTCGTCGTAAACCTTCTCTCCTCATCCAACCCTGAAATCACCCCCCCCCCCCCCCCATGAAAAGCTAGTTATCAGCTTCAGAGCATATTGACCCATTACAGATAATAAACTTAAGTGAAATGTGCTTCATGCATAAAAAACTATTTTTTCCCCAGAACCATGAGTACAAAAATAATTAACTATTATTAGCATTCACAAATAACTGTTAATAACATTCACTCTTGCTTATGGGGCGTCCATTAATTATGTCAACAAAACAGAGGTAGAGGGGGTTTGGAAATTTTTGACAGTTGTTGACATGAGGGTGAAGGGTTTAGTTTAGTTGACGTCAACAATCATGTTTTCTCTATTAAAATTTTAATATTAAAAATTGGTTGGTTATTACATTATTTAAAAAAAAAATTATAAGTGTAAATAGTCATAGAATTTTTAGACTTTTAACAATATAAGATTTATTTAATGCATGTCTGTCTGTGCACTGCAGATGGCTGGTCAGAATGTTAGCACACTGTTAGTGCAAGCGAAGTCAAAATTTGGAGATTACTGTGACTAATTGTTTCTTCATTGCAATACAAAATATTGTACTAACATAACTGTCCAAACATTTAAGGCCGATTTATTTTTAAAGGATATTTACTAATTTGTTGGAGACCTTACTTACGAGGTAAAAAATAAATTATAGTTTACTCCTTTATCTCTCAGATAATCTCGATTTTTGTTTGTTGCTTTAGATACAGGTTTGACGTCAGCTTCAAATGATCACTTTAACTATAACCCACAATTTGTATACAAAGAAATGACATTTTGTTGTTTAATTTTACAATTAAAAACAATTTTTATTATCATCAGCACTGCTATACTGAAAGTCGATTTTCCGAACTAACTGGGACCAGTGTTATATCGGATACCAAATTTTTCGGAGAAACGAACGCTCGTACGGAAAGTTTGCGTTACTATAAAATTTCCCTAATTTTTTTGATATAAGCGTGGTCCACTACTGCACAGTACCTTAACTGAATTAAATGTACCGCCGGGGTCAGTTGTTTGAGGTCAAAAGGCAGTGAGGACTGGATTTTTTTCTTCAACGCAAATATGACGTTTCTTAAACCAGATGACCCACGTTGAGGATAAAATCCGAGGTCACTATCGGTGCAAGGGGGTTTATCGTATTATTAAAATAGAAGCCCAACTTTATTCCCTCAAATGTGAGTCTCAAAATTAAGTGTACAAGTGCTTTAAGTTCGCGTCTTATCATCAGAGACAACACGTTCCATCAATTAACAAGTTTGAATATTACATTAACCAAGCCTAGTCACCGCATGTACAATAAGTATGTGACCAGAATCGTGTTCTGGTGCTTGTAAGCAAATGCTTTATTCCATGTGCATTGCGTACGTAAATTATAATAACAAAGAAAAAAAATGTAAAAAAAAAACAAAAAAAGGACGGTTCGGATAACCGAAGTTTCTCTTACTCGGCGTTCGGAAATTTGAAGAGCTACTGTAGTGATTTATTTTGTGGGTTGCAATGCGGTTTAGAGGGGCGCAATTTTTGGAGTTCTCCCTGGGCTTTGTTTAGTCAAGACTCGGCACTGGCCCCACACATTCTTTCAGTCTCAAACATCCTTTCTGCCCAACACACTCCTTCTGCACAAATCTTTTCTTCTCTTTCGTACAGTTCTCTCATACTTTCTCTTTATCCTATACATCATAAAGCTATATTTAATTCCAATTTTTACTCTTGTAGAGGATTTTTTTCAAATTTGAACATTTAGATGATAAAAAAAATAATAAGCTCAGTTATATAGACAAGTTTGTAAAGGAATATGTTTCCTCCACATTTCAAGGGATGAAATCCCCATTACGGGATGCCCATGAGGTTTATCTGGTTACCGGAAATTTGTTTGAAAGAAATTTCGTCAACTGAAAATTGATCGAAGGAAATTTGATACTTGTGAGTCTCTCGCCAGACCTTTGCCAGAGGAGCTCGAAAAAATACATAAAAAAAAAAAAAAGCTTTAGTGGTGGTAGTTAAATTAAGTTAACTTAATACGTTAATTTCTCAATGATTAAATAGCTACTGTTTCGTATTTTTCAGTTTGAACTAAATTTCTTTCGTACACATTCTTTTAACAGATCTCTATATTTCTCACTCGCAAGTCTAAAACTTAAAGTTTATTTACAAGAAAAATAAAAAGAATAATCGAACAAAATGTTGCTCTAAAAAACTAACATTCGAACAAATTACAATATCGACATTTATCACTGGCACTGATTATAAAAAAAAATCGACAAAATTTCCCTTCGACCAAATTTCCGTTAGATCAAATTTCCGTTTGATCAAACTTCCGTTCGATCAAATTTCCGTTTGATCAAATTTCCGTTTGACCAAACTTCCGATTGATCAAATTCCCTTTCGACCAAACTTCCGTTCGATCAAACTTCCATTCGACCAAACTTCCCTTCGATCAAAATTCCGTTCGACCAATATTCCGTTCGATCAAAGTTCCATTCGACCAAACTTCCGTCGATCAATTTTCCGTCTACGCAATTTCTTTCGCCCAAATTTCCGGAGACAAAAAAAACTATTACATTACAATCAAAAGAACCCCCACATAATAATAAGAACCAATGAAACTGAGAAATCATTTAAAATTAATTAAAATTTTTTAAAATAACAACATTAAAATTAAAACCATCGTACATCAACAAGAGAATATTAAATAAAATAAAATTAAAAAGTAATTAAGTGATTATCACCCCTTAATTAATTCTTATATTCCTTTATGCCACCTTGCGCCGCCATTTTTCCTTATATTTCCTTTGCGCCACCATACGCCGCCAAAAATGCGACCTGCATCTGACATACTATACTACTTATGGTTCCTTACTTTCATTTCAAGCTTTAACATACCTCTATTTCCTTTACATATCTTGAACGCAATCTTTTAGTTATTATCCACAATATCCAGCCGTTTACGGGGGCGATGTGGTCCGTGCAATGTCTAGACCGTAGTACGAGCACATATGAATGCAGGTTCTGCGTAAATACATTTGAGATGTTGTAAGAAAAAAAACACGTGGAGGCACCCAGGCAATGAAGAGTAGAGACTAGGTTAGTTTAACATAACATTATTTACACTTTGAACGGTAGTTCCTTTTCGCCACAAGGATTACGTTATACCGCTGAACTTTCGGTCGCATCTGGTAGGTCAATGTTGAAAAAGTAAAGACCAGTACAACAAGAATGGAATCACATCCGAGATTTAGGTAGGAGTACCCATTCTTCAAAAGAATCCATAAATGCATTGAAGGAGGCTGTACTACTTACATCTAGGCAGTACTTCTTAAATCTGGGGAGAACTTCTTACACATGGGCAGTACTTCTTACATTGGGCAGTACTTCTTACATCTGGGCAACGCTTCTTACATCTGTGCAGTATTTCTTACATCTGGGCTGTACTTCTTACATTTTGGAAGTACTTCTAACACATGGGCAGTACTTCTTATATTTTGAAGTTCCTCTTACCTCTTGGAGTACTTCTTACATCTTGGCAGTACTTCTTACATCTTGGCAGTACCTTTTACATCTAGTCAGTATATCTTAAACCTGGGCAGTAATTCTTACATTTGGGCAGTAATCCTTAAACCTGCGCAGTATTTCTTACATCTTGGCAGTTTTTTTACATATGGGCAGTGCTTCTTACATCATGGAGTACTTCATACATCTTTACATTACTTCTTGCATCCTTGCAATAATTCTTACATATAGGCAATACATCATACACCTGGGCAGTACTTCTTACATCTTGGCAGTACTTCTTACACATGGGCAGTATTTTTAACATCTTGGAGTACTTCTTACTTCTTGGCAGTACTTCTTACATCTAGTCAGTACGACTTACACCTGGGCAGTACTTCTTTCATTTCGGCAGTACTTCTTAAACCTGGGCATGAGTACTTCTTACATCTGGGCAGTACTTCTTACATCTGGGCAGTACTTCTTACATCTGGGCAGTACTTCTTACATCTGGGCAGTACTTCTGGGCAGGACGACAATTTTTCACATTTTTATTTAGACTGATTAGACATTCGATGTGTTCTTTTTGAGTTTTTTAGTCAGAGGAGTCATCAGATTTTCTAAAGATATTCACACCCATCTGCTGTACAGCATAGCTCTTCTCCCTCTTATGAATCGAATAATAAATTTCAAGGGTGCTCTGTTTTTCTCTCTTCTTCGGCAGCACTATTGATAGTTATAATATAACCTTTAAAAGATAGTTTTTTAGGACCACTTGACATTTCAAAACAAATAAAGACTAAACCGCAGCGTAAGATAGCTCGCCTTCTTATCCAAAAAATTGTGAAATAAATTTCACACGGCACAATTAGTGTCCACAGATCTGTGCGAAAGGGTAGTGCGCCGGCCTCAGTGAGCGCACACATTAATTCTTACTTAGGAACTAAATAGTGAATTAAACGATAAAATCATACGAAATTCACTGAATTCAACGATGAAAGCACATGTACTGAACAGAATTCAACGAAAATAACATACGCACTGCACTGAATTAAAAGATAAAAGCAAATATACTGCAATGAATTCAATGATAAAAGCACACCCACTTCACTGAAATGTACGATAAAAGCACACTCACTTCACTGATCTACGATAAAAGCACACGCACTTCATTGAATTCAACGATAAAAGCACACTTACTTCACTGAATTCAACGATAAAAGGCACACGTACTGCACTGAATTCAACGGCAAGGCACATGTACTGCATTGACGAGGTGCGCCAAAATCGCCTCTTTAACTTGAAATTGTTTCTGTTTCTTTAGAGTGGATTTTTCGACCAAGTGCAACCAAAAAAAAAAAATGAATTTTAGGGATTTAAATTATTATTTGAGCAGCATTATTTTATTTTCACATACATACTATTAAATAACTATTTACCATTAGTAGACATTAGAAGTAATAACAACAACAAAATTAAATATTGCTAAATTCTACACATCGCCTTTTTGTTCAGACCCAGTTGAATAGTAATATTCTTCTTTATTCGCCAGGTGTTTTTGGGTCATCCTTGTCTCATTGATCACTGAGTGTTCCATACCAGTGCTTTTCTTATATTTGGCATGGGTTTTTAATTATGGTATGATTTAACCATCTTTCTTGGTCCACTGGGATTAGTGCTGTTATTTCCCTTACTTGGGGATTTTTTTTTTGGGGGGGGGGGGGGGGACCCACGGAAGTTTGCAGTATTTTGCAGTCTTTCTGTGTTCATCTCCAGCTTTCTGAGCCATGCAGCATAACAGAAATATAGCGAGAACAGATATTTTCTTTTATCATGCAGGAAAGACGGAGCATACGTATTTTAATGTACACCTACTTGACAGCTGTACAAATACACACTAATCTATAATAAAAGGCTTTGAAAACACAAAAAAAACCAGGCCAAGCGACACCTAAAATTCCGTCAACATCTCGTTTGTTGTCGTCCGATTAAGTGTAGAATGGTGAAAAGCTATTTTCAAATATGTGATAAAATGAATCCTTGATTTTTTCAATTTAAAAAATAAAAAATCCGGGGAAGGGCTCAGTGGTCCCCCTTCTCCTGACCACTTTTCCCCACTTTTGATCAGGAGTATTCGGCTCCCTCAATTTATCATGAAAACTAAATGCACGCTAAAACGCATCCTTGAATTTTTTTATTTATCAAACATTTGCTAGGTTAGGGGAACAAGAGCCTTCTCTTTAGACCCCCTCCACTTTTGCTCGGGTGCCTTCGGCTCCCTCGATCTATGCTGAAATAAGTAAATTCAGTTGTGTGACCAAAAGTGCGATCACTTCAGTTACTTACCCGGCACCAGAAGCTGCCACATAGTTAAAGTTTATTTAACTTGTATTGTACGAAGTCTGATTGCGCAACTGTTCCAAATTTATCTATTTGTATAAGAAAGGTTTTGACCTATAGTGCGAGCAGAAGTATATCAAACGATTTCATGATTTATGAAGAGGTACAGATTTAAAAAAAAAAAGAAAAGATTTGAACCTCTCGTACGTGATATTCTTTTACAGGCAATGACACACAGACGCGGAAGTCTTCGCTGTGTTGACTTTTCTTTAACGTCTCAAAGCTCTTACCTGCATGTACCTGCATGGTGTTCGTTTAGGAATCAATTTATATAGAAAATATTGCTCTTAATTAACCCTTGACATTGTCGTAACCAGAAAAGAATGGACACCGTGTGGACGAACAGAATGCGACACTGGAGAAGTCTACTTTTGTAAAAAGTATGGGTTTTTTTTCTCTTCCTTCTAAAAAATTTAAAACATAAGTAGACAACTTATGTGTTTTTAATGATTTAAAATCACCATGTTTTAGGCCTTGGGGTGTATTTTACCACACAACTTTTCGCCACTGTCTACATAAGACTATATTATTGTATATCAAAGCTAAAACCTTGTTTCAATCACGTATTATGATGGTCTCGCTAACACACTATTAACTGATTTTATCTTTGAAACAGTTCCTCCTCCCAGCACAAAACAAGGAGCCCTTCGAGTGGGCTTCACGGAGGTGACTGAAGCCGGGTTTAAACGACAAGATTATATGGTGCACTGTTGGTGTTTGTGTAGGTATGGAGGGAGTGTTGGTGATGGTGATGGGTCCTTCATAGTTCCAGAAGGTTACACCGAATATCCATTACTTCATAAGTAAAGAAATAAAATGTACAGTAATGTCTCTTGCATTCGCGTTTCTGGAATTCACCGATTAGCGAAATTTTCAATTCAACCTAAATAATTTGCATTCGAGATTTTTTTCTCACATCTGTGAAATCCTCGAAAACTTTTTATTTTTGTTATAAGTCCTTAAGTAATTTTAAATAAATTGAATATCTTTACCCTCCACGTACAATACATGTTTTCTTCATTTTCTTGAATTGTACATTCGTTCTATGACTTCTATGACACATGAAATTTATCTCTATAGTTTACCTTCGTTCTATGACTTCTGTGACACATGAAGTTTATCTCTATAGTCTACCTTCGTTCTATGACTTCTATGACACATGAAATTTATCTCTATAGTTTACCTTCGTTCTATGACTTCTATGACACATGAAGTTTATATCTATAGTTTACCTTCGTTCTATGACTTCTATGACACATGAAGTTTATCTCTATAGTCTACCTTCGTTCCATGACTTCTATGACACATGAAGTTTACCTCTATAGTTTACCTTCGTTCTATGACTTCTATGACACATGAAATTTATCTCTATAGCTTACCTTCGTCTATGACTTCTATGACACATGAAATTTACCTCTATACTTTTCATTCGTGTCAATGACAAAGAAACGTCAGTTATTACGTTTACACTGCCATTCGTTACTTGGTTGTACTTGACTCTGAGTGCAGCAGACAACGGCAACCAATGAGTTAGTATACTGCAGCGGTAACAATAGTGAACCGTACTGTAAAAATGCTATGTGTGGCAAATAGTAATTAGGCGATACTGTAATCTATTTAACGCCAAACATTTATTTTTTAACAAAGAGTTTTTGTTTATAGGTCAACCATTTTTTTAATGGTAATGTACTTAAGCTAACTTATAAAATGGAATTAAAGTGCCCTTTGTAGCATGATCTTGGGACTAATCTAGGGGGTTAAATTCTATAAATAAGCATTTATTAGCATTTGTGTGACTCGTACCAAGCATTAACGATTTCTCTTGATCTGCGCCGGTTTCGGGAAACTAACGTCGCGAGTGTTAGAGGTATCATTATAGATATGCACATACACACTTGCCAGCAATTTAAACTGACAAAAGCAGATTTTTAAAATCCAAATACTTTGTATAAGAAAAATCAAATCAGTACAGTCGATTCCATAGGCGTAGCTAAGGTGGGGGGGGGGGAGGGCAGGGGGGGACAGATGTCCCCGGGCGCCATACTAGTTAGAGGCGCCAATGTGTGCTTTGATATTATTCTATCGAAGAAAATAATGGTTTTAAGAGTTAACAAAAAAGAAAGGGAGGCGCTTTAAAATGAATCTTGTCCCCGCGTGCCAAACAATCTAGCTACGCCTCTGGTCCATTTTACGTATATTGAAACGTATTTTAGAAGTCTTTTTTTTTTCCCACTAACCAAATCTGTATTTGGATACCTTATATTCCTACCAAAAAGAGAAGAAGAAAAAAACAACAACACATTAATGACGTCATTATGTGAGTTCGATGACCTAAAGGTAACAATGTTATGATCAACAATAATGATAAACCTGACATATCCTAGATCAGTGGTTCTCAACCTTTCTAATGCCGTAAGTTCCTTATGTTGTGGCGACCCCCAACCACAAAATTATTTTCGTTGCTACTTCATAACTGCAGAGTATATGTGTTTTAGGTGACCCTTGGAAAAGGGTCATTCGACCCCCAAAGGGGTCACGACCCACAGGTTGAGAACCGCTGTCATTAGATGAAGCTTGGATTGTTTTTATGGTTTATCAAAGTTCTCCCCTAAGTTCATGTCCTGATTATGTCAACACCGGTTGCATTAGAGAGGATTGTTTCAAAAAATAAAATAAATAATAAGTAGGCACATCCCAGCTGTTAATTGTCCATTACATTGACAAGATTTAACGACCCTTATTCCTGCTGTTATTCAATTTGGGCTCTGTGGCAGACCTGAACACTGAAATTGCTAAAAAAAAATTTAAGTCTTATGCCTGCTGCTATTCCAGTTGGGCTCTGTAGTAGGCCTGAACACTGGTATTGCAAATATATATTTTTGAGTCTCTAAAAACTATTGAATTATTGGTTTACGTCTTTTTTTAATTGAATAAAATGCCAAATTTAGTTTTAAAAAGAAATACTTTAATTTAAATAATTACATGGGAGTAGCGGAAAGAGCAATAAAAATGGCTATGGAAATCCTTAAAACAGCGGTTTTCAACCTGTGGGGTCGCCAAAGACAATCTGAAAAAAAACATAATCTACAGTTATGAAGTAGAAACAAAAAATATTTTTTGGCCGGAGTGGGGGGGGGGGGGGGAGTCGCCACAACATGAGGAACTGTATTAAAGGGTCGCGGCATTATGAAGGTTGAGAACCACTGCCTTACACTGTCAGAATTATCGCCCCATGCGCCGGTTCTGCAGACAACCATCACTGTAACCTGTGTTTGACACACCAGAGTTTGAACAAATAAATATAGTTAAAAAGGAAAGCAGACCACTGACCTATGTAGGATAATTACAGAAATAATAAGCGCTCAAAGCATCCATTATCAGTTTGGTTTTGGTCAAACATTATTCTTTTAATGGGATTTGAGCTAAACATATGTCTGCAGGTTGAGAGTCAGTAACAAAAAGATACCATATAGATCGAGCACTGCCTTTCCCTTCATACGATCCAGTTAAATAAACACCAGACTACATGCAACTTTTAATGACTCATTAAAATTCTTGTAGAGCGGACGCAGGGGCGAAGGAAAGCGCGGGGGGGGGGGGGCGGTGCGTATAGGCTACATACATTTGAGTGTTTGAGAGTGAAAGCAACCTTACGCAAAGTGAAAGGACAAAAATGTGAGAATCACTGCCACAAAGCCTTTCAGACACAACAGGTAACACGGGGGGGGGGGGGGGGGGAGGGGGGGAGAAGAGGGGGCATTCTAATGGACCCTAGCCGCGTAACCCAACTTCTCCGTGATTTCTTCTAGTCGAGCCCCCGCGGACGGTGTTTCTGTCTTACATGACAGTGTTGCTGTACCTTGATACCTGGCAGACCGACAGTGTGGTAAGGTACGGGCCAGCGTTTCGGTGTCAACTGTTTGGCAAGGTACGGGCCAGGCAGGCGTTTGATGTCCCCTGTCTCATGCGAAGACTTTCCAGGACAGCTCTTGTAATTATCCTGCACCTACGTTGTGTTTTCCTTCTCTTTGTTTTCAGGGGAAAAAAACAACAGCACTCCGTTCGTGCTACCCTCAACGTGTTATTGTAAGAAAGCTGCTGATATCAAGCGATATTCATTACTTGGGACATGCTTTGTTTATTGTTGTGTTCTTTTTTAAAATTACGTCAACGTAAAGGACAACAAAACAATAGCAGTTGTGTAAATGGCTGATTTAGTGACTCATTAGAGTGTGCCTTGTGTAAACTAAATAAAGCCAGTCGATAATTGTTAGTTAATTGTATCACGACTAATGTTTTCTATCAAAGCTGCTGTTTAAAAAAGACTTGACGAAACTCTCTTTTGAGACATGTGATACCGATTTGATTCAAATCTCAGGTGAGACATGTGATGTTAAGTGGACTGCCTTGTTGAGACACTAATTAGATGTACAAGTTAAGAAATAGAGGTTCTTGTGAGTAAAAAGAACACAATAAGGTTTTAATGGTGATGTATAAGTCGTAGAGACCGGGTGAGGTCATTTGCGCGGGGGGGGGGGGGTCCTTGTTAACTGGTTTTGAAGCCTGCAAAAGGTTTGGCGACACATCAGTCGTAGACACCGGTTGAGGTCACGCGGAGTTCCTTGTTAAGTGAGGCTTTTCAAAGGTAAAAGGTGTGGTGAGATATCAGTCGTAGACACCAGGTGAAGTAATGGGGGTCCCTAGTCAACTGACTGCATTGAGCGACGTGTTCATGGGAAAAGAACAGGTCAAACAAGTACGCAAATTATATGTGAAGTTATATAAGTAAAAATAAGGTTTGTGTTAAATAATAATTATTTTAAAAAAAAACAACAAACAACATCTCTCGCAGAAACCATGACTCTAGTCGACCATCTTGATCAGTCCTCTGGTTTGGTAGTCACTGCTTTTATCTCTGTCAGATAACATCGTGAGACAAGATAGGATTAGGTAATAATTATTTCAGGAAAATAAATTTGATTCTATGAGTTCACTATCACCGTAGTAGTAAACAAACATAGTTTTAGATTCTAAAAAACATCCAATGCCTTTGAATGAACTACGGTATTCAAGGAATTCGTACAGATTTATTTCATAGGTGTATCTGCGTATTGTCGTCTTTCCCTTGTGTCAACTCCTCATGTGCTGAGGCACCGAGATCGATACCACTTGACTTTATTATGTGCAACGAAAGCCTGCAAAGGAATGCTATGGGAAGTTTAAGGTGCAGCTTGCGTTCTGACAGTCTTAGATACAAGCAGTGTTTCTTTTAGGCATCTCTCCAGGGTCCAAGGGACCCCACGAAGAAAAATGTGTTCAACTGCAAGGCGAAAATATAATGTATCTTAAAAGAAAGACTAAATTGTCATTGTAAGAATCCTTTTAATAAAATCAATGAAAGAGTCTAATAAACCAAACATCGATACCCTATATATATTCGGTGATTCGAATACTTAAGGCAAATCTAGATACAGCATTCGATTCTAAATCTAGCATTTTAAAAAAAAAAGAAAGCTCACTCCAGGTTTTACGTTTAAGTCACACCACTACTTCCCCTTGTTCACATAAGCTGCTACTTTTATTTTGTTATTGTTTACAACCAGTGTTTCTTTGAAGCTCTCCGGTAAGGGTGGGGGATTCCCCCCTCCCTTCCACCACGGAGCAAGTCAACTTCCGTCCCAGGAGATAAAAAAAACAGCGTAAAAAATAAAGCGATTAAATAATTTAAATTAAACAACGAAATTTACATGTTTATGAACATATTTTAAAAGGGGTGGCAATGATTCCCTTCAATCCAGGCCTGAACAACTCAAAATGTATGGCGGGCCGTAATACTTCCTGATAAGCTTGTGCGGGCCGAAACAAAATAGGACATTGGGGGGGGGGGGGGGGGGGAAGCTATTAAAAGAATTATAATAAAAAATAATATTTCGTTTTTTCGCGGGCCACAAAGTGGCTGCTGGAGGGCCGTATATTGTGCAGGCCTGCTTTAATCTAATAAAATGAAGGAAATAGTGGAATCAGTGCATAATCGCAATGCTCTATATATTTGATGATGTTTACACACTATTTTATATACCGGTTTTATTTCTTGATTTATTTCTGTGTAACATGCCTAAATTGAAGACTAACAATATGGGGGACAACTGCGGCCGATGATCGGGACGATACGGAATACAACTAACTTTCCACAGCTATAAAAGGCCTATATTTGGACTTAGCTCTTGACAACCATCAAACATGGCCAATATATTTTCAATTTTTCTTTGTGTTGAAAGATCAACTTTGAAATAGTTTATTGTAATCATGTTTGAAAAATTTAGTAATTATTATGCGTTTTGGCTCTTTATAAACAATGTATAAATGCTGTAATTAATTATTTTTTCTACCAAACAGTATTTTCTTCTCTTTTTGTATCAGATAAAACGTGGAGTAAATTTGAGAATGCATTTAGTTAGCTTCCTTTTTTGTTGTGGACCCCTTTGGTATGGAAATATATATGTATCTATTTAGTATATTACTGGGTTGAAGGTATGGAAGTATAGTTGACCCTGGTTGCCGTTATGCCAGGTCGAGTAGCCAATCTCGGCGGAATTAGACTTTTCCCACCCCCTTCTACTATAAAATTCCACAGCAGGCCTAAAATGTCGCCCAATATAACTATAAAAAAAATCTCCCCTTGGGTAGGACCGGCTCCTCTGACCACCCTTTCTACGCCACTGGCATTGCCCACGCGAACATCTGAAAGTACCCCCTCCCCTTGTCTGAAAGAAACACTGAATACAAGTTGGTTTCTCTTGGATTTTGCACATGATTTTAAGAAATCATTCGTGTTCAAACGTACGGTCCTCTCGTGGCTTGGCCAAATAAAGTCTTGTTGATCTTGTTGATCTTCTCGTTCTTGTTGATCTTGTTGTTTTTGTTGATCTTGTTTTTCTTGTTGATCTTGTTAATCTGTAGCTGGTTGCATATAGGTATTTAACGCTGTAACTCTTCCAGATAAGCTTCAGTGCCCATGAATCGGGTCTATCTCAGACAAAATGTGCAGTTATTGTTCTAAGAGCTGGTAAATAAAAACGGAATCAGTTCGTGACATACGTATGTTTATTGTCGATGAATTCTTCAGTCTTCGAGAGAGGATTGCTAGATTTGTATTCGCGCCATCTCTGAGGGATTATTGGGTGCAAACCTGCAGTGGTAGATCAAAATTTAGAAACCCTAATAGAGGGCGTGAGACGCTTCCCCGGGATGGAAAAGGTTTAGGGGGGGGGGGTGTTATAGGAAGTGAAAGTACTGTCCCGAATCTGGAAGTTTAATTGCTAGTGTTGTAAAAGGGCAGCAAGACCGACCGACCAGGTGCTCTTTTGTAGTTGTGCCCCCCTCCAGCGTATGCCTAGTCTGTCGAGTGGAGCTGTGGCGGGGCTATCCCAGAAGGAGGGTCAATTCAACATGACGCTTCGTGGCCCGATAGTGGGGACTGGCCAGACTTGAGGGGGGTGGGGGATGCTTTGGGGAAAGCTGTAAAAGCTTCCTTGCACAAGTCCATGTAATTCAATTTACTTTCTTTGATGTGCTGGCAGCGTACACATCTTCCTTGCACACGCCCATGTAATTCAATTCACTTTCTTTGATATGCTGGCAGCGTACACATCTTTCATGCAAACTCCCATGTAGTTCAATTCACTTTCTTTGATATGCTTTATGCCGTACACATCTTCCTTGCACACGTCCATGTAGTTCAATTCACTTTCTTTGATATGCTGGCAGCGTACACATTTTTCTTGCACACGCCCATATAGTTCAATTCACTTTCTTTGATATGCTGGCAGTATACACACCTTCCTTGCACACGCCCATGTAGTTCAATTCACTTTCTTTGATATGCTGGCAGTATACACACCTTCCTTGTACACGTCCATGTAGTTCAATTCACTTTCTTTGATATGCTGGCAGTATACACACCTTCCTTGTACACGTCCATGTTGTTCAATTCACTTTCTTTGATATGCTGGCAGTATACACACCTTCCTTGTACACGTCCATGTAGTTCAATTCACTTTCTTTGATATGCTGGCAGTATACACACCTTCCTTGTACACGTCCATGTAGTTCAATTCACTTTCTTTGATATGCTGGCAGCGTACACATCTTCCTTGTACACGTCCATGTAGTTCAATTCACTTTCTTTGATATGCTGGCAGTATACACACCTTCCTTGTACACGTACATGTAATTCAATTCACTTTCTTTGATATGCGGGCAGCGTACACATCTTCCTTGTACACGCCCATGTAATTCAATTCACTTTCTTTGATATGCGGGCAGCGTACACACCTTCCTTGTACACGTCCATGTAGTTCAATACGCAATCGTTTATGTGTCTGTCATTCCACCAGTTAGCCATACAGCATGTCCTTGGGTCATTAGAGCTTAACGCTTGCTACTCAGACTTAAAATAATACTGCCATGTATGTGCAAATAACATTTAACAACGATTTCTCCTCTTTTTACTTCTCTGCCTCTTTCCTTATTGTCTTTTTCTTTCATTCGTCTCCCATTCTGTAAACTAAGTCTTATGGTAGCAGTAGTTATAGATACAAAAATCTAAATAATTTTGGTCATCGTCGATATATCTACATTTCTGCAAGTGCGGACAATAAAATTATGATAAGTAATTGGACTTAAAATTTCAATCTATAATAATAGTTAAAGTAATGAAACCCACGTCACACATGTAGTAGGGGATGACATAACACACACAGTGAGACGGACGTCTTAACTTTGTCATGACTGCGCTTCCGAATCTGTTGTGTAAGGATATCAAATACCGATGATCTGTAAATCCAACTTATTTAAAGGAACAAAATTCACCTGCCACAAAGTAAAAAAAACAAAAAACACTTTAATACCGATTTCTATTTCGATTCAGGTTAATTCATTTGAGGACAAGTGTTTTGAGGAGTGCAGAGTAGCGGGCATTTTGAGAAGAGGGACGACTTCATTTTGATCATGTTTAGACTAATTCAATAAACTGAGGATTTTTATTTTGTGCAAGTGTTTTGCCGGTTTGTTGTTAGACAAGAGAGATGGATACCTCAGAAAGAAAAGACAACGGCGTGCACCTACAAAGCATGACGCTCAAGGACCACACCTGGGAGGACAATTTGGGATATACGCAAGACCCAGAGGACAAAACTACAAGACTAGTAAGTATTTTATGCAATTCGCTTGGGTTAGCCTAAAACGTTTTTTAAATTAAAAAATCAATAATCAGAATTCTATAATAAACGTGTATGTAATGTAATATTATCTTGTTGATATTATGTATGCACCGTACAGCACCAGATTTGGACCCTAGTAGGCTCTGTTGTGGTGCCTTGTACAATCCAGACCTTTCATGATTTCCCGCCTTCAATGGGTTTTCCAACAAACTGGTTTCTCTGCTTCAGCGCTGCAATGGCAGTTTATTGATCCCCGGCGTTCACGTATTTATTATGAATTTTAATGTGATTTCGGCTGAATGAGATTTACATGCGCATGGATGAATTCAATTTTAGGGTAAGCTGAAAGCCTATTTTTATTTCGCATTTTTTAAAATTAGTGTCTGAATTGGGGGACTGTGAAGGCATAGTTCCAGCCTCTAGCAAGGAAAAAAATTAAGAAACAAATAACAATAAAAATAACGATTAAACATGTTTGGCAGCTAAAACACGTGAAGAGGGGGTTCATGTTAAAACAGAAGATTCTATGCAATGTTCACCAAGAAACAAACACATTTAAATGGGGATCCTCGTTTATTAAATAATTTGTGATACAAAAAGAACTACTGTTGTCTACGGAGCGTGAGCAACAAACGAACCAGATTGAACGTGTTATATATATACATGTTTTAAAAAGTTTTAAATCTTCCCTACGTCTGGAAAATTTAAACAAAGAAATGTTGAAGTGTACAATGAGATAAAGAAACCGTTTAAATTCTCGACTGGAGATTTCCCATTGGTATAAACTAATATCAAATAATGTTTGAAACATCTCCATGTCTTATGGTTAAGCCTTTCTATACGTTATATCACCAAGTTTCTGCTCATAATTTATTTATTTGAATCAACATGCCGTCATGTATTTGAAAAGCCTCATTCATCGTGTTCTTGAATGTGACGGATTTAAGACTTATCTCGTTTTGAGATATTTATAGTACAGGATTGCCTTTTATAATTTGTATTAGAATTTAATTTTACAAGTGAGATTTTCTCTACAGTTTTTCAGACCTACGGGCCTACTAGTGTTTAACAGTCCAAAGAACATTTCTAATACCTGTTAGCATTTTTTAAAAAAAAACATTATTTATTCAGCACTTTGCCGGTGATTATATTTCGATAAAAAATATTGAAATCTAAATGCTACTCAGTGGCGTAGCTAGAGGGGTGCGAGGGTGCGAACGCACCAGGTTACTCCAAATTTTAAAATTGCATATTTCCAGGACATACACTGCTCGGTCTAATTAAATCTCATAATGTGATAACCGACCGCACGTAAATTTTCCACACATGTAACCAATCTAAATGGGTGCTTTATTAATAGTTCAAGGTTCATGCGTCAGAAATGAATTTGCCATAATAAGGTCAGAAAAATAACCGTTTGACCACAGGAAGCTATAATTATCCGAATTCTTAGAAATAAAGTTTTTAATTGATACCAAATACGATGTGGTCGGGCGAGTCTACGTACATGCTATAGCTCTTAAATATATTTACCTCTTGACCTTTGTTTCTTTGTTCTTGTCATTGTTACGCTGTGGACTTGTCATTGTTATACTGTGGACTTGTCATTGTTATACTGTGGACTTGTCATTGTTATACTGTGGACTTGTCATTGTTATACTGTGGACTTGTCATTGTTATACTGTGAACTTGTCATTGTTATACTGTGGACTTGTCATTGTTATACTGTGGACTTGTCATTGTTATACTGTGGACCTGTCATTGTTATACTGTGGACTTGTCATTGTTATACTGTGGACTTGTCATTGTTATACTGTGGACTTGTCATTGTTATACCGTGGACCTGTCATTGTTATACTGTGGACTTGTCATTGTTATACTGTGGACTTGTCATTGTTATACTGTGGACTTGTCATTGTTATACTGTGGACTTGTCATTGTTATACTGTGGACTTGTCATTGTTATACTGTGGACTTGTCATTGTTATACTGTGGACTTGTCATTGTTATACTGTGGACTTGTCATTGTTATACTGTGGACCTGTCATTGTTATACTGTGGACTTGTCATTGTTATACTGTGAACTTGTCATTGTTATACTGTGGACTTGTCATTGTTATACTGTGGACTTGTCATTGTTATACTATGTACTTGTCGTTGTTATACTGTGGACTTATTTGAACAAGGAGAAATCCCTCGTGGAAGTCGGAGGGAGGAGAAGGGTAACACCATTAGCTTACCGCACCGGATGACACCATGAGATTACCGCACCGGATAACACCATGAGATTACCGCACCGGATGACACCATAATATTACCGCACCGGATAACACCATGAGATTACCGCACCGGATGACACCATGATATTACCGCACCGTATGACACCATGATATTACCGCACCGGATGACACCATGAGATTACCGCACCGGGTGACACCAACCCTAGCTACGCCACTGATGCTACCCATATTAAATAGGACATAACATTTTAAATTTGAGGGAAATCCATATATAATCTGCCTATTTTGAGAACCCTCATTTACTAACTTCACCACATTTACGTGTGTCCTTCATTAAAGTAAATGAAATGTGCCAGTCTGTGTGTATGTGCGTGTGTGTATGTGCGTGTGTGTATGTGCGTGTGTGTACGTGTGGAAAGTGTAAGGTAGGTATGAATGTTTGGCAGGGTACAAGTCATTTTGGACACGGTCTGGCCGTGACAAAGGAGTTTCAAGGCCTCGTCCTAATTACTTGAAGCAGTAGTAGGTCTCAAAGACTTGGGACTAAGGGTCAGGTCACACGATCACATTTTCTTTCAAGCATTTGATGCAATTCGTGTATGAAGCCTTGTCACAACTTTCAAATTACTATTTGATCGAATTCCCCAAAAAAGGAAACCACGCGCAAAATAGTGCGTTCATTCAACAATTTGACGCGAAATTTGATCGTGTGAACCGACCCTAAAGGAGATTCTCTTACTTTCTGTTTTAACAAAAGAAGTATTATATGAAGAGCGCAAATACACATTTTGAATCCAGCTAGGCGGGGGCAGCACTGATTGGGATTCTTATAAAGTGTGTTACTTGAATGAACGTGTTCTCAAATTTTCAGCTTATTCGAAGTCCCACTAAATGTTTACTGAGTTTCAGTTGAAGAATTGTATGCGGGAGCTTTCAACAAACCATTGCACCTGTTCAAAAATGTTTAAATAAATATAGTATATAGACCAGGTCTTTGACAATCATCATCATCATCATGTCCCGTAGTCCTTCGACCGTTGGGGCGCCACAGATGACATAAAAACTATTCTTCTCCATTCCTCTCGGTCTTCTGTCCTATGCATAGCATCGCCTAATTGTAATCCCGTCAACTCTTTGGTGTTATCTTCCCATCTTTTTCTCTGTCTTTGACATTGGGTTCTATAAATAAATAATTCTTGTAAACATCGATTTGCTTTAGAAACTATTGAACTAGTTATATACTCATTTTTAATATGTTTTGAGATGTAGTGTGCCGCGGGGTTTTCGAAGGGGTCCTGATGTGCCGTGAGTGAAAACTAGGTTGCGGTGCTCTGCTCAAGACAAACTAAAATAAAAAAATCTTAACCTTATGGTAATCTGATTGAACGACAGGATATTATAAAAGTTAATGGAGAAGGCGTGCGTGGGGGGGGGGCGGGGTTGGGTGACGAGGCAGCTATCAGGCTAATTAAAAGTGGTACAAGGTAAAAGCAATAACCTGAAAAGTGGGGACACAAAGAAACAACGGACCTGCGCGTTTAAACCACTATAGACGTTTTTTTTTTTTTTTGCATCATCACTCAAGTTAACCTCATAGAATAATCATAATTATGAGATTATTTGGATTATTAGACCATGTTGACTAACATCTACTCTCAAATTCTGGTTAATAGTGCGGAAAATCAGAGATAGCGTGGCCTTCTGAACATTTCTACTTTAAATAAAATAAAAGTTAAAAAAAATATTTAAAAAATAATTATTATTTTAAAGCAGCGATTGCATAAAGTGAATTATCTTAAAGTGATGTAAAAATGTCCAAAGTCCCACTCGCCGAATGCGAGTCATTTTCTGGAGTAAATGAAACGTAAAACCGTTTATAACGAATGCGTTTTCAGATATAATGTATTGGTGGGGAATAACAGTTATAATTATTTTAAACTAGCGAGAACCCGGCATGCGTTGCATGCCACTCAATGAAAAAAGTGTTTGTGTTTTAATTAAGTTTTAAAGTAATTTTTAAATAGAAAATATTTATTGTTTTTTCCGTCTAGTGCGTACACAAATAAATTAGAAGTTTTTTTAACGCGTGAGCAGGCAACATACAGCTGTCCACGTGAGAGGCGTGTATTTTCAAAATTTAGTCCACACACTTGTAGCGATTGATCCACCCACGCTGTAGCTCTGTTTTAAATTATATTTAGATAGCTCAAATATTTATTATTTTTAAAATAAGGCCCCCGGCCCCAAACGTAAAATTTTAAAATGGTTGTACTTATGTCACACACAAACTAAAATGTCGTTTGTATTTGATTGATTTCTAGCCACCCATGCAATAGCACTGATTGAAATTATATTTGTATAGCTCATATAAGAAAAAAATAATTTGGGGCTCCGGCCCGAAAAGGAATATTTCAAAATGGATAAGCTAATTCAGAAACCATTGGTGCGCACAACAACTTACCAAAGTTTTATCGCAATCGGATGAATGGTATAGGAACGTACACGAAAATTATATTTAGCTCATAAAAGGGGGAAAAAAAGAATTTAGGTCCCTGGTCCCAAAACGGAATATTGTCAAATGTGTGTAATAATTCAGAAACATTTGCATTTTTTTACAATCACACAATTTTCATCACTTTTGATTGATGGTATAGAAGCACATACGGGATATACTTATATATGTATAGATATAGTTTACCGAATTAAGATAACTTTTTTGCAATTATTCAAGGATGAGCTGTCTGTCTGACTGTCTGTCTCTCTGTCATTCTGTCTGTCTCCCTATCTGTCTGTCTCTCTGTCTGTCTCTTTGTCTGTCTCTCTCTCTGTCTCCACCTGTCTCTATGTCTCTCTGTCTGTCTCTCTGTCGCTCTGTCTGTCTCTCTGTCTATTTGTCTTTCTCTCTGTCGCTCTGTCTGTCTCTCTGTCTATCTCTCTTTCTCTCTGTCTGTCTCTCTTTCTCTCTGTCTGTCTCTCTGTTTCTCTGCCGGTCTATAGTCTCTCTGTCTGTCTGTCTCTCTGTCTCTATGTTTGTCTCTCAAGCTGTCTCTCAGTCTGTCTCACTGTCAGTCTCTGTCTATCTCTCTGTCATTATGTCTGTCTCTCTGTCTGTCTCTCTGTCTATCTCTCTGTCTGTCTCTCTGTCTGTCTCTCTGTCTGTCTATCTGTCTGTCTCTCTATCTGTCTCTCTGTCTGTCTCTCTGTCTGTCTCTCTGTCTGTCTCTCTGTCTGTCTCTCTGTCTACATCTCTGTCTGTCTGTTTGTCTCTCTGACTGTCTATCTTTCTGTCTCTCCTTCTGTCTCTCTGTCTGTCTGACTGCCTGTCTGTTTGTCTGTCTGTTTATCTACCTATCCACCTATTTTCCATCTACATGCCTGCCTGCCTGCCTACCTACCTACCTGCCCACCTACCTACCTACCAACCTACCTACCGACCTACCTATCTACCTAAATATCTACCAATCCAGCTACCTACCTACATATCTATCAACCTACTTACCTACCTACCAACATACCTGCCTATCTACCTTTCTACCTACCTATCTATCCATCCATCCATCCATCCACCCATTTATCCTCTCACCCACCCACCCTTCCTTCCACCCTTTCATCCTTTCATCCATCCATCCATCCATCCGTCTAGCTATCTTTTATCTACATCTCTATCTATCTATCATCTATCTGTGTATTTGTCAGCCTGTCTGTCTGTCTTTCTATCTCTCTATCTAATAAAATCTCTATTTTTAAGATTACATTTTCACTTGTGTAAAATGATTGGGTTTTGATATCCCTGGGGATAATTATGAAAATATTTTTATGTTTGTTAAAGTCAATGATTTTCTTAATTGGTTAACATATGATCATATGTAAAATGAGAATATAGCTTCATTTTTTTTTACAACTGAAAAATCATTGGATTGAAAGATATTGTCATCCAAGTAAAAATGCATAAACTCAATTTACTACCATCGATATAAATGTATCGAAGAAGGTTAATTATAGATCAAATTTATTCTGAGGCTTATCTTGTGCTGCACTGGGAAAAATGAATGTATAGTGTATAGTGGGCTACACAGAGTTTTTAAAAAATAAATAAATCATCCACTGGATTGTAGCCCCCTTACTTACGCAGATTTTATTTGCATTTAATATGCTTATTTCTTATCTAGATCAGTGATAAGTGCATTAAAAATGCTATTTGGCTATTTAGTTTTGCTACACCAATTTAATTAAAAGGCATATTCTTATTAACATTATTTTTAAATGTAGAGTTTTTACTACTTTATAAATTTCATAAAATTTTATTTTTGGAATGAATAAAAAGTACAAACTTATTAAATGTTAAATATACAAAGCTAAATTAGTATTTAAGTTTAGCAATTTAAAAAGCAATCGATGCTATTTATTAATTTTACTTATAAGAAGGAGAATGTACATCATCAGTTTTGTCAAGCTCTTTTATTAAATCAGATAACTTTTAGCTTTGGCTAAATAGGCAATTCGCACTATGATGTCATTTGCGTGATTATTTAGAACTAATTAATTTAAATTTTATTTCGCCTTATTGACAACGCGCTAAAGAACGCACTAATCACAACTGATGTTTAGGTTTTCCCGATAAATGTGATTACATGCACTGTGTATTTCTTTGATCATATTTTTTTCTATTTAATTTTTTTTTCATAACTTTTAAACGCATATAAAATGCTTAAGATAGTTCCTTAGTTGTTTCTTTATATGTATTTGTAATTTATAATAATAATACTTAAACTTTTGCTAAAATAAAAGCGGAAATATAATATTTTTTGCGCATGTAAATTTATTCGATTTCCGTAAAATAATAGAAAATAACTATGCTTGTTTTTAAGAGTCCAAATGTATCAACATATTTTCGGCTCTTTGGCGTTATTTCCCTAAAGCTCATTCTTATATATATAAAAATTAAACAACCCATAAAAACATAGTTTTTTTAAAAAATTCTTAATAATATGTAACATATTACCCCCCCCCCCCACCACTTTTTTTTTCAAGGCTCACAAATTCTCATTTTTTTCAGGCCCCTGAACTATATTAATATTCTAATGACCTAATTGCTTTTACACGGCAGATTTATTTCATCAACTATTTCAGAAAAAGAAGAGTAACTATAACTCAAGAAACGCACTTATTTTTTAAAGAATCTTATTTGGTGCAGTTATCGGGAATTTCTCTTCCTCTTCCCCTTGAAAACCAGGAAAAACTGATTTTTGGGTGTTGGGGTTGGGTATGGGACTGAACATTTGATATAGTTGGTTTCATCAGTTACGAGTCTATAAGCCAAGTTTCAGCTCGATAGCTTGATGGGAAGTTGATTTTCTCAAAATGGTACATAGAGGAACGAGGTGGATGCAAATACCCTGAGTCACAGTGTAACTTAATGGGTTTGACATTAAGACAAGTTTGTGTTGTTATCTTCAGGAAGTGGAAAGTCCCGTGTATCTGGATGAAGTATCTGTAAACATCGGATCTGAGGAGGATGTTCCGAAATTTAATGGTTACGTGATGGAGGATCAAAAGAATGACAAAGATCTGGTGCTTAAGAAGAAGAGCTTTGACCCCAGCACGGCTAATGTGATAGCACGTTGCGTCATGTGCTCTCACGGGCGTCTAGAAAGTTGTTTGTCGTTACATAAGGTGAAGTATTTTTTTTGTGTTATTGTATTTCCTTCCACTAAATTTCCTACCTTCTGTTCCAAATTTAAGTCTTACGATGAAAATACAACGCCGAATTAAATATCCTCTCATTTCTTTGGGTAAATATTCATCTTGTATTGTTTAGTACATCATTGGTTCCCACCATTTTACTGTGCTGTCATTTACTGTACCAAAGCAACAACAACAGCGACAACATCACAAAACCACTTTAAAAAATAATAACAAAAGAGCGCCATGAGAAATTATAGTCTTGAAGTTTAAGCAAGTTTAAGTCTTGAATCTACAATTCTGACTTGAGGAGAGCCCCTCGGAGTCTTCCTGACTTTAAGGGCCCAGGATTTATTTCAAGGCAAGCTATGTTGCGTTACAAATATTCTATAATTTTTATTTTATTTTTTAAATGCATACTTCATAAAAAATACTATAAAATGTGCAGTACATTATTTTAGACTTAACAGAGATTTCATTACAATCCAAAGAAAAATATTGCGCCCAGAAACGTTTGAACAACGATGGTATTTAAGTAATTAATTTTTTTGACTTTTAAATTATGTTTAGTCATCCCTAGAAGTGGGCTGCTAAAAAACACCAGCCGCTTGCAGATCAATGATTTAAGTTGTTTGGACCATTGCCATTTTTAAAATTGACATTTAAAATAAGTTTGCTGATAAATCTGAAGCCATGTTGCAGTTTCATCTATTCCAGAGGACGTTTTGGGCCGTGTTTGGGATAATACTTCTGATTGCCTACTTCGCCTACTTTGGATACGCCATGTACTACCAGTTTGGTGACGAGGGATCCGTCCGACTCATCGTCTGCACCGTGATTGGCGCGGCCATGTTGTTCTACAGCTTGGTGGGACGGCGAATCTGTGCGAGACCTGGTAGAAAACTGCACAAGTTTCTAAACAACGACAGCTATATCAAAGTTCGAAGAGTTATTAGATGGTAATTTCAGTTTATCACGATTGTACTTGTTTTCTTTTTTATTTGAGGATGTGCTTTATAAATCATTATTTCTCATCGAAAAATTGTATTTTAATCGAATTTCCAATGCTAATCCACTATCCTACTTTCAATTAAATTTCCAATACTAATCCACTAACCTAATTTCAATTGAATTTCCAATACTAATCCACTAACCTAATTTCAATTGAATTCCCAATGCTAAACCAATAACCTAATTTCAATTGAATTTCCAATGCTAATTTTCTAATCTACTTCCCAAATGTATCATAAAATAATAGCTTGACATCTCTCAGTCATCGTGAAGGATTGAGTTATCCCATCACCGTAGATCTTAATATTAGGCTGAAAACAAACACATTTATAGTATGGGAAAAACGAATTGTGTGTGTTAAACCATTATATAAACTCTACGGTAGGAATTTTATTATACAACAATTTTAAGGGATTCAAACAATTTGTGCTGAGGGTTCCTAACTAGAGCGATATTTGAAATCAGTAGTCCTATAAAGAAATAAAAGATTAAAAAAAAAAAATAGAGGTACTTTCACTTTTTTATTTTGATTACAGGATTCTCTACATTATTAGCACCATCGCCATGGTAACCTTGATCATCGTCGTTGTGGCCCTAGACTCGCCAAGAAATCTCTTGTCCCTCGCTGGTCTGGCCGCATTTATTGTACTTTGCTTTGCCACGTCACACAGCCCTGCAATGGTAGGCGCACACATTTCTGATCATTGTTGAATATGACATCCATTAAATATAACACTGTCACATTCCCTGTCATGGTAGGCGCACCCATTTCTGATCATTGCATAATATGACATCCATTAAATATAACACTGTCACATTCCCTGTCATGGTAGGCGCACCCATTTCTGATCATTGCATAATATGACATCCATTAAATATAACACTGTCACATTCCCTGTGCGCTCAATGGATCATGCTGGGAAGAAAACAATTAAGAAAGACCTACTGAACCTAATCTAGCCATCCTCTTTTTTTCCTACCTGATCATTTCCAATAACAAGTAATGAGATATTTAATTCAAGTTTTGTTGCTGACCTACCTGCATAGGTAAAGGTTTATGTAAACAATAGCATACATCGGTCACTAGTAGGGTACGTAGCTTTAATCAACGTATATAGTTTGAGAAATGTGTTGTGCCGCACCAAACAGTTCCATTGATCTTAATCTAGTCTTCTTTTACTACACCCGGGGCGTCATTTCAGGTTTTTTTCAGAATGGGGGGGGGGGGCAAAACCAAAACTTGGTCTGATTTTTAAGATGTTTATTACTGGAGGCGCCAGCGTACATATCAATCTAAATAAAACCTGGAAATTAAAATGGGGAGGGGGGGGAATGCCCATTCTGCCTTACCCGAATGACGCCCCTTTATTTTTTCTTGTCAATGTTTAGGATACACGCTTATTTTCATAAGGAAAAGTTAAGAAAATATAAATATTATTTTTGATATCAATTTAAAAATAGTTTTAAAAAAAATGTTATTTTCTTAGTTTTTGGCTTCTCTTGTTTCCGCTAATATCGAGTTTTCGAACTGTAAATAATTTATCTATATTTTATTTCAGATAGACTGGCACCCTGTCTTTTGGGGCTTCTCTATACAATTCTACTTTGCTATAATCATTTTGAAAACCCGCTGGGGCTTCGAGACGTTCAATTGGCTGGGTGACCGCGTCACAGAGTTCCTCGCCTACAGCAACGCTGGAGCCTCGTTTGTGTTTGGCGACTACGCCAAGATAACCCCGTTTCAAGGCCAACCCATCGAGTTCACGGGCGTCTATACACTTCATTTCTTTGCGTTTGCTGTAAGTAACACAACGCAAAAAAACGACCTTTCTTTTAAATAGTAATTACTGGGAAAAAAATCTCACCATTACTCTGGGGAGAAATTGAGGTACCGGTTCTAGCATCGTTCGTATTATATGACCAGCCCGTATATGTCCGCAAACACGAACTGCATTTTGCGGGAATCGGTTCAAAGAGCGTAACAGTTTCCGGAAAGAAAAAAAAACTTCCACAGATATTAGCATAAGCCTATTTAGCTTTCACTTTTAATATATATTTCGATTGGACGCTTTTCTCAAGAAATAAAATATGCAAAAAAAAAAAAAAAAAAAAAAAAAATTAACCAAACACAAGAAATAGCACAGTTTTCGCCCATACACTCTGACCACTCAAGGTCAACCAATTGCAAAATAGGAGTGGGGCGTAGCTGACATCATTGAATTTATCTTTATTCTTTAAATGCTACTGTATTTTCTGTTACATTTTTTATTATACGATGTTTTTCATTGAATTTATTTTCAATACAGATCATGCCAGTCATAACCTTTTTTAGCACCGTCATCTCGGTCCTCTACTATCTGGGAATCATGCAGTCCATCATCAAGGTCATAGGTCGCTTCCTGTCTTTTTGTCTGGGGACAACGCCAGCAGAGTCACTGAATGCCGCCGCCAATATTTTTGTTTCCATGGTAATAAGACGTTTTACTGATTACACCTTTTCATCTACCGAAATCAGAAAATGTTTTAATTTAAAATATTTAATACATGTAACAACAAATATTATACAAATATTTATTTTTGCAGCTAATTTGCAGGTAAAATTTCAATTGTGAATAAATATTATACAGGTACTTACTTATTCTTTTCTATATAGTTGTCCCAGTGCCTGGGATTATTCTTCTAGGATTATAAATTGGTTCCCAACAGCAAATCGCCTCTCTCCACGCCGCTGAATAACCCAAGGGAACACCATGTGGATGATACAGCTTTGCACCAGTGGCGTAGCAGGAGTTGTCGGAATGTTTCATTGTACTAATGATATCCACCTACGGGACTCCATCTAAGGGTTTGAATTCAGAGTTTCCTTCTCTTAGACGAGTTGTCATCCAAGGTTAAAGGGTCCCATCCACCCAGCTTATAATCCTAGAAGAATAATCCCAGGCCCGTGGATTTCGTCCTACGAAGTCCACACCATCGTCAAATTGTGACTGACGGACATTTGTCCCAGACATTCTAAATAAAATGTCGTTATTTCTCTTCCTTCTTCCTTTTTAGACAGAATCCCCTTTGATGATCCGGCCCTTTCTGGCCAATATGACAAGCTCCGAACTTCACGCCGTCATGGTGGGGGGATTCGCGACTATAGCTGGAAGTGTACTGGGAGCCTACATAGGCTTTGGCGTAAGTCTTATAATTGGTTCTACATATATAATGCAGTACTCCCCATATTCCTGAGTACCTATACATGCATGTTAAATCCCCCAGACCCTGTCCTGTATTAAATTATCCACGTCCTCTTTAGAATTTTAAGTAAATTTCCCCAATAAACTAAATGTCCAACATAATAATCTTGTAATCACACACCCCCCTCCCACACACTTTCTAACATAAACGAAATAGAAGAACAAGGTATCTGGAAGCTTGAAGAAGAACGTTTCGGCTACGAGCCTTCCTCGGCAGACAGGACAAATGAATCTTTCCACACATCTTTGTTCTTTTTATTTCCTTCACACAGCTTGAACGCAAAAAAACGAAAAACTTATCAAGCTTAACGTGTCAATTTTTTTTTCTTTCGCTCGATGAATCATCAAAGAATTTTTTTTTTATAAAACGTATCTTTGACATCAGCATCAAATCGATCGCGTATTAAAAAGAACAAACAAAAAAAAACCTACACAATTTGAAATGAAATGTTTCCTATCCTCAAAGTGATTGGTCGTATTGAAGGAGCCTTCTCTATTTTTCAGGTACCTGCAGATCACCTGCTCTCAGCCTCTGTAATGTCGGCCCCAGCTGCCCTGGCCATATCAAAGATAACTTACCCCGAGATCGAGGTACCTGTTATAAGACCCGAGGACTACGATAAAATCGAAAAGACGTAGGTGAAACTTGAAATAAGTTGCTTAAAAAGCGCATGCATGTTTTAAATAAATTTAAAAAAATAAATAATTAAATAAATCACCGGGAATAAGCTGTGCATAAATTTTAAAAAAAATCTTTGAAAAAAAAATATTTAAACAAATTGCGCACCGACTGTGTTTGCAAATTCTCTCTTGCTTATTTACCTTTTGAGTCACTTAAAATCTTAAGGTTAGCTCATACGTGATGCAAGCAAGCTCTTCTGAACTTTTGACCTAGATCAGACAGAGATTTAGTGAAGTTGTAGCCGTGCCTCAAGTAGACCTTCTATGAAAATGGCCTGGGCCTATAGCAAACATGGGTTAGGGCAATAATCGTCACGAATACGACCACGGTACAGGTCACAGACCTGCTCTAACTTTGAATCTACAGCTACTCAGTGCATAATTCTACTTATCGAAAAGCATTCAAATGTTTTATTATATATCTTTTATCCAAGAACCTTCAACTTTTTAATGTACTAATCTATTTATCTAACACCCTGCAACTGTTCAAGGTATAGTTCTACTTATCTACCAACGTCAAGCTGTTAATGAGTAGCTCTACTTATCTATCACCATTCAGCTGTTCAATGTATAGCTCTAATATCTACCAACGTCAAGCTGTTAATGTGTAGTTCTACTTATATATCACCATGCAGCTGTTCAATGTATAGTTCTACTTATCTATCACCCATCCAGCTGTTCAATGTATAGTTCTACTTATCTACCAACGTCAAGCTGTTAATGTGTAGTTCTACTTATCTATCACCATTCAGCTGTTCAATGTATAGTTCTACTTATCTATCACCCATCCAGCTGTTCAATGTATAGTTTTAGTCATCAACAAACTTTACTCTAGCGGCGGATACTGCTGTGGATGTTTTGGTAACGAAACGATCCGCGGAGAAGACACAAAGGTCCATATCACACAAGCCCTTTATAGCTTACGACCCTGTGTCATATGACATGTAGCATTGTGCACGTGGTTGTTATTTCAAAAGTCGGCATAGATGCGACACATTAGTCTGCACACGTGTTGTGGAACATGTACACAGGTAACTTATAACTACACCAGTTAAATGGGGTCACAGAGTTTTAAGCCTTATGAGCGCACCGCCAGGTCAACTCTTCAATGCTGTCAGCTACATTAGACAATAATGCAGATATATTTTTTGGACTTTGTTTTTATTATATAGAGGACCATTGCAGGGGACTATTTTAGTGTGCTAGTTTGGTGGGCTATTGTGGTAGACTTTCAGTCGACTATTTTAATGGATTATTTTAGTGGACTATTTTTACAGTTGCCGCATGGATATGAGGCGAAGGAGTGTGGCGACCCTAGCCGATGATTCTAAATATGCAGTCTTGAGGGTACTGCTCCTAGGCAACCTCTCTTTTTATCACTTCCCAGCTGCGGTGTGAATTAGTCATGCCGCAGAAAACCACGTAAACCCTATTAGAGGGCGTCTGTTAACACCTACGAGTCCCCCCTGGGTGGGAAGGGGGGGCCTTAGAGACGTAAATTGTATCCACCCCAGCCCAAGGAAGTCCGGCCCGGTTGCTGTGTAAGCATCACCCCGGCTGGCCAGGCGTCCCTTCTCTGATGAGGCCTCACTCGCATAGTCAATCGAGTGGAAGGGTGGGTGGGGCTGTCTCAGGGGCGGGGAGCCCTCGGCATGCCGCTTCGCGGCCTCACTGGAATAGAGACCACTGGGGGAGTGGTTGAATGCCAGTTGGGGGCGGTGGAGGTGTGCTGGGGAAGACTTTATGAGCCTCGGCTCGATGGTCTGCTGATTTTCTTAAGTAAGTTAGTTAGTTAGTGGACTATTTTAATGGACAAATTTGGTGGGCTAATTTAGTGCGCTAGTATGGTCGACTTTTTTGGTGTACTATATGCGAATCAGGTCTGTGGATATCACCCCGTTCCTTTAACAGGAGCAAAATTTACGAAACTATATCAGAAAACAGAAAAATTACCTATCTCGTAAAGTCAGCTTACTTTGTAGTTTGTCGGCTCGAATATCTACACTATAGATGGGTGACTTCTATATGTGTTACTTTTTACTGCTATGCCTATCTGATGTACACTATGTAAGTGAACATCTCATATATTATCCTACATAAGTACACACCTGAAAAATAGTATAAAAGTTAACATCTGATAAATACTATATAAGTGAACATCTCATGAATTGTATATGAGAATTCATTTATATTATTTACGTGGGTAACGGAAATGCATTAAATAGATGGATAAAATATATGACATAGTGGATTATCAGATATCGCCTTTATAGAGACAATTATTGTATATCTGTATTAGACGTGAAAAGTTTGTAACCTATGGAATAGCGGACTAACTAAATAATGGGTCCTTGGGTGCGGAAGGCAGTGTCATGGGTTGCTGGAAACAGAGGCATAACTAGGATTGGTGCCTCCCGTGGCGGACCAAGTTCTTGGCTACCCCTTCCCCTTTAACGAAAATAAATCTGCAGTAGGTCAAAAATACTGCAACTCAATATAGAGAAATAAAGAGCCCCCCCCCGCCGGGGGTAACCACCCCTGCGAACCCCCTTATTACGCCACTGCTGGAAGACATTGAAAATGAAACTTATTTGCATATTTTTATTAGCATTTTATTTATCCTTTACGCCAGCGGCCCCCCAACCTTCTTTCTCTCTTGTTCCCTTTTATTAGACTTTTCGTTTATAAGCACCCCCAACGCCCCCACATATAGAACTATAGCTTCGCGTAAATGAACGGGTGTGGGAGAAAAAAGTTTTGTCGTGTTCTGCCAGTATCAAAATAATTATGCGTACCCACAAGCGATACGCCGCTTACCTTCTAGAGGTACGCGTACCACAGGTTGGGAACCGCTGGTCTAGAGTGAGGGAAATGTGTTTTGTAATCGAGATGGGGGTGCTGGAAATGTTGCAGCGCTTACAAAAAAGGGTTAAGAATCCCTGACCCAGCACTAATGTACACGGGTGCAACACCAGTGAGATCCCAAACTGACATATTTGACCTTGCTCCGCCATTTGTAAACAACTTTCAGTTCCGCTTGAGTGGAGAGCCAGACTTTGAATATAACACCAGATCGGCCGGGGATTATTTCGTACTGTTCGTATTTACAAGTCAATACTCTCCACACCCGTGCGACTATTTGATCTATGACTCAACAGTTTGACTTCAGACACCAGACCGAGGGAATGAAATTTGATCAGCATTAATGGAAGAACAGAAAATGTAATAACACGTTTCCCCTACACTTTAAGAAAAAGAATCTGTTAACAAATTTATTTAAAAAAACCTTATTTAAAAATCTAGTAAAATGTATTCAAAAATCTATTTAAAAATCTATTTAGACAATTATTTTTTTTAAAAAAGAAAAAAAAGATAAGGTTATCATAATGCATTTCTTAAAATTAAAAAAAAAAAACAAAGAAAAAAACAAAGAAACAAAGGCAGAAAATTCTTTTCTTTAAACATCAAATGCCAGGATATGTGTCGGGTAGATCAGCAGAGTTATTACAAGTTGGATGATTAAATTAACTTAACAACCGGTTCACCGCCCTAATCAATATTATAAGAATTTTGATTATAAAAAAAAATACTGAAAGGTAACTTATCATTTCACGCAGGTTGTTAAGGACTTGTATTTGTTTTGTGTGTTAGTTTAGAGAGTATATGTATGTCAAAAAGGACTCGACAAGGGGGTTAACAGCAGAGCTCCATTGTTCTTCAGATAATTTATAGGGTGGACGGAAATTGCATATGGGGTAAGGTTAATAGATTCTCGCATCTTTTAGATTTGGGGGGGGGGGATGTTTCTTTCCAAAATAGAGTATCTCTGGCCTTCGAGTCTTCGCGTGGTAATTTTGGTGTTAACGGCGGAAGTTACTAATTGACCGGAAATGAGGGGAGTATGGGATGGGTGGGTTGGTAGCTAGCATTCCTGGACCACCTGAGGAGGTAGAGAATGGTATATAAGATAGAACTCTTCGTGACATAGGCCAGAGTTAGAGATTCGTGGACGATGATTAACGATGATTATGAAGTTGTAGACGCAGCGGGACTAGACGTATTCTAGGATAGAACCAGTGACAGACGGTTAGTCAAGTGTTAGAGCTAGGAAAGAAACGTTACTGAATTGGTTATGTTCATCAAATACAAATTTTATCTATACCTTTTGCTGTGGAGTTGTTTGATCATTCGTTAGTGTTCTGTGTTTTCTTCGTTGTACTTCACAACGTCTGAACTAGTAAACCACCACAGAGAGGAACGGAACCGTACTATTCACAACACCATCAATACCACTTGGCCCATGACCATATGTACGGGCAATACCACTCAACACCATCTCATTCTGTGACAATGTGTAGTTGTATCTATTATGCTGAGATTGTGTAACGCATTTGGGTAAAGGGAAATGACGTGTTAGTTGGTGTTCTGGTTTGGGAACAATGGCCGTGCCTTAGCGTTGGATTTCATGAGTTGTTTTTACATTTAATAAAGAGACGTTTAAGTGATGAATTCAACTTTTTAAGTAAATAAATAGCCCCCCCCCCCCAGACAAACGAAGCTACCGAACCTGGTAAGATCGGGGTCGTAACAAATGTAACATTTAAACTAGAACATTAAAAGAGATAAATTAGTGGTTTCCCCATTAGGCAGCCTCCTGGGCGCCCATCGTAGAAAGAACCATGACTACAGCAACAAGTGTCCTGGGCGCTCATCGTAGAAAGAACCATGACTACAGCAACAAGTGTCATGGGCGCTCATCGTAGAGAGAACCATGACTACAGCAACAAGTGTCATGGGCGCTCATCGTAGAAAGAACCATGACTACAGCAACAAGTGTCATGGGCGCCCATCGTAGAAAGAACCATGACTACAGCAATAAGTGTCCTGGGCGCTCATCGTAGAAAGAACCATGACTACAACTACAAGTGTCCTGGGCGCCCATCGTAGAAAGAACCATGACTACAAGTGCCATTTTAACAAACACTTTGCCGAGCAATTTTTTTTCTTCTAAATATAATAAACATGTTGACCTCGCTACAGCCAGTGGCACCACTAAAATGAATTAAGTCTATAAATTTAACTGAATTGTCCAAAACAGGGTGTGTTGAGCTCAATATGCTTCACGGGCAAATATGATCGCAAGTTATTCTTAATACACAAAATAACACGTAATTAAACCATAACTAATCTAAACTAAACTAATTGGAAATGTCTTTGTCTCTTCCCTATTTTCAATGTATAAACATTGATTACTTTGCTGCACTCTGCATCAAATTTTAACGTGCCGTGAAATGGATTGGCCGTGCCTGGTGCCAAAACGAATAATTATATGACGTGTGATGTCAAAACTGACCGCTCGTCTCCTTTATCTCAGGGGTGAAGGCAATGTTATCGAGGCGGCCTGCAACGGCGCCACAATGTCCGCCAAGATCATCGCCTGTGTCGTTGTCAACGTCATGGCGTTCCTGTCTCTGCTGAAGTTTGTCAATGCAACGCTCACCTGGTTTGGTGACAGAGTTGGGGTCAAGAATTTAACGTTTGAGGTACCGATTATTCATATTGTTAAAAATTTTATGCAAGTCTATGGCTGAAATGGTAATATATTATTTTAAATGTTCATTTTTATTTGGCAATTTAAAAAATTACTGCGACTACTGGAAAAAACGAAGAAAATCTGTTTAATTCTAAAGTAAATTTTTACCACCAAAACTGCCAATAAAATTGTACTTCTTTTTTTAAAACTAGTTTTAAGCAGCCAAAGAATGGCGGTGGCATAACGTGAACTTCCTATCTTCTAAAGTTACTAAACAAAACAGGCGTTGAAAACTATATTATTATTCTAACGTGCCACCTCCTTTTACATCGCAGACTATGGCATCATATTTAAATTTAGACTATCCCCGTGAAACAAAAGAAAGTATTTTGCAACAAACACGCTTGCACTATTGAACTCAGCATGGAACCATGCTTTCTTTCATACATAGAGAATTCTATTGATCGATGAATAGATATCTCACTCAATAGTGTCTGAATTTTTAATTTTTTAATAACTTGCAGCTAATCTGTTCGTACGTCCTCTATCCCGTTGCCTTGTTCATGGGGACAGAGCCGGAGGACTGCAGACGCTTGGCAGAGCTTGTTGGCATAAAGACTTTTACCAATGAATTTATAGCATACGAGTGAGTACACAGATTTCATGCAAGGATTTCAAAAAATATATTTTCTTAGTCCTAAATTTAAATCTGAAATGAGCGGAAATTTCTGAGCAAATGGACGATGTTATTTAAGTTAGTAAAGACCTTGTAAATATAAGACACTATTTTAGGATTTTATAAATATATTTTTATGAACATGTACGTTAATTTCTCCACCCCACGTTGTGATGAAATCACAGAAAACTTTCTGTACTGATCAAGAACCGTCAAAAGTACAACGCGTATGTTCTGGATTACGGCACCAACTACACACATATGGACGGGGAAGACCTGATTTTGGACAAGCTGAACGGAACACGATTAGTCAATGGATTAATATCTGTAAGTTGATGATACAAAGGACTGATACAAAGGACTGATACAAAGGACTGATACAAAGGACTGATACAAAGAACTGATACAAAGGACTGATACAAAGGACTGATACAAAGGACTGATACAAAGGACTGATACAAAGGACTGATACAAAGATCACCGTTTAACAATGTGCGCCTTAGGGTCGGTTCACACGATCAAATTTTCCTTAAAGCATTTGATGCAATTCGTGTATGAAGCCTTGTCACAACTTTAAAATTACTATTTGATCAAATTCCCCCAAAAAGAAACCACGCACAAAACAGTGCGTTCATACAACAATTTGACGCGAAATTTGATCGTGTGAACTGACGCGTAGACTGCTTTAATGTATAGCGACATATTCTAATCACATTTACTTAAAGATAGAGGTGTTGGTGTGTGTGGGTGTGTTTGTGTGTGTGTGTGTGGGGGGGGGGTGATGACGGCAATAGAATTAAGGATATATACATTTCACCCCACCCACACACAAACAAATCCGCTGCCAAAATTATTTTTAAAATAAACAATTACAATTTTATGAATTTTTATTTATTATCATTTTAAAACATTTTTTTGCTGTCTTCTGTTCATCCAACACAGATCCGATCAAAACTTTAATGTAAGAAACTTAGAATTGATTGAGCATTGTGTGTCCGTTGACATGACTAAAGGAATACTGTAAGACCTTTGACACACTTTGTGGTTTGCATTTTTCCAGCACCGGTCCGAGATCATCGCCACGTATGCCCTCTGTGGCTTTTCTAACATTGGATCCATGGGCATTTTACTGGGAAGCTTGTCGGCCATGGCACCTACACGGAAACCCACCATGTCGAAGATCATCTTCAGAGCTATGATTGCCGGGAACGTGGCCTGCTTCTTCACGGCGTGCATCGCAGGTGGGTTCCCGCCCGGCGGCATTTAGGATGTGGGTCAGCTGTTCCACGTAGCGAATCGATAAGTGGCTTACCAATCAGAACGGTTGGGGCACTTCGAAAGCACCCACCCACCCACATATGCACATACAAACTCTTACACACACGCATCAGCTCACATCGTCACAAACCCACACGTTACAAAACACACGCTGAAGCATTCGTGACAATTCAAGAAGCTAGACTGACCGTAACGTGGAGCATAAATAAGATAGAGACTGCAATTAAACTGAGTAGGAGTCTTTGACAGGGGCGTAGCTAGAGTGCTTGGCGCCCGGCGACAAGATTCATTTTAAAGAGCCCCCCTTTCTTTTTTCAACTCTTAAACCCATAATTTTCATCAATAAAATAATATCAAAGCACATTTTGGCGCCCAAACTAGTCTGGCGCGCAGGGACATCTGCCCCCTGCCCACCCATAGCTACGCCTCTGGTCTTTGAATGAATACTTTTATAGTGTTGATATATTTAAATTATATGTTTGTCAGTGCACCTTTTTGACAGAGATTTTGTTCGAAGTTCTATGTCAATGAACTGGTGTGGCTGAGATTTTGTTTTAAGGTCTATGTGAATGAACTGGTGTGGCTGAGATTTTGTTTGAAGGTCTATGTGAATGAAATGGTGTGGCTGAGATTTGTTTGAAGGTCTATGTGAATGAAATGGTGTGGCTGAGATTTTGTTTGAAGGTCTATGTGAATGAAATGGTGTGGCTGAGATTTTGTTTTAAGGCCTATGTGAATGAAATGGTGTGGCTGAGATTTTGTTTTAAGTTCTATGTGAATGAAATGGTGTGGCTGAGATTTTGTTTGAAGGTCTATGTGAATGAAATGGTGTGGCTGATATTTTGTTTGAAGGTCTATGTGAATGAAATGTTGTGGCTGAGATTTTGTTTGAAGATCTATGTGAATGAAATGGTGTGGCTGAGATTTTGTTAGCAGATATATGTGAATGAAATGGTGTGGCTGAGATTTTGTTTGAAGATCTATGTGAATGAAATGTTGAGGCTGAGATTTTGTTAGAAGATCTGAAGTTTGAGACACTGAAGTGACTTTGTGGGGTGGTCTAATAGAAATCTGAACAAGTTTGAATGCCGTAATGCTACTCCCTTAAATAAGAAAAAAAAACAAATTATATCAACAGTCGTATTAAATAAACATTTTTTTTAATGTCCTTGTCCAGTGAACTGTATGTTCCAATAACTTAATCCAACCGTTCGAAACTAATCGATTCATATATCTACAGGTCTGTTCTTCCAAGAATTCGATTGATCAGAGGATCCTGCGAGTCTCTGTTCACTACTACAGAAGCGCTATAATCGCTAAATATCTTTTTTTTAAAGGGGTGGGAGGGGGGGGCCCTCCTTAACGTAACGCTTTTTTGTCAGATTGTTTTACAACCCCAACCACAACCACAACCACAACCCCAACCACAACACCAACCACAGCCCCAACCACAACCCCAACCACAACCCCAACCACAACCACAACCCCAACCACAACCCCAACCACAACCACAGCCACAACCCCAACCACAATCACAACCCCAACCACAACCACAACCACAACCCCAACCACCATAAGAATTTTTTTTTTAAATTCGTCACAGACTTGTCAGTAAATTTAGACACCCTCATCAAGCATCGTCACAAAGTCGTGACACCCCCCCCCCCCGAATCTTTAGCCCGTGACGTAATTAATGGATGACCCTCTTTCAGGACTAACTTATCAAAATGCTTGTTTCCAAATTTGTGGGGCTACCCGCATTGCTTAAACTCCACCGAACATCTCAGACTTTCAGGTCCATAGCGTTCTGACCTAGCGATAGTTAAATAACAATTGCATGTCTTCCCGTTAAAAGGTTATCTAGCAATGTTATTATGTTATTTATAAATGATTTTTTTTTTTTTAAAAATCAGGCCTACTAGCTGGTTTAAGCCTGATTACATGTATATAGTGCATAATATATAAATAGAATGTGCGTATTAAGTTTATGTTGAGCCTTGTCACAAGCGGCTTGCACCAGCTTGACTCTCGTCTGATGTGCTCATCAACGTATAAAACGAAATCAATATTTTAAAAGTGTTTGACGTAAGAGGCGCACCAAATAATCAGATAATCAGGTGCAGGAGAGTACAAAAATTGTAACGCGGCGCTATTGAAATATTTCCTGACCTCGAAAGACTCACATTTTTTGGTCGCGTATCCAAGTCATACTTCAGGCTCTAGGATTAAACGATGTTTTAGTGGCAAGCTTATAAATAAAATTTAAAAACCCCTAAAATGGGGGTTGGGGGGGTGACAAATTTGACAAAACACGCATTCAAGTAGCCCACTTTATAAGAGTCCCAATTGGTGCCCCCCCCCACGCCCATGATTTATATTAATATTCTAATTTCTGAAATAGTTGGATAAATAAATCTGCGACGTAAATGCGGGTGGTTCATTAGAATATTAATAAAGCTCAGGGGCGTGAAACAAATGAGCGTTTGCGAGCCTTGGTTTCGCGGCGCCCCCCCCCCCCCCCAATTTCTTCTCGCTGTCACAGTTTATAAAGAAAATTTTAGGCAGAACTTTGTTTTTAATGGTTGTTTAATTTAGGATTTATTTTGACGAATCAAGGTCACCATTATGAGGTTGACCTTCACCGCTTCTTATTATGGACTGGCGCTTCATATATCACAGGTGTTCATGTTAAATGTAGCCTACTGCGGGCCGTTGATGTGAATTTATTTTTCTTTACAATTTCTTTGCTGTCCAAAGGTGATTAGGGATGGCTAATATATTTAGATTTTTAAAGTAGATGAAGTATTATGAGATTACTTCTTTAATGGTAATATCAATGTGTTCATAGAATATTTCAACGAGTTTTTTTTTAAAAAAAGGCATTAATTCAATACAATATTTTAACAAACCTAATCCGACTATGATAAACCTAAGTTAACTAAGATAGACCTAAGCTAACTATGATTGACCTCAGCTTGCTAAAGCTTAAATATTGAAATCACTTGACGGAGATGACGAGGCATTTGACACTTTTACTTTAAAATTATTATTTAAACATTATTATATAGATTTATAGCATATACGCAAAACTGAGGGGTGACACCCCGGTAGTCAGTCTATTACAATCTATATGTTACTGCCGACCATGTTACAAAAATAATCTTAGCCATTTCCATTATTTTAATACACATTTTAGCCCCATTTATTATATTAATGTAATAATTTATACACCTATAATTGCATTTTTTTAAAACAAGCTTCAGCGGCGCCATCTCCCTTTGAACTACTGCAACGGTTTAGTGACCGCTGGGTAATTTGGTTTCGTTGTTTCAATCTTGGTACCAAACAACGATTAGACTATTTTGTTTTAACTTGCATAAACAAAGTAAAAAAAAAACCAAACAAAACTGTTTCTATTATGATTACATGACATTGATCAATTAAAAATAAAATAAAAACAAACAAACAAACAAACAAAAAGATCCCATGAAAAAAAAATCGATAAGAAATATATTTTCCTAATGTTCTGTTGCCAAATTTAACGCACATTGATAGACTTTCAGCCACTAATGATGCATGCCCCGCTTGAAAGTGATAACGCTTATGATTATAATGTAGAGAGATATACATTAATTATGTAATGTTCATTGAAACTTTTATTGTGAAATAAATGATTGAAGAATTTAAAAGTAACGCCCTGCCTTTGTTTGTGTGTGTGTCTCTGTTTAATGTTGTGGATTTTTATAAACCACCGCCACAGTCATCACCGCCACTGTTACCACCGCCACTTTTACCACCGCCACTGTTATCACCGCCACTGTTATCACCGCCACTGTTATCACCGCCACTGTTATCACCGCCACGATGATAGTAATAATAAAAGGCCTTAATTACGATTACTGTAGTACATTTTTTTTTAAAAATGCAGCATCTTCTTATAGAATAACGTTTATAAACAAACAAAGCCACAGCAAGCAGTGGACATTTTCGTTGCACCTTATGTGGGCAGTTGCCATAACAGATTATTGTTTCTGTTTTTCCCGAAGTGAACCGTGCTAAATCACGGCCGCGACACTTCTAAAGGAAAAACACAATATACGCTCTGATGGAACTTTGTTCTGTTGTCGTGTCACTCTGTTCTTGTGGCATGGAGTTGTTGTGTAAACCTGTTCTTGTGGCACACAGCTTTTGTGTCATCCTGTTCTTGGGTCACTCTGATTTTTTTCATGCGAGCTAGATTTTGCAATTATCCAAAGGTGTCAACCAGTTCGACCTGCATCCCACGAGTGACATCACTGAATCCACGTAACAACTTTCACTGATTCAGACTTATGGGATCTTGACACCCCATGGCATGAATTTCATGTTCTCCTTCACTTGTTAAAATCTTTTCTCTGCCCCTCCAAGTTACAACCAATCGCAGTGGACTTACTTTTCCTCTAATCGGTCCCACTTGCCTGTATCAACTCTCTTACCTACCAATTTTCTATCACATTCCTCTTGCTGCCCTCTCGCATACTACATTGCAGCTAAGTTTTTATTTTGATATTTTCTATTGTTTTTACTGTTGTTTATTGGCTGAAGAAGGCTTTTTGCCGACACGTTTGTTGTTTTGTTGCATCCTTTATTTTCAGGGTTTCCCATACTTTGGCTTATTTCATTCTACCTAAACTTATTTCCTTTACACCTGTCACCCAATCAAACTATCAATATACAAACTAGGAGTCCACCATCCCTAATATTATAATGAGATCATGACACACCAGAGGCGTATCAAGGACATATTATGGTGCCCCAACCAACCACGAAAAAAAATATTTTTATATAATATTTAAAATTCAGGTTTATAACAAAAATAAATAGAACAGTTTATAGGAAAACACAAACATTTTTATTAAATAATACATTTCTCGACGTCAATCCACTACTTCACTCACTTCATTGGCTCCTTATAAAGACACGCATTGATTACAAGCTGTCTGTTCTCTGTCACAACTTCTTCTCTTGTTCCTGCCCTTAATATCTTACTGAACTTCTTACTGTCTATTTACTCCTTCGAAAGATTTTTTCCTCCGCAGACACGCGCGTTCTTGCTGTTACCAGGACACGCATTAAAACTTATGGTGAACGAACTTTCTCTTTCCGTGCCCCAAAACAATGGAATTCTCTTCCATTACACATATAACGACCACCCCAGCCTTCAAAACTGCCATCAAGACCCATCTCTTTAAACTGTACTATACCGATTCATTCTCAGCCCCCTCTGACTAATAAACAACGTTTGATTCTGCTGGTGTGCTGTCCATGGCTAGACTGAGGTATACAATACTTTGGTGGGTGAGGTCAAGTTTTTCACCAATTGTTGTTTTTAAATGTATACATTTTTGTAATTGCTAATTTTTATGTGAAGCGCAGTGATCTCTATATAAAACCACCCGATAATACTAAAGTATCCAGAACCTACATCACAATGTAATGTGTGTGAACGTCTTATGAAATATATATTTTAACAATTAAACACGCAGCAATATTGTAAATGTTCAACTACCTTCAAGACTTAGAGACAAGGAAAACACGACAGACATTTAATAGTTTTATTTTTCGAAGGTAAAAATGGGTAGATCTCAATTCTTTACTACAACCAATAATTTGGAGTTATACGAAAGAAACTCACTAAACTCTTTTACAAAAGTCTCAAACTAAAGTCTTATACTAAAGTCTTAATATCTCTTTATTTAACATTATTTATTTTCAAAATTAAAATTTGATAATTAAAAATTAAAGTGAAGAAAAAATATTTTATAAATTTATACAGACTTGAAACTTTAAACAAGTAAAGATGACACAAAGTATGATAAAGATGACATAAAGTATGATACAAAATTATCTACAGCATGATTAAGATGACATATACCATGATAAAGATGATATAAAGTAAAGTCTTTCAAATTCTATAATCAAATTTTATGAATTTAATTTAACGTTGTTTCAGTTGTCATCGTTCATCATTTTAGAGACGACGTTCTAAATGAGCAGATTTAAATAGTTTATCTTAAAATTTAAAAAAAAACTCTTTTGCAATTTGACATTCTATATTACATAAACCTATTTTAAAGTACACAGGGGTGTCTCAATTTTGAATCACGCTTTGCATAGGCAATAAAGATATGTACAGTCGTCCGAAGTTTATCGCGGATAATCAGTTCCATAGGAAATTAGTAAAACACAGTAAGGCTAAACCTGATAAAAGGAACGCAACAAAACAACGAACGTGTCGGCAGGAAGCCTTCATCAGCGAACAAACAGAAAAACGAATAAAATTTAAAAATGTATGAAAAATAATTGTAGCACTTAGCTTAGAAGTAGTGTCCAAGAGGGCAGCAAAAGATTTGTTCCAGACTGTGCCGCGATATGTGAATTTTCGACAACTAAGATTCTTTATAATTCGAATATTTTGGTAGTTAGAGCATAGAGCACCTGATTAGGACCCTATAATTACGGGTTTTAACATTATGAGAACCCCTGGACGTGAAATAACAACTCTTTAGTTGCATTACACTCATATTACCCAATATATAAGTCCTTGATCGCGGCCTGGGTGTTCTTCGGACAGGTCACGCTGGTATACTGCCGCCAGTACAGGTCCAAGCCTTTGACGAGATGATGCAAGGGGTTTCGTGTGTAGATGGCCTTGAAGTGGCAAATAACGCCTTTATCCACGAGCTTGATCAGCAAAGGGGTGTTGGGAGGATGGAACTCAATCAGCACACCGTCGTAGGATAGGTCTTACGCATGACACTTAGTATTGTCCATGAGGAGTAGGACATTAGACTCGAGTCCCTTCTCCGCGTGAAACAGCTTGACTTGGTGCATTCTTATGGAACGAGTCCGATGACAGATGCTTCGTGATACATCCAAAGTAGTTGTGCATCAAATGCACTGGCAGCAGGCGTCTCGTTTTTAGCCTTGCAGATAATGGTAGGCTTGAACACAACCCCCCCCCCCCCCCCAGCATTTTCACACACAGCGATATTCACGCTATCCTTATACACCTCGAAGCCCCGGACATTGGCCTCATCCTTGAAAATGAAAGTCCGAGAAGGCATTCTTTTCCAGAGCAGTCCTGTTTCGTCCATATGTAACACCTGTTCTGGATGATATTCGCCCTCATCAGAGGATCTTCTGCAACACGTTGTTCACGTAGTCCTCTGCTGCATGCTGGTCAGCAGCTCCGTGGATAACGACAATGTTCAGAAGATACCTCTTCTGGAACTTCTCGAACCAATCCGTGCTCGCTGTGAATTCCATGCACGTAGAAGAAGAGGTTGCTGGTTGAGGTTCGTCCGCCTTAGAGCGCTGATAGAGTTGCCTCGCCTTCTTCTTGATGACCAGCGAATCTAATAGAATGTTTTTGGTTGCGGCTATCACTTATCTAAACGACTAAGGCAACCAACATTTCCACTATGAGCCTATTACGACTTTTCACGGCGCGCTTTGCTTCCTTGTTAAAGGAGACAGTCGCCATTGCGCGGGTGTTATTTTCTGCTCTACGTATAGAGCAAACGTTAGACTCATTCAAGTCACAATGGCGGGTAAGATTTTCTTGCCATCTTTGATGATATCCGGGAGTTGCACCTTCTCCTCGATGGATTATTAGTTTTATCGTCAGAAGGCGTAGACGAAGCAACACGTCTAGGAGCTATCCTGCGGCTTAGATAGAATTACTCAAAAATCGCAAACACCTTACAAGGGCAAAGATGATTCACATGCGTAGCAACGTAGAAGCGTGTATGAGAGAAACGAATTTGCTTGCGGCTGAGCCAATCACTGGCCAGGATATGATGGCTTGGATACACCGCACCCGATTTTTGGGGAAAAAACGTTTTGACCACACGCAAGGAGTCCTCGAGCAATAGTACCGGCGTTGAAGAATTTTCGGGGAGGGGTACTCGAATATAGAGTCCTGCAGTCCATATTTACAGTAATTTTAATTGTTATACATTTTGTATAATTTACTCAGCAACCGATCATTTTCACCATCGCGATCAACTTTTTAATGAATATTTTGGGGGGAAAAATGCAATAGAGTGAAGCCACGAAAGCCGAAATGTGAAGTAGCGAGGGACGAATGTATACAATTCTCATTAAAAAAAAAGAAAGAAAAGTTTAAGAAACACTGGATTATACCACCCCTTTCCATCATAACATATTGTATACCCTGTTCCTATTGACTGGTTGTAAATGGCTCTCTTTATGTTATTTTCTTTTTTATTTTGTGGCATGATTTAGTTGCCATGAAACCCAACTCCTTTCACAGATCGCGTAGTATTTCCATCTGAAGCAATTCTTCTGTATACCAAAGACAAAGTGATACAAGCAGTAGCTGACTGCACCGACTGCGAAGGTGAGAAAGTAAAAGGAGACAAATGGCCAAGGAATGATGCTATCTAAGTGAAAGCTTTTATTGGCTGCCTACTACACACTGGCGCTCTAAGCCTGAACAGCATTTGGGTGAAATTTTTATTCAGCCGATGGTGATGGAAATATTTTTTAGGGCAGCATTTTCAATGAAGAGTTTCAGGAAACTTCTGATTCATGTTTCCTTTGACAACAAGGATACGAGATCACTCCTTTCTGGTTCGTGACATCTTTGAACCTATAAGAGATGTATGAAAAGAATTCCTGGGTATTTTGGAGAGAACATCACAGTAAGTAAGTAACTGGTTGGTTTCAGAGGGCCTTGCACATTTATTCAATATAGCCAAGCAAGGCAGACAAATATGGAATACAAATCTTCTGGGTCTGTAAATCGTCTTTGAACTATCATCTGAGAGGCTGTCCATATTTCGGCAAAGAAAATGTAAGTGCCCTGCCAGCAAAGAGAAATCTTGTATCATTCCCAGAGATTTTGATTTCTTTCACAAGTGACTTCCATGGACGTGGCCACAATTTCTGAGCAGGCTATTATTTCATTCCCCTACAACTTTGCAGAACCAATGGCCGAAAACAGACTCACCTTATAGTTGGAACAGTGAAACGGAACAAAATGTTCCTACCTAAGGGGTCCGAGCAAAAGAAGGCTCTGCCCCTCAACAAATCAGTGTTTTTGTTCAGACTAGAAACAACCTTGTCAAATACCAAAGCGCGAAAGAAAAATTTATTGTTCCTGAAAACAATACACAATAGAGACGATCAGTCCCGACGCACCCTGATATTGTGAGGCAGAACATCGCCAGCATTTTTGAAATCTTTACAAACACTTCCAAAAGCTGCCCAAGCCACTTCAACTCAGCAAGTTTATTAAACAAATTTATATTTGCTAAGACCATTATGTTCTTTTATGTAAAAACTGTGCAGCCTGAGGTGCAAAGCCCATATTTTTTCTCCCAGTTAGTAAGGACTGTAGAAAAAAAGATTGGGCCCTCAAAAATAAGTTACTTTCGCATGCTTTATACGGTTGCATCCTCCAAGGTGTTCATTCCAACTACCTTGTGAATTAGGTAGAGTAGGAGAAAGATTATTGAAAGGGGACTCGAGATATCAGCAATCACAGTCTTTCTCAGGGTATATTACATCCAGTTGCAGTTGAAAGGGTTAAAAAATAATCTTCACACCGCATCAACTGTAATAATTCTATGGCATGCTTTAAAATATGAGAACTGTTATTTGGTCCAATCCCATTTTAAAATTTATTAAAACACCGGATGGAACGGCTGTTTATCACACAAATAACTGTCCCTCGGTGAATAATGAAGTTTTATTCATTCAACAAACCATCACCAGTCTCTGTGTAACAGCTTGCGGCCCATTCATTAAACAGCACACGGCTTTGTGAGGATAGGGGCATGGCGTTGTATGATGCTCGGAGCACATCTCGTGGCTCGACCTTGCTCATCGTTACCGTTTTTCGGGATCGCCTGTACACGGTGCCGTTGATGTTTTCATGACTTCTAATATTTGTGTCAGTGGAATCCTATCCTGGAATAAAAATAGACACTGCTATGTTTTTAACATCGTGTTCGATGCATCTCTGCCAGACCGTGAACAATATTTTTTTCTCTCGACAACACATCCATGGGACCAGCTCCACTTCTGCCCTCACTATGAAGTAGTTCAGCATTCACTGATGTCTTGTGATATCGCGGTGCTGCTTTCTTCTGATAATTTCAAGCGGTGCTAACGATTCATTTCTTGTGACCGACTGTCAAAGAACACCAACGCATTGTTAGCTCATATTTTGTCGACGGTACACATGGTCTCCAGCTATATCAGGCCCATATTTTTTTTTTACCTGTGGGATCTTGTTGTGGAAAATGACGCTCAAATGGCCAGTACTCCAAAAATCTAAATACTAATTGCAAACAATTCAGAAATAATTAAACATATTCTAAGAAAATGGAATCATCAGAAAGAAAATTGCTGGTAAGAAAATGTTTGAAAAAAATGAACCCATACAGAAATATCATGAGAACCCTTGATTTTTTTTGTTTCTTTCAGAAAAAAAAGGAGGCGGAAAAACAACATAAGTTGTTTCATAATCTTACGTCTCATGTTTAATCTTCTCAGTACAGGGAAGACACGCTAGCGTTAAGCTTGTGACAACAACCGCTCAATGTATCAATGTTTACTGGGTGTCCAGTGTTGACAAGTTTGTATCAAAGACATTTTAAATGTGAGTCAGGTTTTATATGTAGCTTACCAATCAATAGAAATATTAAGATGAATAAACTAAAACATTTAGTCTTGTAATACAATGAAAATGAAGAGGTTTTTCTACATAGGATAATGAGAGAAATCGCAACAACAGTTGCCTCCAAATGCCTATGAACGACTTTGATTTTAATTTAGAGCTAAATCTTTTATTCAAAATCACTCAAATACATTTTTAAGTTTTGGATGTAAAAAAATTAATAAAATTCGTTCAATTTGGTTTTCGTTTCTAAACAGAGACTGGGAGAACTACATTTAAAAACCACTTCACTAAGGGATAACAAATGTTGTTAGTACCTTATCATTACAATCTTAAGTAGTAGGGACTCTTGCATCTGGATTTGATATTAAGTTTTTAAATAGACATAAGACATATGCTGAATTTTTTACTTATGGAGTTTTCTTAAAACCATAGCCAGATTTCAATGTTTTTGTGTGAGTTAACATTGCAGCAGTTGAAGAACTCTAACCAGTATTTTAATGTGTAAAAGGTGTTATCACAATTTCTAAGGAGGAACAATGATGTTTTTACAATTTGTGAGACCCGCCTAAATGTGCCGTGGTTATGCTGAATATATTTTGCTATCTCATATTTACTACAAAATTTTTAAGTGCATGAATAACCATCTGTCAAAATTTAGCTTCTTTTGTGCCAGGTTGCATTTTGTCTATTTACCCCTCCCCAGCCACAACCAGCATATAATTGTACCATCCTAACTCTTTTCCCGACCACGTTACACTGACCAATTGCGGGATTTTTGGAGGTTACCTCTACCACTTTTCGGTTGTGTGCCCCCTGCTTGTTAAGTTGAAAGGTTAATTTTTTCAAATATCACAATCTTAGGGCCCTTAAATAGCCGAGTCTGCTCTGCCCTTAAATAGTATGCTCATATTTTTCTACATCAGCCAAAGATATCGTTCTTAAATTATCTTCTGCAATTAAACTTGTATTATGCAGATTTTATTATTTTATATTTTATTGTTTAACATGTCAAGCAATTTCTATTATTGAAAGAACGTAGAAATTCATTCGACGAATATCAAGGCAATGTATTATAAAGTTAAACAACAACTTTTTTATTGGAATGTTTAAATGAGATTCTTCTGCCTTAACAGATGAATGCCTCGGGGAAACAGGATAAAATATTTTACTCGGCTACGCTAGACACAAAAGGACAAGATAATTTTGCATTCAACGAAGCTGAACCCACAGAATCTCCAAACAATGGTTCAGCTAAAAAGGTAATTTATTTCTTCGATTGCTGTCTCTACCGAGTTAATGTATTACAAGATATAGCCGGCCGAACGTTGGCGACAGCAACGCGTGAATTTCCCTTCTACTGAAGTTACTTGACAAAATGTGAACTCAAGTAACGCACATTTAAGAATCCTAATAAATGCAAAGCCACTTCACCCATGATTTGTCACTGCACACTTTTTATTTCCCGCCCATGAACTATATAAACTATTATGACGTCCTTACCATACCACTTTAAAACATACCATTTTTTTTACACTATACTTAAATTGAGACGATTTCATTTTCCGAAAATATTTCGCACCGAAAGCAGTTGCGTTATATTTTAAAAAAATATATATTATTTTGCGTAGTTATCGGAAATTATATTTTACGCGCTATTGAACTCATTATTGAACCATACTTTCTTTCAAACATATAGAATTATTTGTAATATACTCTCAATACCAAATTTGCTGACTAGGAAGCAGTTTATTAAGAAGCAGTCCACGAGTCACACCAGAAGAGTAATATATATAAGAGATTTTCTGAAACTCAAAAGAAAATCAAGTAATAAAAAAACCCACAAAAAACCCACAATGTTTTAAAGAAGCCAGGTGAAGAATTTACACGGTTGGATGGCTGTGCGAAAAAAGGGGGGGCAAAGGGGCAACCGACCAGGGTGTCGTCTTCAGAGGGTGTCGAGATAGTTGTTTTTCATTTAAAATAGGTGTATTAATATATCTTTTTGGGAAAAGTAGGCCCAATTAAAGGCTTTGACCCGGGAGCCGGTCTGCATGGCGTGGCCTTGGACTGCTGCACTTTTATATTATATTGTATTGATATAGATTCATCCTTGTTATAAAAGGAAATTGTAACAAGTATTTAGTAATGTTGATAACTGGCCTGCTATAAGAGAACAAACACTTCAATATTTAGAGCCCCTTGCCTCGGAGAATTATAATATGAATTAATTAAAGATAAGTCAATACTTTTTTGAAAAAGTAACTGGATACAACCTAACAAACTATTCTTAATATATTATCATATAAATATATGTTTCTTACCTATTTATATATATTATGTAAATTTAATTTATACTTAAATGCATGTTTTGTTTTTTGTTTTTTGTTGAACTGATGAAGGCATTTGCCGAAACGTTTGCATTAATTGTATTGTGTGTAATCAATGTTAAAGCTGAACATATATTGTTTTATCGACACAAATTTTGTGTGTCTCATTAATTCTACTTGAAAGCTTTATCGCAGTCCGACACTTCTTATAATCAATACAGTAAAGTAAATTTAGAGGCCTGGCGGGCCACGTTTTGAGAGCTGATGTGCCACAATTAGACCACGGGCCCGGGGTTTGGGAACCCCTGACATTGTGGCTATGTGCTTGTGCTGGGCCTACTCAATAAATATACTTTAACAAAAGAACAGTTACTAATGTAGGTACCACACTGTTCGTTGACATTAAATTGTATATTTGAACTGTCCTTTATAATGGTTGACATTATCAGTCTACTTCTCCACAAGAACTTTTGTAGACCAGCAATCTTCAAACACGAATACAATAATAAAAGCTACACAATATGCTGACAATGCTGTGGCGTAACTTAAGTATGTGACACGCCCTAGAGGGGGTGGGGCAGACCATAAGTTTGGCGTTCCTTCAATAAGTAAAAAAAATGGGTATTGGCTCATACTTTATATTTAAAGATGTTTGCAGTTAGGTTTTCTGTCACTTATTATTGTGTAGTTACGTTTTCTGTCACTTACTCTAAAAATAGCAATCAAATAATTTGAATGGTTGGAACAAATACACATTTGTTTTATTTAATTAATGTATGTTCATTTTTAAGTTCATGATTATGTGTGTTAAATTGTATTTACAGTGTGGTGAGCCCAGCCCTAGGCTGGGGTACCACGCTATATAAAACTTCTTATAATAATAATAATAATAATAAATTGTTACAGGATGGCAAAACATCTACTTACCAGACAGTCGAAAACATGGAGATGGGAGATACCAACGTGGCTTCCAGCCCTAATGGCCGTGTGGTTGATGGTAACAAAGAATGCCAGGGTCTTGTCATTGAGAAGAAAGAGTTTGATCATGGGAACTCAAGCCTCTGTTCCCGTGCGATCATGCGCGCCCAGGAAGGTCTTATCAAGGGAGTTCAGTTACACAAGGTGAAAATGGGGGAAGAAGACCAGCAAAAATTCTGATATTATTTTTAGAGTTGATAATTCTATGTAAGAATTTAAATGTATAGTTGCACGTCCACCAGTTAAACATTGGGATATGTGCCCCATGTTGTATAACATGTACAATAATATTTTTAATGGGCTGAGTTGTTAAGCTTGTTCTCCTTCTGAGTTAAATTATTTCATGTGTAACATAATTGTTTTTTAAAGTGACACAGAAATTATATTTCTATTAATGTTTTTTTTTTCTAGAATTTGTTTTTCCCTTTAGGCGTTGAAGTTACTTTAGTTTGCTGTAAACAACAACAACAACAACGAATTTCTGATCTTTGCAGAATATCATCATGTCCGTGGTCGGAGCTGTCTTCTTGTTGCTCTACTTTGCCTACTTTGGATACGCCATGTACTACAGGTTTGGTGACGAGGGTTCCATCCGGCTCTTGGTCTGCACAATCATAGGCGTGGTCATGATGGTCTACAACCTGGTCATAGCCAAAAGACTGGGTTTCTGCACTACTCCACTGGACCATTTCCTAAGCAGCACTGACCACAAGAAAGTTAGGAGAATCATACGTTGGTGAGCTCTTATTAAATTTTCGTAACATTTGTAGGTAAAGTTAATATACGAATTTCTATTGTAATTATTTTAATTTCTTCTCAGTTGGTCACAATCTCCCGTTTTTTTCACCAATTTTAATCACGTTCAGTAATTAATGATGACAATGTCTTACAAATTATATTTAGACTTTCGGTTACATGCAAAAAAAAAAATTAAAGTTTCACTCTAAACTTAACTGCAATCTTTCTTATTAAGAATCGAACTTTGGAAAAAAATAAGGTCAATCAATTTAAATTAGAATTTCAGCTTCAGGAGGGTTCTTGTTATTGAAAGCACTAAAATTGAATCTCTCTCCACCACCCCACTTTCTCGGGGTCAAATACATCGATTAATATCAGTCACTTATGAGAATGATGTTGATGTTGATAATATTTTGTGATGTAGTTGCAATCTACATTGTCCCAAGATGAATATAATTTTAAAAAAAATAATTTTGTCTTGGCAAAGTGAATATGTCATGAAGATAATTTTAAGGAGAAATTTCTTGAATTAACTTCACACCGTCACACAAGTCAGCAAAAGCCTCTCTAAACAAACTTTCCTTTATGGCGTGACTAGACAACTGACATCCCGCAATAGTCTAGATTTGCGTTCATACAGCTGTACATCAGGAACGTAAAGTTAAGATAAACGTGTTCAATAGGGAAAAGCCAATAGGTCCAATGTTTTAGCAAAAGTTTTCTTTCTGTAAGAACATCATAAATGCAATCTCCGTTTTAGGGTTCTCTATATATCAAGTGCAGTTGCCATGGTGACGGTTCTCATCGTAGTCGTTGCACTAGATGAACCTAGAAATCTGCTCTCACTGGCCGGTCTTGCCGCATTTATTTTCATCTGCTTCATTGCATCGTACAGCCCTGCCATGGTGAGCATTATGTAAGCTGTCTGTTTCAGTGACTTGCATGTAAGCTGTCTGCTATGGTAAGCATTATGTAAGCTGTCTGCTGCGGTGAGTTGCATGTAATCTCTCTGCTATGGTGAGCATTATGTAAGCTGACTGTTATGGTGAGCTGCATGTAAGCTATCTGCTATGATGAGATGCATGTAACTGTCTGCTGTGTTGAGTGCTATGTAAGCTCCCAGCTATGGTCTTTATCTAGCTCGCTGACAGCTTAAGTTGTTATAATGTATGCACGACACATCAGAGGTCTTGGGCAAGCCCGCATAGTATTTCTTTGTTCTCACATATATTCAGGTATTAATAATATGTATTATTTTTTATAGTGATAATTTAAGATCATTTTAAAAATGTATAATCAAAATAAATTTTAAAAATATTGTAAACAAAAGTAAAAAAACGATTTCGTCGAAAAAGATAAAAAAAAAATATTTAAAGACAAAAGAGATGAAATGAATTGAGAGGTGATAAAAACAATGTTGACAAATAAAGAAATTATTTTAGATTATATAAATGTATTTAAAGTGAGAGCCAAATAAAATTTTAACATTTTTATATACACCGGTGAATTTATTTGAATAATTGCCCTATCAATGTTGGCAGATGGACTCGTCGGATCAGCTCCTCCAAGATGTAGTCATCAAAATTATTTCAAAATCTACGCCATTTCCACAAAAAAGGGGGAAATAACTATGGGATTTTGCTGCTGTCATAATTTGGTTGAGGGCCACAATTATTTTATACAATATGAATTTGTTTTAGATGTATTATTTTATTTTTATTTTTCACATCTAATATTTAATAATATCTTTTTTTATAATATGTCTTACGGCTTTTCTGAGAAACAAATCTGGATACGATTTCAGGTAAACTGGCACCCGGTGTACATGGGGTTTGTAGTCCAGTTTTTCTTTGCTCTGATCATTTTGAAAACCCGCTGGGGATTCGATACGTTTAATTGGCTTGGTGACCGCGTGACAGAATTCCTGGCCTACAGCAACGCTGGAGCCTCGTTTGTGTTTGGTGACTACGCCAAGATCGTATCATTCAATGGTCAAGTTATCGAGTTCACGGGAGTTTACACCCTTCATTTCTTTGCATTTTCTGTGAGTAGCTTCATCTAGTCCTTCTAACCTGCTTGCAAGACTAAACAAACATTTCACAAAGTTGTTATCATCGTTTCAAAATTCCTTTTTGATTTTACTGGTTTGAAACTAATTTAAAATTGTAAAAGGAAACCCTTTTAACGTTTAAAACGTGAAGTAAATGATTATGTTCTCTGACGTGAAGTAAATGATTATGTTCTCTGACTTGAAGTAAATGATTATTTTCTCTGACGTGAAGTAAATGATTATGTTCTCTGACGTGAAGTAAATAACTATGTTCTCTACGTGAAGTAAATGATTATGTTCTCTGACGTGAAGTAAATGACTATGTTCTCTGACGTGAAGTAAATGACTATGTTCTCTGATGTGAAGTAAATGATTATGTTCTCTGACGTGAAGTAAATGATTATGTTCTCTGACGTGAAGTAAATGATTATGTTCTCTGACGTGAAGTAAATGACTATGTTCTCTGACGTGAAGTAAATGACTATGTTCTCTGACGTGAAGTAAATGACTATGTTCTCTGACGTGAAGTAAATGATTATGTTCTCTGACGTGAAGTAAATGACTATGTTCTCTGACGTGAAGTAAATGACTATGTTCTCTGACGTGAAGTAAATGCCTGTGTTCTCTGACGTGAAGTAAATGGCTGTGTTCTCTGACGTGTAGTAAATGCCTGTGTTCTCTGACGTGAAGTAAATGACTATGCTCTCTGACGTGAAGATAATGCCTGTGTTCTCTGGCGTGAAGTAAAAGACTATGTTCTCTGACGTGAAGTAAATGAATATGTTTTCTGACGTGAAGTAAATGACCATGTTCTCTGACGTGAAGTAAATGACTACGTTCTCTGGCGTGATGTAAAATATAATCTTCTCTGAAGAATTAAAAAAGTGAGTATAAATAAATCATTTCTTTTTTAGATTATGCCAGTGGTCACCTTCTTCAGTACAGTAATTGCTGTTCTGTACTATCTCGGAATTATGCAGTCCATCATAAAGGTCATCGGTCGATTTCTGTCCTTCTGGATGGGGACCACACCTGCCGAATCAATCAGCGTGGCTGCAAACATATTCGTGTCCATGGTAACTGACTCAGCTCTATTAACTTTTTTAAGGAACATAAAATTTCGCATCATGATCAAATTGAGCCTTTGATGTAATCCTAACATCGTGTACTGTTAGTTAACCAACATGAAGAATTAGTTTAATAATGGAATGGTGGGATCCACTTATCTTAGAAACAGCAAAATAAAGTCAGGAAGCCTAGCGCTCAACTGTCCTACATACTGGCGATAGTGTCCAGACAAAGCTTTCTTGAAAGGATCAGTTCACACAGATGTACACTGATTAGAGAATTGTAACAACAAAGACGACTTTAAGTTTTAAATGTATCTTTATTACTTAGGACGAATTTTAAAAACAAAATTGTTACTACACGCAACTGCATCGTAAACAGGGGTTGTAACTATAAATTTGAATGGAAACATTTAAAGCCAGATCACAGCACCCATTGAAACTACGGAGACGTTGGCACGCGATCAACCTTTCTTTCTGGATATATTCTCCCTGCGATCACCGGAAGTTAAGACAAAATTGCTCCGAGATACAATTTAATAAGAGCACGTGTTGTAACGTATGTCTCGGTCCTTCGACGTCTAATGATTTGTCTATATCTAAGACAGAGGCGCCTTTGATGATTCGTCCATTCCTGCCCAAAATGACCAGCTCTGAGATCCACACGGTGATGGTGGGAGGCTTCGCCACAATCGCTGGAAGTGTTCTGGGGGCTTACATTAGTTTCGGGGTAAATATTTCGAAATGAATGAGTTACTTGACGTTATAAATAATCTAGCCATAAAAAGTAATCATGCCTTTATTTAACAAGCAAAACTCATAAATATTTACGAATGTTTGCCTGGATATAATGCTGTAAGACTGCGCTGGACGCATACTCGAGTGCCTCGATAGAAATGACACCAATACGATCTGTCGTCGGCATTTAAATAAAAATCGTCCTGACTCTTGCCACTACATATCTATGTCCACTATTTCGTGGGTTATACCCATTGTCATTTATAGGTGCCCGCTGATCACTTGCTCTCGGCCTCCGTCTTGTCTGCCCCGGCGGCGCTTGCCATATCCAAACTGCTGTACCCAGAAATCGAAGTGCCCGTGGTCAAGCCTGAAGATTATGACAAAATGGAAAAAACGTACGTGCTGTTAAGAATCATTAGCAAGACGCAAGTAGCTCTAGACAACTTTTTAGGTACATCTACGCATAAATTCATTGTAAATAATAAATAAATAACATTAGATCAACCAAGTCCTTGTTTATTATCCGATAAGGTAATAAGATAATTTGCTGAGACCATTCTTTAAATTCGTTATTTTAATTATAAAAAAGACGGCTCCCTCTACCAACATAATAAATATTGTAAATTAAAGAAAATAAACCCAAGAAACATTTAACATGAATTTTTAAGACAACTTGTGATGGACACAAATATTTCAGTAAATTATACTTAACATTAGAATACTGTGTATTTGTTAAAAATGTAAAACTATTTTGTCCTCTTGTCTTTAAACAAAACTATAGCAGATAGAGTAACTACAGAGTCTTAGTTTATATAACCTCTGGAATAAATACTGGAGAGCTACAGTTTCTTAAGTAGCTATAATAGAGTAACTACACTAGCTAGATATTCTAAATTACCTAAAGGAACTACACCAGCCAGACATTCTAATGTACCTAGAGTAACTATGGCAACTGTAGAGCAAATACATAGGCTATTGAGTTAGATTTGTGTCTGATTCTTATCTGTTCATAGAACAAGTTGTCTGAAAGATTATGAAAACGACTAACATTGTTTTGGTGTATAATAGTTTAAACACATTTATATTTGCACGCGTATGTCATAGTCTGTGTACGAGTCCATCTTGTTTAACTTCACAGTGGAGAATCTAACGTCATTGAAGCGGCGTGCAATGGCGCAAACATCTCGGCTAAAATCATAGCAGCCATAATCGTTAACGTCATGGCCTTCCTCTCGCTCTTGAAATTTGTCAACGCCACGCTGACATGGTTTGGTGACAGGGTTGGAGTTCAAAGTCTAACTTTTGAGGCTAGTATCCTTCAATGTCTATTTTTTATGTACACATCGCATTACCTTAGAGCAGTGGTTCTCAACCTTCTAATGCCGCGACCCTTTAATACAGTTCCTCATGTTGTGGTTACCCCCAGCCACAAAATTATTTTCGTTGCTACTTCATAACTGTCGAGTGTATGTGTTTTCCGATGGTCTTAGGTCACCCCTGGGAAATGGTCGTTCGACCCCCAAAGTGGTCGCGACCCACAGGTTGAGAACCGTTGCCTTAGAGGAAGAAAATATAAAGTGGAAAATATAATCAAGGTCACATCGTCGACTTTAATATAGGAAATGTCTCATACTGTTCAGATTTCGAAAGGTTGAGTTTAATTTATACTTAAAAGTTTTATACTTTTCGAAACTCTTATAATTACGTTCGAATTGTTCTTTGTAATATAATGACTGTCAACATCATGTATATTTCTATTGCACGACAACACCCATATGTATCATACAATGTCAATCAACAGCTGATCTGCTCATACGTCCTCTATCCCATCGCGTTGTTCATGGGCACTGAGCCAGAGGACTGTCGCAAAATGGCGGAACTCGTTGGACTTAAAACGTTCACAAATGAATTTATTGCATACGAGTGAGTTGTCTCTTCATCCAGGTTCCATTAAGTAAAGGTGTACGCAGTAGTTTGACAATCCTACAGTTGTATGTTGATGATAATAATATAACACTATTGCTACTAATAATAATAGAAAAAGTAGAATTAGATATTTTCTAGTATAGACGTAGTGTCGTTGCAGTCGCACACTGCGGTGAACTCATGATGTCTGACCCCCCCCCCACCTCCTGCCCGTACCCCACCCCTTATTTTCTGACTTCCCGCATGAACCCCATTTGAATCATACCCGTACAAGAGCTTACAGAACCACTTAAAGTTAAGTTCGTAGAATTCAAGTTAAATAATGTCAATGTCAACGGCGCCTGGGACCACTGTGTTTCAAACGTCATTATTGGCGCCTTTGTCATAAATGAACACAATATTGCCACAATAAGACCCGATTCTAGATCTGGGACAAATGCTTACGAATTGCTACTGTCCAAATGAGCTCTTTTCTTTAATGGTGTGGGAGAGACTGCAATCAGGTAAGATGAAAGGAAACGAGCGAAACAAAATTTGGGAAGAAACTGTGAAAACAACATACAATTTTTAAAAATATATATTAAAAAAATCTTAGCTGGTTTGTAGTATTCGAGATGACAAAAAGAGGAATGTGACACAATAAGTGAGTGATTAAGTAAGTGAGTGATTAAATACAGTCAAAATTGGAAGGAAGAGAGGAAAAGTGTCCACTGCGATTGGTCGCAACGAGGTGGGGGCGGAGTTCCGAAAATTTATAAATAATTAAAACTAGTAATACTTCAGTTTTTAAATTACCAACTTAAATATGTGCTGGAGATCGTTTTGATTTTGCCTACTCTTCGAACATGATAATAAGCCAATTTAAGCTACTATGTTTTTATCAGGAAATTATCAGGACTAATCAAGAACCGAAAGATATATCTTGACTACGTCGGAAGACATGCACAAAACTTCTCGAGCTACGTAGACGGCGATGATATGGTCTTAGGCGATGGAACGAGACTGCTCAATGGCATAATGTCGGTACGTATGTAACCTAGGAACATCGGTACGTGTGTAACCTAGGAACATCGGTTGTAAAAAAAAAAAAAAAAACTATTCATTTTTTATGTTTGTTCGTTGCAGCAAAGGTCACAGATCATAGCCACATACGCCCTGTGCGGTTTTTCCAACATCGGCTCTATGGGGATCCTTCTAGGGAGCATGTCTGCCATGGCACCACAGCGAAAGTCAACAATGTCAAAAATCGTCCTTAGAGCCATGATTGCAGGAAACATAGCGTGTTTCTTTACAGCTTGTATAGCAGGTGAGTTGATGGAAGTGTTAGATGTTTTTCAAGGATCACGCTTACTCTTAATCCACATAGCAGGTGATTTGATTGTAGTTAACATTCTAAGATATCGAATTACGCGATGCTATCGGAAAGTCCCATGACTGATTCTTAGAAAAGCAGCCGGGAACAAAGCTCATAGCGAAGTGAATCATCTTCAGATACCCTTCGTGATGATATGAATATACGCTCCGCATCTAATTCCCGTCAGGTGAGAAAACTCCTGAACTGTTTGTCAACGATCCTCGTCGATGTGCGAAACGATTACCCAAACAGTTTCTATCATTCTGCTGGTGGCGGGTTGTCCTGAAAATTATTTGTCATGCAAATTGCTTGTCATTCAGAACTCGGCGTTGGACATAGAAATTTTCGATGAAGCCTGCTGATATACAAAGAGACTCCCCTGTAGCAGGTTTGAAGAGTCTGACACAAAACTTTATGCGGTTTGGTTGTCGTTATTTTCCCACCATTAATAAGATATCAGAGCCGCCCACGGCATAAGGTTTACAGAAACAATGGTAGGAACTAAGCTCGTGCAGACTGAGTGCCGACTTAGTGCCAACAGAGTGTAGACAGAGTAGCGTAACTCGGCACACATATTCAGGAGACTTGGAAGCAAGGATCCTTAAAGTGTTAGCTGTATTGATTTAGCGGTAAAATCTAGAAAAATATGCAGTCTTTGAACTTGCCGATGCCATTACGTGCAATGGGTGCTTGGTTTATATGTTGATGAGATTTTAGTGCTGTTCATTTTATGACTTTTATATATGAATTAATGCCTCACTTAATAAAAGAAATTGATGTATGACTCAGCTAAATGTCCATAAATTGTGTTTCCTTTCAGGTTTATTTTTCCAAGAATTCAAGTAAATGCTATGAAGAGTAATACTCATGACCTTGACAACATGATACGGCTGCACATAAGTTCTCCAGTTTAATCTGTTTATTAAATATTATTTTTGCATGAGAAAATAAAAATTCAGCAGAAAATGTCAATGTTTAAATATACATTGTTTTCCCTCTCGTTTTGGAAAAAAAATTCTTTTAAAAACTGATGTCAACCTCTATGTTTTACTTACAAGCCCTCTATGTCTGTCTGTCTCACTCTCTCTCTCTCTCTGTCTTCTTCTCTCTCTCACACACACATACTCACAAAGACACATACACATATACAAGCACACACACAGTCTCTGTCTGCCTGTCTCTCCCTAGAGACGAAGGACTTTGTTTCCATTGACACGTAAATATTTGGTGCACATATCTTTAAAAAAATATAAAACATTTGCTTCTTGTTAAATCTTCATCTTAGAAGTATAGTTTTTAGATTAGTTTATGTCATTTACATGATTTTCATGCTTTGCATGTTTTTCATGTTCTATTCAATTAAAATACATAGATTTCTTTGTGAATTTTTAAAATGTTTATTTCTGTTTACCTTACTTGTAAATAAAATATTGTTTCAGAACTTTTACAGTCATTTCTTTTCAACAAACATTGTTTCTGGAAAAGAAAAACTGCCTTGTAGCCACCCTTCATTCATTCAGATTAGTAAATTCCCTCACCCCCATGGCCTAGACTAACGAAACAATGATTATTTGAATACACAAACGAACGAAACAGAATTGTTTGGTACAGACGGCGCTCTTAAGGTTTTCATCTCCCGATGTTTGTGTCGAGATTTATTCCGGTGTTCTTGACCAATACAGAGTTTGGCTGAAAGTCTTCGGACAATCGTTGTAATACTTTGTCTTTAAAAAAATAATTTGAGTCGCCATCCAAGGTTGACAAATCCCACATACCCGTAGTGAGAGGATGTTGGTGTGCCAGGTGTTTTAAATTAGGAAACTTGGGTCTCCGAACTTACGTTTGATTGACGAAAGATGAAGAATTTAATCAAATATCAAAATTTTTGAAGATGTATAAATGAACATACATGCTGGTGGGATGGTGTTAAAATCCCAGAGAGATAGAGAGAAAGAGCTAGTATAAAATATCAACACTGGCACTCCGGGTAGATGGGAACAGAGCCATCGTGTTGGTCCTGAAATCGGGCACTCCGGGAAGTTGGGAACAGAGCCGCCGTGCTGGTCCTGGAACCCATGAGGCAGCAACAAGAGAATGGAAGGGGGGGGGGCGCACATATTTTAAAAACAATCATCTATCAACTTTGAATGGGGCACGTTAACATGGAATGGTAGCTCATCATCTATGACAGTGGTTCTCGACCTTCTTAATGCCAGACCCTTTAATACAGCTCCTCATAGCGTGGCGACCCCGAAACGCAAAATTATTCTCGTTGCTTCTTTATAACTGTGGAGTATATGTGTTTTCCGATGGTCTTAGGCGACCTGAAGGGGTCGCGACCCACAGGCTGAGAACCGCTGATCTAGGAGAAGGAAGCTCTGACGGCACCCCAATCCCTTTTGCTACTGGTCCAGAAATTAGGCGGTGCAAACAGAGCGCTCACTTAACGACAACGCAGCAAAAACTCTCTTCTCTTTCGCCTTTTCGTCCTCGAGGAACAGCAGCCGATCTTCATCGACGTCTGTGGTTAGGACATAGGCCGCCTACAAGAGCCCTCCAGGCATCACGATCCTGAGCCAATCTCTCCAGCCTCCCCCCAAGTGTGGCCAAGTTTCTTGGTATCCGCCTCCACTTCACGGCGCCAAGTGTTCCTCGGCGCCGTCTCTTTTCCGTTTTCCTTGAGGGTTCCAGTTCTTGTCTAGTTATGCTGGAGGCAGGTTTCCTGAGCGTATGGCCGATCCATCTCCATCTTCTCTGGAGGATCTCTTGTTCCACCGGTTCTTGCTTTGTCCGCTGGCACAGTTTCTGGTTGCTGATTCTGTCGGGCCAGTGAATCCCGAGAATCCTTCTTAAGCAGTTATTGATGAAGGAAGCTCTGACGGCACCCTAATCCCTTTTGCTACTGGTCCAGAAGTTAGGGGGGTGTAAACAAAGCGCTCATTTAACGATAAAGCAGCAAAAACTGGTGTTTCCCAAAAACGCTACGACAGACCACAGGGCGCACAGCTCCAAGGCGTCTCATTGGTACTAGCGAACACAACAACAACGGCATAAAAGGATTTTGTTTTTGTCAATGGTTAAAGGAACGGGGGAAATGTTCAACAGAAAACGACTCGTTGGACCAGGTATTTAGAAAGGTGCGCATTTGAATTAAAACGAGAACCACGGATTCTTCGCTTTAAGGAATAACACAGTGACGCTATGTAATTCACCTTATAATTTATGGTGTCGCTATTATTAGTGTCACCGTTGTGGTGCTCCTATCCCCCTCCCTGGCCCCTCTCCCGAAAACACACGTACAAACGTAATAAATAAGATATTTTTTTTAATTTTTTTAAAATCTAAAATACTTAAGTTCTGGTTCTGATTCTGGTTCGGTACGTTGCTGCATCCATATACTGGCATATGTGCAACGGTTGGGGAAGCGATGTTGCCAATCTAACGGCTCCTAGCAGATGCCAGGGCGGCCTTGAAGCTTTCGATCGTTGTGTCGGGCGTAATGATATTTTATCTTTTTAAATTTAATTTAGCAAACAAAATAATATTGAAATAAAAAAAAACAACATTTAAATAGAAATTGACATGGTTGAACAGGTATATTCTATTAACCACACGGATTTTTAATAGATTATTGTTTAAATAAAAGAAATTCCCTTAATCTAAGTTTAAAGTTGCACATTTATCAATGACGTCATCACAAACATTACTTCTGGCGCGCTGACTTTCGCTGATAGTCTAGACTAGATTGTCTCAATGGCGACCGAAATAATGTTTGATGAGTTCATTTCGGAAAAAGCTGCTCTCTCATGGGGTGGAAGATGCACAATGCACTCGCACAGGGTGACCGACTGCTAGATACAATCTGTAGCCAGGAGTGAGTTTTGTTAAAAGTGAATACTTAGATTCTCTATTAAGTTCAATGAATAGCTACGACATTACAAAATAATACATTTGATGCAGTCCATTACTTTAATAAAAATTAATGATGGGATAACGTCGCAAAAGGGAAGTTGATTGGTTTCTTCAGTGTAACATTCAGATATAAATTTTTTTAAATTAATGGCTTCCATTATTTCAATGTTTTTTTGTTGTTGTTTCTTTAAACAGTCATCTTCAGTTACCATTAATCGGAGCATTTAATTATCTGACTGATTTTTAAACCTATCTGAGTGACAAATTCGTTGGCATCCGTGCGTACTGTTATGGCCTATAGAATTAGGCCCATTATAAGCCAAGAGCAGGCCGGAAAACAAGCGTACACTAACATATACTTACGTACTCTGTGGTACACTTATATACATTCACGATTTGTGCCGTTTAATGGAGCTTAAATACGATACTTCTATTATAACAGATGTCGATTTCAGGTACGCCAGACGATATATCGTACTCACCTAGACTAGACGCGAAGGGATTAAATAAAGCTGAACGCATGGGATCCCCGTTCGACCCTTCACCCAAAAAGGTGATTTAGTGCTTGGTCGTAGCAGAGAAGCTTGGAAGTTTACGTGGCTGCGTTTTTGATGTGCATGTTGTTTTAAAAATATTTTTGTATAAATGTCTATGTTGTAGTGGAATATAGGACTATACCGTCCGCATAGCCAACTAGGTCAAAGGGCGCGCATGCACAGAGACAGCAGCGTGTGTGTGCATGGACAGTGTGTTCCAGAGACAGCATAGAGTCAATATTATTGAGAAGGTTGCGACTTTTCGTACCCGGGTACCAGAAGTGAGAAGGTGGGATTGAAAACCTATTTAAAAAATTATTGTTGGATTTGTAAGACAAAATTTGGTATTAGATGAAAGATAATTCAATGGACTATACGTTTGTAAACTTACTTCTTAAGTTCAACTAAAATAAACTACCACAAATGACATCCGAACAGCATTGAGTCTAATGTGACCCGGGTGCGAATGGCGGCCCTGCGTGTCCGGGTCCATTTTTACAGAATGCTATTCGGATGTCATTTGTGGTATTTTATTTTAATTAACTGAAGAATTAAGTTTACAAACGTATAGTACATTCAATTATCTTTCATTTGATACCTCATTTTGTCTTAGAAACCCAACACTAATATTTTTAAATAGTTTTTTAATCCCAAACTCTCACTTCTGGTACCCGGTTAGAAATAGCCACTTCGTATTGAGAACTTGTATTATATAATATATATATATATATTTATTTATTTATGTTAATTGTTGGAAATAAAAACATAGTAAAACATAGCAATCTGGTTGATCAAATAGAGCAAAACATGCGCTTCGCGGCGAAAACTAGAACACATTTTTAGTTCACCATTCTTGTAACCAGCCTGCCTTCAAGATATTAAGTGTAATCTTATTTTAAAACATTTTTTTTTAAAATAATAAACACAATAGGAAAATAAATATGAAATGAATGATATTTTTTTAAAACAATTCTAATTAGGGAAAAAAAGGCTTCTACGGCCTTTGTAGACTCTATGTACGGATGTTAGGATGCATACGTAGACACCGAGCAATCAGTGTCTACCAAATGAGATCGTTTTGGAAAGGTCCCGAATCTGTTCTGTGGAGCAGGAAATATAAAGGAAGAAATAGAGAAGAATTACTCGACGGTCCCTTTCTTGATATCCACTGGGGAATATCGAAAGAGAGGAAGAACACTAAACATATGGATGTACCTCAGCTAGTAGAGCAAGAAAATGGCATGAAGTGGAATGAGCTGGAAGGATTAGATTAGATCAGAACAAAGATACGCAGAAAGAATGCACAACCAGCAGTAAATAAGGCAAATTTGAAGACTTCTTCTCCACTTTACTCGCCTATCTACATTTTATTTAGATGATTGAAACGTGGAAATGTTAGGAATAACTAAGTATTCTGGTAATCACAAAAGTAGATATAGGAATAACATAAACAAACAGTGTATAATCGAAAACATGTATTGAAACAATAATCAGGTATAGAATGTTGGTTTTATTAGCGTTTTATAATATCTTATGTGTGGTAAATATAAATGTGTGTGTCGGCTCATAAATATTAAATTTGGGGGGGGGGGGGGGGAAATAGACTACTCTTCTGCTACTGATGTGTGCAGAAATAGACTACTCTTCTGCTACTGATGTATGCAGTTAGATATCCTATCATTGTCTTTACATTTTTAAAGCAATATTTTCTCACCCGTTCATTACCAGAGTGACGAAAGCGTTGAGCTAGAAGATGACAATGTGCTGTTCAGCCCCAGAACCTACGAATATGATGGGGAGAAAGAGTCCAAGGATCTCGACAATGAGTTTGGCCAAGGGCGCTCCAACCTTTGTTCTCGGGTCGTCACCTCTGTACAAGAAGCTGTACTCAACGGATTACATGCACACAAGGTAAACTTTGTAACAAAACTCACTAACGTCTGATGCAGATTGACCATGTTGGTCATATTTTGAAATTATTTCCTTTACAGTGCGCCATTCATAATTTGTATTTGTGTCCGTTACGCACGTCAAAGAAATTACCTTTAGAAATTAATACAATTTTTTTCGTTTGGAATTGTTATTTTATTTTTTAGGATATGTGAAATAAATTAAATCAATAAAAACCCTAGAGTATTGATATATTTTATATTATTATTTTGTATGGGTTCTTGCTCATAATTTTTGGAAATAGAATTTACTTTCTTAGTTTCTTCTTTTATGTTTAATTAGAAGTTCCTAATTTAGAAATGATGCTGTACAATAAACAAATTTAATGTAGGCCTACTCATTAAAACAAAAAAATTGCCATAGGTTTAGAAATAATTTGTTTTTCAAAACACATAATTTAAATACGCGAAAAATGTCATCCGTCTTGTCTGTCTTTATATTTTTAATCTAACAATATAAATTGTGATTTCACGTTCCTATTTCTTACATGATGCAAGTTTTAAGGAAACAATTTTTATTCATGAATATTAACATTAACAAAAACAACAACAAATAAAGCAACTCCTAAAAATAAAGTTTTTCGTTTAAATCTTTTGGATGCATTTTTTTTTTACTTTCTATTCAAATTCTAATACCCCCCCACCTTTTACACCGCAGATTTATGTCACCAACTCTTTCAGAAAAACTAAAGATAATTTTGCGCACCAAACGCACTTGTGATATTTTTTTTAAAATAGTCTCATTTAGTGCAGTTTTCGGGATTTTGTATTCATGAAATTAGTGGCATCTTATTTTCTTCATCTTCCTCTTGAAAGAATAGGAAAAACTGATTTTGGGGGGTTTGGTTGGGGGGGGGGGGGTGGAGTGAGGCTGAAAATATCTCATCGGCCACGAGTCTATGTGCCAAGTTTCAACTCGATAGGTTGACAGGAAGTGGGTCAATTAGCCGTCCTAAGATTTTGCCCTACACAAATTTGAGGTTAATATATAATATTTTAAAAACGAAAATGGACTGCGAGGATTATCTCTGCAGGTTGCCATACGGACGGTGGTCAGCGTTATACTATTGCTCTTTTACTTCGTCTACTTTGGATGCGCCATGAACTACAGATTCGGTGACGAGGGTTCCTTCCGGCTCTTGGCCTGCACAGTCTTGGGTGTTATCTTGTTGGTCTACAGGGGGATCGGCCGACGACTTGACTTCGTCTCGGTTCCACTGGATCATCTGTTGAGCAGTACCGACCACAGGAAAACCAGAAGAATTATACGTTGGTGAGGTTAAAGAAATGACTCTAGATTTGAATGTTAGTGCGCGTTGATTCCCAATTTCTGATAGCGAAGCATACAGAGTTTTTCACACGATAGAAATGCGAGCAATTAACTTATGCTTAGTAAAAGAAAGACACAAATCAGTTTCTGCTGATCCCCTCACTATGTATGTCTATGGATAGGAAGTTCAAACTCACGTTGTCTAATAGGTTTGTGGGGTTGGGAGTTTCCACTTGCTAGCCACACTTACTCAACAATTAAGATCGCTAACAATCTGTCCAATTGTTATAACCTTTATTCAAATGATCGATGTCAACAAGTTCACAAATATGACAAAACTTTATAACTTCCAAAAGAACTCCGTGAAGACAAACGATACTAGAACTTTGAGAATAAAATCCTCACATTGAAACTCTCATCAGCAAACTAAAACACGACATCTCTCAACACACTAATCTTGTGCACTCTACTTTGTACTATCTCTACTTGCTAACTTTAGTCCAGAGTTCAAAAACCATTTCAACACATGGCTTGATTTTTATTTTGCCGTTTCGGACAGTCGCACCACAAGAATACCAACAAAACTCAGGAATCACAAATCACATCCCAAACACGCTCACGAACCAGACCATAACAAATAACTATTCGTGTAAAGCTGCAAACATGTGGTGTTTTGGCTTAAATAAATAGGTCAAAGGACAATTCATGGTGCAAAAAGTTAATGCTTTTCATAAAGTAATCAAATATAAAAGGTCGAATTGCTAAGTCCAATGTGTTCTTCCTAAATATTTGTTTTAGGACTCTTTACTTTTCAAGCGCAGTTGCTGTCCTGATGGTTCTCATTGTTGTTGTCGCTCGAGAACAGCCTAAAAATATGTTTTCATTGGGTGGCCTTGCTGCCTTCATTGTGATCTGCTTTTTGACATCGCATAATCCTGCCAAGGTGAGTATCATGTTTCCTGTCACGCTTCATAGCATGTGTCCTGCCAAGGCGAGTATCATGTTTCCTGACACGGTTCATGGCATGTGCCCTGCCAAGGCGAGTATCATGTTTCCTGCCACGGTTCATAGCATGTGTCCTGCCAAGGCGAGTATCATGTTTCCTGACACGGTTCATGGCATGTGCCCTGCCAAGGCGAGTATCATGTTTCCTGCCACGGTTCATAGCATGTGTCCTGCCAAGGCGAGTATCATGTTTCCTGCCACGATTCATAGCAAGTGTCCTGCCAAGGCGAGTATCATGTTTCCTGCCACGATTCATAGCAAGTGTCCTGCCAAGGCGAGTATCATGTTTCCTGCCACGGTTCATAGCATGTGTCCTGCCAAGGCGAGTATCTTGTTCCCTGCCACGGTTCATAGCATGTGTCCTGCCAAGGCGAGTATCATTTTTCTTGCCACGATTCATAGCATGTGTCCAGCCAAGGCGAGTATCATGTTTCCTGCCACGATTCGTAGCATGTGTCCTGCCAAGGCGAGTATCATGTTTCCTGCCACGATTCATAGCATGTGTCCTGCCAAGGCGAGTATCATGTTTCCTGCCATGATTCATAGCATGTGTCCTGCCAAGGCGAGTATCTTGTTCCCTGCCACGGTTCATAGCATGTGTCCTGCCAAGGCGAGTATCATATTTCCTGCCATGATTCATAGCATGTGTCCTGCCAAGGCGAGTATCATGTTTCCTGCCACGATTCATAGCATGTGTCCTGCCAAGGCGAGTATCATGTTTCCTGCCACGGTTCATAGCATGTGTCCTGCCAAGGCGAGTATCATGTTTCCTGTCACGGTTCATAGCATGTGTCCTGCCAAGGTGAATATCATGTTTCCTGCCACGATACATAGCATGTGTCCTGCCACGGTTCATAGCATGTGTCCTACCACGGCTCATAGCATGTGTCCTGCCAAGGCGAGTGTCATGTTTCCTGCCATGATTCATAGCATGTGTCCTGCCAAGGCGAGTATCATGTTTCCTGCCACGATTCATTGCATGTGTCCTGCCAAGGCGAGTATCATGTTTCCTGCCACGATTCATAGCATGTGTCCTGCCACGGTTCATAGCATGTGTCCTGCCAAGGTGAGTATCATGTGTACTCCCAAAGTGAATGTCATGTGTACTCCCAAAGTGAATGTCATGTGTCATATGCTAATTTCCCAATGTTCTGACAACTATGTTAAACATTGTGTCCTGACAACTATAATGAGTAGCATGTGTCCTGACAGCTATGTTAAGCATCTTATGCCCTGACAGCTACGTTGAGTATCACGTGTCTTGACAGCTTTGTTATGAAATCATTTGTTCAGGCAACTTCTGTCAGTATTAATTAGCTGAAACTTTTCTAGAGAAAATGCGAAAGGTCGATCCACGTATTCTTCTTGAAAAAGATAGTCTGCAACCAGGAACCAAGAAGGCTGTGTGGAGCGACAACCATCACAGCGATCCTATGTGACATGATAATTTGAGATGAGTGGGCCGTGTGTGAAAAATGTAACCCAAAGCTCAAAACCTCTGAGAGCATTAAAATAGAAAGCCCACTAGAAACGATACAGCCGGAGACTAATATAAGAGATCTGGCGTAGAACCCACAAAAAGATCTTCAGGGTGGCAACTCGTACTTGCAGACAACTCCCACAGAAGCAGGCGAGAGACAAAAGAGGCGTATCTTGGCAATCTCCTAAAACAAGTGCACCAGTTGTCTTAGGGAACGTCTCCTCAAAAGAGAGCACCCATTGACTTAAGGAACGTCTCTTCAAACGAGAGCACCAGTTATGTTAGGGATAAATGAATACAAATTTAAACATTGTGTAGATCAACTTTATTAAAAATCATTTTATCTTATCATAATGTGATCAACGAGATCCCAAGATTTGGTTAAATTAAAGTCAAAATAACTATTTAATTTGTCAAAGTGATTCCTATTTATATAAGCGCCCGACGGTTAATTTTTCGTTTACCGTTGGTAGAGCCCTTGTGTTGACCTAATTTTGTTTCAACGTAGTGCCATAATGTCAACCACTACTCCCCATTTTGTTTTATCTTGATATTAACTTCACCGATTAAATGTTTAAATCTCTGCCACCACCCACCCCCCATTGACTGGGAAAAGGTTGGTTAATTCGATTTTTTTTTAATGGAAGATAAGCTCGTAGGAAGGGGGTGTGCAATTTCTAGGATATCTTTTTTTGGAAGCTTTTAGCTCCCTCCATAAAAAAAAAGTCGGCAGTTTTCCCAGACGCACGAGATTTGATATATCTCCTGGGTAGAAGAAATGAACGACACTTGCCAGACTGAAGCGATGTCACCGTGTGTGAATATTACGGATTAAATTTCTAGTATTAAAATTTTTCATTTGCTGTGCTGTATGTTAATGTAGCTTTTATTTGATTTTGCAACGGTATTTTTATATAAACTTAATGGTATAAGTAAATTTAAAAATCAGATTTAGTATAGTTTTTTTCTGTTTACTGGTTTTCAGTGTTTGGTTAGGTATTGTTCATCCAACGCCTTAAATCTTCAGATTAAATATGCAAAACCGAAAAACAGTACGTTACACCGCATTTAACCTAATGGAAAATGCGGATTTTTTTAATGTAAACGCAATTTTTTAGTGAATTTTAATATAACCCAGATATTTTAATAGGTTTTTTTTTTTTTTTTTTTTTAATGTAGTCAAATTGCTGTGTTGCATTTTTTAACCCATTTGTTGATTTCGCTTTATATATAAAATAAAGCATAAAGTTTATACAATATATGCGGTTCAGTTCCCCTCATATTTGCTTTCGTATTTAAAAAAAAACCAATACCAAAAACAAAAAAAACCCTTCTTTTACCTGGACTCTGTCATGACATTTCCGGTACCAGCCTCAGCCTCTCCTCAAAGACAATGGACACGATTTCAGGTAAACTGGCACCCTGTGTACGTGGGGTTTGTAGTCCAGTTTTTCTTTGCTCTCATCATCTTGAGAACCCGCTGGGGATTCGAGACGTTTAATTGGCTTGGTAACCGCGTCACAGAGTTTCTGGCCCACAGCAACGCTGGAGCATCGTTTGCTTTTGGTGACTACGCCAAGATCGTATCATTCGATGGTCAAGTTATCGAGTTCACTGGAGTCTACACCCTACATTTTTTTGCATTTTCTGTGAGTAGTTTTTTTAAATTCATCTTCATTTATCGGCTTTTTAAATTTCAATTACACTGCAAATCCGTGGAATTAATTTACCTTATTTGACCAACTTGTGCACGCCATCTGTGACTGCATAGGTCTTGATAGATTTTAACCGAAATAAAATAATAGTACCGGTATATTTAAAAAAACAAAAAAAAATTTAATGTGAAATGGAACGCCGTGAACTTAATAGAGTGCCACAAATTATATCTATATATATATATTATTGCTTCTCAGATTATGCCAGTGGTTACTTTCTTCAGCACCGTCATCACGGTCCTTTACTATCTCGGGATTATGCAGGCCATCATAAAGGTCATCGGCCGTTTCCTGTCCTTCTGGATGGGGACAACTCCTGCTGAATCACTCAGCGTGTCTGCAAACATTTTCGTTTCCATGGTAATTAAGTTCGCTTTTTAAAAAAAATTTGTCATGACATGTTACATGAAACTTCAAATGCTGAAAAGAATATATTTATTAATTTCTCTAGCAATAGCGCAAAAGTTGATTCAATTGACTATAAAAAAAAAGTTTTACGATGTTTTGCATTGATTTTCAAATTTCTGAAAAATGTTCCAATGTGTTTAGTTTCTGTGGGATTCTTGATAATGTATATATCTACCACAAGTAGAAAACATCTCATCTGAAAGAAAAAAATATATTCTGGTTTGTTCAAAAAAGATCGAGACCGCAAGGGCCAATCACAGTTATTCTTATTCTATTGTTAACACAATGCGGTGTTAACACAAAAAAATTCGGTAAATTTTTATTGAAAACACATCAATTTATAATTTTTAAAATAAAAATAACCAAACAAACGAAAACACTCCTTAAACTGTAGTTTATGAGGCTCGTCGTAGTGCCGTAGTCTTAGGCCCGTCGTAGTGCCGTAGTCTTAGGCCCGTCGTAGTGCCGTAGTCTTAGGCCCGTCGTAGTGCCGTAGTCTTAGGCCCGTCGTAGTGCCGTAGTCTTAGGCCCGTCGTAGTGCCGTAGTCTTAGGCCCGTCGTAGTGCCGTAGTCTTAGGCTCGTCGTAGTGCCGTAGACGTAATTACTACGGCGAAAGCGTAGGTATAAACAGGTCTGCTGTCAACATAAGGGACCATGCACATTTATATACATGTATAACGTAGCACTTAGGATGCGTAGGACAGCGTGGGGGTCACCATAAGGTAACTATATTTATGCATAAATTCAGCAATAATTATCCTCAATGTCACCTAAAAGTCTTTTAAATCCACAATTTCATATTGTGCCTATTATATTATTATTATTTGTAGTTTTCTATAGTTCACCACGCTGTACATACAATTTAACAAACATAATCATGAACTTAAAAATTTAATTTACATTAATTTAAAACAAAAAAACAAATGTGTATTCGCTTCCACCATTCCATAACTATTGACATGTGAAGCCATGGACGGCACTCAGTAGCATCGTTTGACGGTCAGACTGGGGGAATCAGAAAACTAGGGGCAGACGACTCACCGGTCGCCCAAGACTGAGATGGATCGACGATGTAGAGAAGGATTTACACCAGTTTGGGGCTCGCGCGTGTAGGCGGAAAGCCATGAATCGTTCCGAATGGAAGAATGTGGTGGAGCAGGCCAGGGCCCTACATGGGCTGTAGCAACGCTGATGATGATGATGATGACTCACATAATAAAATATAAATCTACAAATACACCAGGATATGACATGCGTTTTACTTACGAAGTGGTCAGACTTGACCAAGGAAATAACTAAGGAACGTTGCTTTGCTCTCCGCAAGTATGTCTCGAATAAAAATTAATCCGTTCGGAAATATAATATGTCAACTACGTCAGAAGCAGAATAAATAAGTTGGCGCAAGAGTTACCTGCTGGCAACGTGAGGTTCAAACCCGGTGCGTGAGCGATGCGCTTAATCGAGGTCACACGCTCCTCCTGGAGTTTAGAAAGAGAGGGCATGGGGTGGTCGGTGTTGGTCACGGGATGATCAAGCGACGTGCGTGAGTGAAACTAGCCTGAAGAGTTCACAGCACGCAGCGTTGTGCTACTTGTAAACTTCAGTGGGCCTGTGCTTGAACGTGTTTTCTTGTAGTTCAACTCCGAGAGCACGACTGTGTTAACTTCTCACTATTAACTGCCACCTTGCCACACTATTGATTGCCATGCCAATATTTGTAACGATGTTTCTCTATCCAAAGACAGAGGCGCCATTAATGATTCGGCCATTCCTGTCAATCATGACCAGCTCTGAGCTCCACACGGTGATGGTGGGAGGTTTCGCTACCATCGCTGGGGGTGTTATGGGAGCTTACATTGGATTTGGGGTAAATCGATATACGTAATAAAATTTAATAGTGAGATATTGCGCGGTAGATAATAAACCCATTATTAAATTTGCTATTATTTGACAGTTTTGTATATAACTACCTTGATTAACGTCTTTAGGTACCCGCTGATCACTTGATTTCAGCCTCTGTCCTATCTGCCCCAGCGGCTCTTGCAATATCCAAACTTCTGTACCCAGAAACTGAGAAGCCAATAGTTAAAGCTGAAGACTACGACAAGATGGAAAAAACGTACGTGCATTTAGAGAAATATCGTTTTGAATATCTGCGAGAATCCTTACAATTTTAACTAGTAAAGATCACATAATTATATTTGGTGAATCCAGTGATTATTAATTGAGCTTTAATTAGAAATGGTTTGGATGAAAATCACATTATGTGAAGTAGTTAAAAATGAGTCTATTCTTAACAGAATCATTCACATTTTTAAAATTCAACGCATAATTTTAGCTACCCTCATTCATATTCGGGTTCTCCTTTTGAATTTAATTCATATAAAGTTCAAACTAATCTTATTTTTAAAGTAGACATATGATAAATAAAAATATGTTTAACAAACTTATGACATCGCTGAAAGCGGAAAAAAGTCATGGACAAAGGTCACGGACAAAAGTCACGGACAAAAGTCACACGAAAGAAAAGTAACAGAAAAAAGTTGAAGGAAAACAACTCACCAAAAAAAGTATTTTAAAAATAAAGTAGATAAGTCTTAGAGTAACAAATAAAAAGATAAATAAATAAATACATTCTTTATTATACTGCGAAAAATCCCAAAAGAAACTCACATTCAAGTAAAAGTTTGTTTTAATACATTTGGACAAGCAATAATATTATAAAGCAAAATCTGACAAGATTGGGGAACAAATGAACTTCTATCTCATTCGGTCAGACGACACTTCCTGGGTGACAATGAGTTTTTGTGTGATTACAGGTACGAAATTTTAAAACAGCCGGTGGAGCTGTTTAGTAAAGTCTGAAAAGATTGGGGAACAAATGAATTTTTTTTATATCTTTCGGGCCCACGCTGCATTGACCACATGGAGGCCATTAATGCGATTTCAGCATGAATATAATGCATAACAATGTCAAATTTTGAATAAATCATAAATGAGTACAAATAAATCATGGTATTAAATGTGTGAATTATAATGTGTATGTATTACGGTATATAAATAACCAAAACATAGTTAATCCGAAGCGAAAATCGAATAAGTTGCTGGTATTTTATTTTTACTTTGGTGGGGTAAATTAACATATATATGGACTGAAAAATATAATTTCATAAACACTGACACATAAGAGTTTATATTAAAACATATTTTGTGACTTTTTCTGTGCCTTTTTTTCCAATGACTTTTTTTCCTTAGACTTTTTTTCCTGTGACCTTTTTTCCTTGACATTTTCCTGTGACTTTTTTCTGTGACTTTTTTTCCTACAATCGAAAATCCCATTGGGTGTGGGATCATTATTATCTACGGTAGTTTGAACAAACTTATAAACTTGTGTTTGTTTTGCATGTTGATGACATCCGCACTGTGTCCTCCACAGAGACGAGACTAACGTCATTGAAGCAGCGTGCAATGGCGCCAACATCTCGGCCCATATCATAGCAGCCATAATCGTTAACGTTATAGCTTTCCTCTCGCTCTTGAGATTCATCAACGCCACGTTGACCTGGTGTGGTGACAGGGTTGGAGTTCAAAACCTGACGTTCGAGGCACGTATCACTAACGCTATAACTGTATATTTTTGTGTGTGGAAAATTCATGGTAGGCCCATACCTAGGAGCACCGTGTCAGGACATGAGCATCTCAGGTCGTCGGAAGTCTTTAATGGCTAATGTCATATTAGATTTGAGGACCGCATTGGCTGCTGTTAAGATATTCATGATTGACCCAGAGCCACTCCAAAAATCTCACAAGCCACGAGTGCAGTCGGGAAGAAGTCTATTAACACATCATTTCATTTTTGTTCAATGTTGATAAGTTGTTTAATATGCAGGAGTCATAATCCTTTTGATAAGCGGATTTTTAGATTAGAATTGGTTAATTAAAAATGAATGTCACTATCATGTATATTTCTATTGTAACACAACTCCAAACGTATCACATATTTCATCGACAGATGATCTGCTCGTACGTTCTCTTTCCGGTTGCTTTGTTCATGGGCACTGAATCAGCAGATTGTCGCAAAATGGCGGAACTGATTGGACTTAAAACGTTCACTAATGAATTTATTGCATACGAGTAAGTTGCCTTTTGAAATAAGTACTCGTCATACCAGAAGGGTGAACGAAACGTTTTTTTTAAGCTTTTCGCACCACATTGATCAGTTGAGAACCCCCGGTAAATCTCAAGAACGAACTAACTTGTTGGTTGCTAAGAAAAAAAAATAGATGTTGACGTGGCCCGACGTAACATTGCGTAACGACCAGGGCCGATCTCACTGACCGTTTCTGTTACATTTCGTGCCATGGAGGCTAATCCAAGTCGCTGTTATATTAAATTTCGTTAGCACTTAAACAAGGGAATCGCAACTCAAAGGAAAGTCTTGGATCTCTAGCTTCATTCTCTTCCCTCCCAACTTGTCACCAAATAATTCAGCCGTAGCCCATAGACTGAAACCACACACTTGCCATGCCACTGAATTCAGCTTAACCACTTTTTTTTTTTCTCTCCAAAATATTAAAATGAAAAGAAAGATGAAATAAATAATATTGTGCGATAAAGTTTTGTCTTCTACTAAAATCTTAAATACATAAATAAATAAAATGTCTTTGTAATATTTATTCCCACTGAGAAATGTAAAAACACAAATACAGAACTACATTTTCAGCGAAGCTCTATAACATACGTCTATCAAAAAAACTAATGTGTTTGTAGAATGCTTGCACCAAACTTTGATCTGATCTTTTTGCCATTAGGAAATTATCAGGACTGATGCGGAACCGTAAGACATATCTGGACTATACGAGTAGATACGCGCAGAATTACTCCACCTACATGGACGGAGAGGATATGGTCTTGGGTGATGGGACGAGGCTGATCAAAGGAATTATGTCGGTACGTTGAAAGGTTGCAACGATGTCGTTAGTTAACGCCGGAGGGATGTACATTTTTCAAGGTGGTAATAAAGGGGATAGACTAGGATCAGGTTAGAAAAAAATAGAGATGAGCGAAACAAAGTATGGTAAAATTGAAGAACAAAAAAGAACGAAAAAAAAAACAAAAACAAAAACCGCAAATTAATTGTTTTGTTACATTCTGTTTATTGCATGTTTTTCCATTCTTTGTTTCGCTCATTTACATTTTTGTGGGCAATTGGTGGGACGATATCCTCCCCCCCTCCTTTCAACCCCCCCCTCCACACTTGCGTATTAAATGTTCTCAAATTTTGTTTTAAAAATTGTAATTTGCTTCAGCATCTGTATTAATGTTAGCGTATATTATGTACATATTCCCATATGTTCAGTGGCGCCCCTAGGGTGAAGGGGTGAGCACCCCGACGGCACTGCAAGAATGATACATATAAGTAAATAAATGATATGCGTGTGTCTGGTGTGGGAAAGGGCCACACCGTTGGGAGTTCGCGCCAGGGGGGAATTTAGTTAAGGTACACCTTGCTTCCATCTATATATTAGCGTCTGATACGCGAGTTTTCAAGGGGCTTTCCATGAGCTTTTCGGAATTAAATGTGCACCATTTTCATTTCACAAAATGAAATTATAAGAATTAAAAAAAACAACAATTCATGTTGTCTTTTTTTGTTGTTGTTGCTCTTAAATTTGTTTTTAACTGGCCACTGCTAAATGTTAATTTAATTTTAATATCATTATTTTCTTGTGATTTTCAGCACAATAATGATTTTTTAAAATAACATAATGAAAGATAAATCAGAAAAAACTTATATATTTTTTCTACCAACGGTGGATTCATTTTTATTATATTATTGTTGGTTGCAGCAAAGATCGCAAACAATAGCCACATACGCCCTGTGCGGATTTTCCAACATAGGCTCTATGGGGATCCTTCTAGGGAGCATGTCCGCCATGGCACCACAGCGAAAGTCAACAATGTCTAAAATCGTCCTTAGAGCCATGATTGGGGGAAACATAGCGTGTTTCTTTACAGCTTGTATTGCCGGTGAGTTGATTGACGTGTTAGATGTATTTCAAGGGTCACCCTTAATCTTAATCGATATAACAAGTGCGTTGATAGGTGTTCTATGTATGTCAAAGATCAATCAGATTAGTGCGTAGAAGACGATTTTATCATTTTTGTTAATTTTAAAGAAAAATGGTTTAAAGGTAGATGTTTTGTTGTTTTTGTCATATATCGCTTGCATTTTGAAAGAAAATAACAAACGCTTGCCCAAAATGTTTCATAAATAATACATTTCTTTTCCAGGTTTATTTTTCCAAGAATTCAAATGATGACTATAAAAAACCTTCTCTTAAAAACTCCCGACCTCGTACGAAGCTGTGAAAATAAAGCTAAACTGCTACTTACGGGTAATCAGTTATCGTTAGAATTACCTAAGAAATAAAACTTTGCATGAGGTCAACATACGTTTGACCCGTTGCTAATTTGAGAGTAAGAAGCTCGTAACACTTTAAAAAAAAGTTAGTATACGAATTCGCAGTCACACATTTAAACGACTCATTATATATATATATATATATACTGAACCTGTTTTGTCGTCTTCTAAACTGCAAAAAATGCATGCTCCCCTTTGATGTTATATTGCGAATACACCTATACCTCGCTATACGGCCGCTCTTTATACGGCATTTCGCTATTACGGCCTTTTTAAATTATGGCACTTTTTCGGTTTAAGGGCCACGATGTTTCGTTATACGGCCAACAGCTAACTGCAAAGAACCTATCAAATGCACTTTCATATTTTGAGCAGGGAATGATCATCCTTCTTCAAAATGATCCCGACGAAGAACGCAGCGCTAAAGTGTCTGGAGGAGTAAATTCGGCAATTATTGCATATTACAAAACTCTTTTAAAAGAAACAGAAAGCAAGGCGAAGCAGACAACTTTGCGCCAATATTTTAAACTGGGTCAATCCACAACAGCGGAAAGTGAGGATGGCAGATGATTATTCGTGTTAATGTTCATCAGATTATGAAGTTTCTAAACATTTTATTTTATTTATAAATATGTGCACATGATTTCTTTTGTTTTTAATCTATATGTTTATTTTTTAATTTCTGTTTACTATTACAATGTTTTGTACTTTTATTTTTAAAGGAAATGAAAAGAATTAAATGATTTATGAACTAACGAATATATTATTTTATAAAAAAATTGGAACAGATCCAATTAAATGTGTATGGGTTTATATCAAAATTATTGATTCATTATACGGCTTTTCGCTTTACGGCCAAATTTTCCGGAACGTATCTAGGCCGTAAAGCGAGGTATGGGTGTACTTATAAAATGTTCGCCATGGGTGAAAAACAAATCATGTTTTTAAAAAAATCACTGAACAATTTTTACAGGGCTTTTTACTTTGAAGAAAAACGTTGTAAACATCTTTTGCTTGACGGCCATAACGACTCGACGCGTGTATCAGAGCTGGAAAACGTTTCTTTGGAATAAAACTTTTTTTTCATGGGGCATCCAGTGCCTCAAGTCATTACACGGAAATTTCTGCCCACCACCGCACACACAGCTTAGTACACATCAAATCAACTTCGATCACTAGGGTGAGGGGGGATATGAGAGTGTCGAACCCTCTCTAAGGTTTACATGGAAAAACTACGTACATGTACACACACACATGCGCGCGCGCGCGCACACACACAAACACTTATATATATATATATATATATATAACTAGCTCTAAATAAAGGCGATATGTAAAATAAAGCATTTCTATTAATCTACCTAGATCTGGATAAAAGCGAAATGTAGTAAACATTTTTTTAAAGATTTTCAGTGTCTAGTCGTAGGTAGTAATTGGTAACGTGTAATTCGTGGGAAATAAAATAAACTTTCTGCTTATTTTGATAACTTAATTCAATATCTTCAAGTGGGCTGTTAATCACTGTCAGCGTGTCCATCCAATATTTTCTAAGGACATGCATCCTCTTAGCTTTGATTAGGGCCTATGTAAACTGCCAGTTGTCTGACCTGCTCAGTATTGTCCTTGGCATCTTGGAACTTGCTAGGGAAGCAGTCACGTGTCATCGGCGCAGTGGTGTAGTGAGTTTTAGTCTCGGGTCAAGTTTTTTGACGACCCACCCCCCCCTCCCCACACACACACACACTCTTTTCCCATTTAAACAAAAAACAAAAAAAAAACTACAGTTGGGCGAAATTCCTTCCCTCAGTGTAATGAAAAAAGTGCCACCCGGGGCGGACATTTCCCGCCCGCGCCCCTTCTTAAGCCACTAAATCGGTGGAGTCCAAGTCTTCAAGCTTCGAGATCAATGTCGACTGTATTCATTGTTTTAGAAGTAGCATCACCTAGACAGTGCATCATTGTTTCGCTAAAGTCAAGTGTTTTATTCACACATATTTTAAAAAATTAAACTAATAAATGGTAAAAAGGGGGAATGAATACGATAAGAACCAATGCTTCATTCATTTTGTAATATTTTGCTAAAGTTTCTTTTTGCAGTACACATTTACATATTTATGAATATTTTTAAAAAATACTTTATGTGTATTGTTCAATCTTTTTATATAATTTTAGCTGTGTTCTGAGTTGATATAAGCATGAACTATACTCAGTTCCTTTTGATTAATATTTAGAGTTTCTGCTTTTTTTCTGTCCGTATATTTTTGTTAGAATTTTTGTGACTTGAGTTTTTACGAAAAGCATACATAACCCGTCGTATTCCTGGTCCAGTTTATTGCCATGTCTGTAAAATAACTCTTAGCCTACGGCAAAATACTACAACTACAATTTTTATTTTCAGAGTGATATTTTTTTAGTTCATTTCGAATTTAATATTTTCTTAAAATTTTATCTCGATATTTATAAAATTCATTAAAAAATTATGAAGGCCTAAAAAAAAATAATTTGGAATGGCCTTGACCTGTTTAAAATAAACAGGTTAAACATCAACTGACTCATTTCGTTTATGTCATGTATTAATTTGTGCAAAGGTTTATATTATGGATAAAACAATGGACAGTGTATTTTGTAACGATAAAACAACAACAAACAAAAACGCGCACAGAAAAGTATGCACACGAACTACATTAACAGTATTAACAGGGTTCAAGTTCAAGATTACAAATACAGACATATTATATGACATGGAGTGTGAACATAGAGAGTAGACCTTAAAAACAATTTTAAAAAAGACAACATAAAAAAATCATAAAATAATTACATTCCAAAGGTAACAAATTTGAATTTACCTTTAAATTTAATGCAAACTGAAGGTTGATGTCACCAAATAGTTTATTTTTCAAATGTTTTTTTTTAATAGTAAGTAGAGTCTGTAAATCCGTCATGGCCGGTCTGAAAGTAGTAGGGCTTGCGTGAAGCAGCTACCTCAATCGTACAAAACACTATTACAGAAGCGTCAACAAGAAGAAAAAACCCAACAATTTTTCAGCCCTGACTAGAACAGAATCTTCTTCCCCAAGAAGAGTTATGAAACCTTGTGGCCAAAGCCAGATTTTACTGGAAGCCTCAAAGCCGATGACCCCCCTTTACAAGGCAATAAGCATAAAGGCTCGTGTAATATTAGAACCATGCATGAAACAGAGAAATCAGCTCACAACGTGACAGTAATGAGAACATACAAACCCACACTGCTCAGAATTTGTGACATAAGATGGACACAAGCTGGACAGTTAACGTTGACCTCGTGAGAAATACTAATAAAATCAGGGTTTAAGGTAGAAAATGCTCCACACACACACACACACACACAAGACGTCGCTTTCATGATGACATGGATGGCTCAGTGTGCATTGATAGGATGGGAAGCCCATGGTCCATGAAGTATTTCAGCAACTTTTCGAACCGAGAAGAAGAAAAAATATGAATTTAATACAGTGCTATGCATCCACAAACGATAGTGAGGGAGTTGAAAAAGACGCTTTCTACAATAGACTACAAACTATACTGGAAACATGTCCAGGTAGAGTCTAAAATCACGATAGGAGATCTAAATGCTAAGAAGATTGGATAAGAAAACGGAGGAAACGAAGAAATTATGGGGTGCTATGGTTGTTGTTGTTCGTCCGTCAAATCGATTAGGACCATCCAGTCATCCGGTTAGGGGGGTGGGTTACGGTAAGTTCGTAGGTGGCTTGCCAATCCTATACATGCCCGGAATAATCTGTGGCATCGCGGGCAGGGGATAGTTGCTGCAGTCTTGGATTTAATGATGTTCTTTCGGGCTTGCCTGCGTGTCTCAATGGTGGCCATCCTACTGACTTCATAAGATTTAGCCCCTATCTTGACCGCTGATCTCCACCCGACTCTATCCTGAGCTGTCTGCTCCCATTTATTGGGGTCGATGCTGAAGGCCTTTAGTGCCACTTTCAGTGAGTCTTTGTAACGTTTTTTTTTTACCTCCTTGGGAGCGCTTGCCTGTCGTGAGTTCACCATATAATATGTGTTTAGGGAGCCGGTGATCTTCCTTACGGGCAACGTGTCCCAACCAACGGAGTTGATACTGCATCAGGGTGGTGAAGATACTAGGTAGGTTCGCTCTAGCGAGAACTTCTGTGTCAGGAACTTTGTCTTGCCACCTGATGCCGAGGAGTTTCCTGAGGCTGGTTGTGTGAAAATGGTTCAGTTTTTTGGAGTGACGCTTGTAGACTGTCCACGTTTCACATCCGTAGAGCAATGTCGAGAAGACTGCTGCGCTATAGACCTTGATATTCGTTTCCCGTCTAATACCTCTCCTGTCCCAAACAGTGCTGCGGAGCCTGCCAAATATGGCACTAGCTTTTGCAAGTCTGGCATTCATTTCATCATCAATGATGACATCTCTGGAGAGGGTGCTGCCCAAGTAAGTACATTTATCCACCGCGTTAAGACGCTGTCCGCTGATGATGATGTTGGGTACAGCGTAGGGCCTACTGGGAGCTGGCTAATACAACACTTCAGTCTTCTTCGCGCTGATTGTTAGGCCAAAATTGTTGCAGGCCTCAGAGAAGATATCAACGCTTTTTTGTATGGCGGTTTCAGAGTCAGCATTGAGGGCACAAACGTCCGCAAACAGAAGCTCGTTGATGGTGCTATGTTTGACCTTTGTGTTAGCTTGAAGCTTCTTTAGGTTGAAGACAGATCCATCGGTGCGGAAACGGATGGCAAGCCCGTGGTGGAGTCCTTGAATGCATCAGACAGCATAGCAGAATACATAATACTGAAGAGCGTGGGAGCCAGGACACAGCCCTGCTTCACACCGTTTGTGACAGGGAATGCTTGAGATGACTGATCGTTGTCCTGCACTCTCGCCATCATGCCATCATGCAGCTGACGTATGATGTTGGTGAATTTCTCTGGGCATCCGTATACATGATTTTCCACAGGCCACATCTATTGACCCTGTCAAAAGCCTTATTAAGGTCAATAAATGTGGAATATAGGTCCATATTTTGCTCCTGGCATTTCTCTTGGAGCTGCCTGGCAGCAAACACCATATCGATAGTTCCTCGTTCTTTTCGGAAACCACATTGACTTTCTGGTAGGAGACCTAGCTCCAGATGTGTATTGAGGCGGTTCAGAAGGGCTCGGGCCAAGATCTTGCCCGTGATGGACAACAGTGAAATTCCGAGGTATTTGTCGCACGCCTGGCGGTTTCCTTTGTGTTTGTACAGGTGAATAATTGAGGCATCTTTGAGGTCCTGTGGTACAGTTTCCGTCTGCCAGATGATCTGGAATAGACGCAATAGCTTATCCGTCAACGCTGTTCCACCCTTTTTGTAGATTTCAGCAGGAATCATGTCGGGGCCAGGTACTTTACCATTGGACATTTGACGGATTGCGGTCTGTATCTCGATCAAAGTTGGGACAGCGTCCAGTGACTTGTTCGTTGGGACCTGGAGCAGTCTTTCAATGGCCTCATCATTAATGATGGAAGGCGTATTCAGCACACTATTAAAGTGTTCCGCCCATCTTTCCAAGATTTTTTCCTTGTCTGTGATGAGTGTAGAACCGTCTGCACTAAGGAGAGGGGAGGAGCCTGAGGTGGTAACTCCATAGATTTATCTCAGGCCACTTTAGAAGTTTTTCATGTCTTTTTTTGTCTGCAAATCCTTGAATCTCATCAGCTTTCACACTCAGCCAGGAGTCTTGCATCTGGCGCAGTTGCAATTGTACCTTGCTGCGGATGTTCCCCAGTGCATCTGTCTTTGCTGCTGACATTGGGTCATCATGGAGGGCTTTGTACGCGCGACGTTTTTGCTCAAGTAGCATTTATGATTGTTGTGTTGTTTTCATCAAACCAATCCCTTTGTTTTCTGATAGAGGGTCCGAGGCGCTCAGCGGCAGTGTTATACACCGTCTCACGAAGTGTGGTCCACGCTGCTTCCGCGTCCTGGTATAGGAGAGTGGAATGAAAACAGAGTATACGAAGAAATTATGGGGTGCTATGGTATAGGAGGAAGGATGAGAACGGCAAAAGACTGGCAGACTTCTGTGCGGCAAATGAGCTCGTTATTGTGGGCAGCGAATTCCAGCATAAGAATATCCGCACGGTAACTTGGGTGTCCCCTGATAACAGAACACAAAACCAAATTGAGCATGCATGCATCGGCAACAAATTCAGAATGTCTCTACAAGATGTACGAACAAGAGGAGGAGCTGATGCTGCATCTGATCACCATCTAGTTTGGGTACGACTCAAGTTAAAATTGAAGAAAACCTGGGAAGAGCCAGCTGCTAGAAGACTAAAATGTAAGTTAGCCCTTCTGGCCAACAAGCAAAAGCGACGCGAATTCAGTGTTAACTTGAGAAATTAGTTCCAGGCACTGCGAGACCAAACAGATGATGATTCAGATAGAACTTCGATGGCAAAGCATAGAGACGTCTGTAACATCTACGTGCAACGGAGTATTAGGACCGGTGAAGCACACAAAGATCGGCTCTCATTCAACACATTGCAAAAAAAAACCAACAACATATATATATATATATATACGTTTATAAGCTAGGGGAGAGAAATCAAGTGTGCAGTTAACAACAGCCGCACCAGGTCAGAATAAAAACAAAAGCAAAAGAGAAGTGACCCTCCCCAGGTCCATCCAGATTTTGGCTCTGTACGCTCACATTCTGTTCACCTACCCTATTCAAAGTGACAGTGTTATCAACTTAATATTTAAAAAAAAACAGATGTTAGTAAATAAGATGATTTTCTTGAACTGACAAATGTATTATTTTCTTTTAATTGTGTACATACAGTTGGTCAATATTGTGGAGTGTCCAGACATGTAGTCTGTGGAGTGTCCAGACCTGTAGTCGACCGTAAGGGGTGGGGTCCCACATCAGTACTGACCAAACAAAGGATCAACCGTGTCAGATTTCCCGCGACGGGATGACTGCGTTGGTTTTATGACCTAAGACCAACTGACCAAAGACAAGGGTTCTCTACAATTGTGGCAGCGGTGGGATCCTAAACCTTGCAACGACTCCGAAGAGAAAACATTTTCTGTTAACCTGCGATGAGAATTAGAAGGTGCGGAAAAACTACAGGATAAGTACAATGACTTCACAGTACTTGAACAACCTCCCGACATACAGTGGCACTTCAACGTGGCACACGTTCATCATCCAGTTCGAAACGTCTGCAAGAATTTTTAAATGGAGCGAGGAAGAGAAACTCCTTTATCTTAGCTTTGCATTGAAAGACGCCGCGGCTGAATTCGCGTACAGTGAATTAAGTGGAGCCGAGAGAGAGAGAGACGTACGTTGAACTTAACGATGCCCTGGCGAATCGATTGAGAGACCACAGAACGCCGGCATTTTTCCAAAATGTTTTGGAAAAACGCACATTTTTGAAATCCGAGACTAGTACAGAGTATGCCACTGACACCAAGAAATTGGTAGCGAAAAGTTTTCCGACGGCAGACCAGGCTACACGAGATGCCATTGGAGTCAAACAGTTCCTTCGTGGGCTGCCTGACAAGTCTATGGTGACACAAGTTGGCACTATGTCAGTTCCTCCCACAGTAGACAAAGCGAGAGCTGCCCTCGACCAGATAATAAATCTCAGGGACAATGTGTGTGTACCGGGACATAAAGTGGCATCAGTAGGTACCGACTACTTGACCAGGGAAATAAGTGGTCTGAGAGAGGACTTTATAGCATTCATCACCTCGCAGTCAGTCTACCAGCCGGCAAGAGAAACGGGAGGTGTTCGGAGGGCGGAACCCTGGTGTTTCGTGTGTGACCGAATAGGTCACATTGACCGTAATTGTCCAAACAGGAGCAAAGGAGGAGAATTTACTGATCGGGATCGGCTGAAACTAAATCACATTTCATCAAATGCTCCAAACATTCGTCCTAGTGCTGTGTTCGTGCCTGTGAAAGTGTGTGGTGTTAGGACAGAATTTCTCATGTACACGGGTGCGGCGGTGACCGTTATTTCGAAAAAACGATTTTTTGAAATTCCACAACGTCAGCGACCTAAGATTCATCACCATTTCTCACCCGTGAATCTACAGACAGCAACTGGAGCACCCGTGAATCATTATGGGGTGAGTGACGTTAAATTATTGATTGGAGATGAAGTGTATCCCTGGACAGTATATGTGGCAGATATAGCAGAAGACGGTTACCTGGGTTTTGACTTTTTGGGTCATTACAATTTTTCCTTCTCAGTCAGCAAAGGTCTGAGCTTGGATTCTCACAAGGTGCCGATTGTGGCTAAATATCCGAGTGCAAAGAATACGCCAGATAAAAGGTATTTTAGGGCGTCAAAACGTTCCCAGTTCTCGGCACCATTCAGTGTGAGAGTGAAAACGGTCACTACACACAACAAAAGACAGCGTTAAGGTAAAAGCCAGTGGACAAGCATGGCTCCTGTCCAGGATAACGTGTTACCCCGTCCAGAGATGGCCTCGCCAACGGCGAAGCTCATGAATGTGGGTAATAAATCAATCCAGTTGTGTGATGAGGTCAATTCTAAGTCGGAGAAAAGGGAGGCAATTCCAGATGGACCAGTAAAGGGACAGAAAGGTGACCCAGACCACGACCTACGAGAACTCTAGTGGGTCAAGCCCAGACGCTCGAGCAGTATTGCACCTCTTCAACGTGGGTGACGTAGTCCAGTTTTCAGACTCAACAAACAAAGTGAGTCGAAATCAGAAGTTGGGCACAATTAATAAGTGGTGCGGTCCTCGTGTCATCGGTCGAAAGCTACGTAATAATTTATTTGAGATTCAAGGAGAGGAAAGAATGACATGCAAAATTATTCATCATGAAGGCCACTATATGATGAAGCATTATGACAATGATCCACCAGACTGGATTTTAAAGTTACAAACAGCTTGCCTAAGAGACAATTTGATGGAAACCACTCCGGAGCTTCCACGAGTTCTGCAGGAAGCGTACTGTGTTCTGGTACACTTAGATTCATCGTATAGCATGACATTTTTTTTTTATAAATAGATTTATAGTGAATTAATGTTGATTTTTTTCTCGAGGCACCAGAGGGTGATGGTTGGATAAATGGATACATGGATAATGTTCTAATCCTGTAATGATTAATTTTAATTTGCGGTTGAAAGATTTTTAATTTTATAAAATGTTTTTCTTGGTGAACGCTTATGCCCTTTAAGAATGAATGGTTTGTATTAGTTTAAGTTTAAGTGGTTTGTAACCAACACTTATTTTTCCTGCATTTGGAACTTTAGACGGTTTTGGCATTTTACTAGACATGTTGTCATTATGATTTTTGATTAGCTGGTTAATTTAGTTTTCAACTTTATGTCATAATGTGTCACTGCCTGTTAATTGATTTTCTAAATGTTTTACTTTTCGTTGATTCTCGAAATTTTGTATTATTCCTTGTTCGACCATAATTGTCTGATCGTGTGAATGTAAAGATGCTCCGACTGTGACCAAAGCTGACTCTCCCCTTGACCAGATCCGTTTAGGAGACCGTAAATGGGATGACGTAGCGTACATTACTTTGTATTGTTTCTAAATGAATGCTAAAGGTCCAAGTCACTTTAAGCCATTTAGAGATAAGTCATCCGTTATTGTAATGATGTTACGTAACATTGTTTTGTAAGATGGGGGTATTGTGGAGTGTCCAGACCTGTAGTCTGTGGAGTGTCCAGACCTGTAGTCGACCGTAATAATAATAATTTAATAATAATTTTAAAAAAATTAACGTCTGAAGTAAGACATCTATGCTATTGTTAAAATTAAACGCCGTTTAAATATTAAAATGTGATTTATTATTTAATTGATGAAAACTTCACTTCAAATTTTAATGACAGAATGTAACATAAATTGCCTTTATATATCGAAAATATCAAAACTGTCAGTTACTATATTTTTAAATTTTTAATACCGTCAATTTCCGATTTTGGTAAAAGAGACTGGTACTGCGGCCAATGTTTCTTTCACTTTTAATTTTCTCATGTGTGTGTGAGTGTGTGTGTGTGTTAGAGCAGTACCAGTGGTCAGAGGCGTAGCTAAGGGTGGCAGAGTGGAAAAAATGGTCTCTATGCGCAAGATTTGCGGAGGCGCCAAAATAGGCTTTGATGGTATTTAATGTATGAAAATAATAGGTTTCAGAGTAAGGGAGGCGTTAAAATCAATTTTGTTACCCTGGCGCCAAACACTCTGGCTACGCCTCTGCCAGTAACATAGAAAGGGGGGGGGGAATGACGTGGTCCACCCAGGTGTCACTTTTTCTTTAAATGGAGGGGCGGCATTTTCGGCAACTGTATAATTTGTATTGTGAAAGGGAATGCGCCAAAAATCGTGTACCGCCCATGGCAGCCCTCATACTAACCATGCCAATAATCAGTGTATCTATTGCCTCCGAACTCGGTGATCATTCTTATCGGGATGATACGTCAGAAATTGAGGATGACGATGGCTCTTGGGCGCAAGAGGAGACTGGGATGCCCGCACTCCAGAAATGCTTTCATTATTTAAACATCAAGAGGTGCATCTTAGCGTACACCTAAATTCAGTGCGTCTATCAGACTGTTTGATTTTATTTTTATTTTTTTGGTTTGGGGGGGGGGGGGGGGGATTTTGTAAGTGACGGGTTTTTTCAGGGAGAGGGGCAAAACCAAAATTTAGTCGGCTTGTTAAGTTGTTTATTACTGGAGGCGCCCCAGTACATAGCAATTTAAATAAAACCTGCAAATTAAGGGGTGGCGGCTCCCCTGCCCTACCCAAATGATGTCCCTGATGAACATTGCTATGATAGAACAACACCTGGCCACTCTATGGAAAGATGATAGCAGCTAGATACTATACTATAATTGTCAGCTTTACTGACAAAAATCATTTTTATACTAAAAACAATGATATTAAGTCTTTAACAACCATTTAATTGATTCTGAATTATAAAATTTAAGTGTAAAAACTTTTTGAATTGTTGGTTAACAAGCTAAAAATGTAATAAAACGTTTTCCTACAATTTTGTGTCATTTAAATAGATAGCACAAAGAAAAATGTAGTTATAAATTTATCTAAATTATAATTCATTTTTTTAAAAAGGGAATGGGGGTGGGGTAGTGGTTAGAAAATGTGGACATAATTAGGCCTACTTGGGGGTGGGGTCATTGAAAAGTTGCTAAAAATACATAAATAAAAAATAAAAAAAACGACCAATACGAACACTGGAGTATTTAGTAGCGGCCAATTTTGGACAGTTCAGTACGATATTTATAATCGAATAGTGTAATTAGTGTAAGCCTCAAAAATAAAGACTTACATTTTACGATTAGTCATTAGACAATTACAATTTACAATAAATTTAGGAATTTTTAGAATCATAAAATATTACTAGTGTGGCGATGTTTTATAGATCCCAAAAATTGTAATCGGTTAAAGGCAACAGTTTAAACATTTTATAAAGATGTCAATACTCAATTTAATCGTTTTTATCAAATATATTTTCGCTTTAGTTTTATTGTTAGTTCAATCCATGGGTAAACTAGGAAAAAAAAAAAAATCTTATGACGTCATCCAAAATTGTGTATAACATTTAATTTGTCAAGTATTGTTCAAGTCAGAGTAAGGGAGATCATGCAAAATAAAACAGGAAGCGCTACTACTAATAACTAACTCTTAAAACAAAAAAAATATTTACCTTGCTTTTCAACCGTGGTTTGTAGTACATTAATTTATATTTCTAGTTGGTCATATTTTTAAAAATGTAAAACCGCGATGGAAAGGATAAAACTAGGAAACATGGTCGTGGAAAAGGGTTATCTGACTATGGAGTATGATTACCTAACATTACTATGAATATAAAATTAAGTATAGTCTACTAGTAAACTCTAGTACCTTTTTTTTAGTTTTGCAGCGGGGTTTATTACTAATAACTAATCATTTAATATTTTATTTATTAATTTATTGTATAAAGCCTTTACAACTAGATCTAAAAGGGTAATCTAGCACTTCAGTGTGTCAGCTATTCAAATTCAGACTACTCAAAAATCGTGTTTCTCTGGTCTCAAGTACTATTTTACCAGAAATACATAGTAATAGTACCACCATTCATTAAACAGTGACAGTGGGTAGAAGTCCGAGAAGGCCAATGGCCCATTGAATGGGTTTGTGATGTATAGACTCTATTCACTATTCCATTTATTTGGATGAATAAAACAATCTTATGGCTAATTAAGATAGGATAGATCGTACCTCATTTCATTTGGTTAGGTTTAGAGATAGATTTAGGGTTCAGGTTAGGTTTAGGGATAGATTTAGGGTTCATGTTAGGTTTTGGGATACATTTAGGAAATGTTTTAATTATTTTTTAACGTTTTATTCTTAATTTTACGCGTCACCTCAATCAAGTTGGCGGCCATGGTAAAAAAAACGCGGTACAATCTATTTGAATTTACCAATCTTATCTTTGTCTTATCAATAGAATAAAAAAAAAACCATAAAAAGGATTACCATTTAAAGATCAGGCATTAATTTTTCATTATTTGTAGGGCTATTTCCTTTTATTCCTATTATCCAATAATTTAATATGGCCTGATGGTGATGATCTGTATGTATCAGTATCATTCACCATACTGTTTGTCCCAATTCGTTGCCAACTAAAGCAAAAAATGGACCTTCCATTCAGAATACAGTACAGAGTACTCTTCTGTTTGAGTAAGGGGAAGCGCACTCTCCCCAAACTTGATAATGGAAAGGCATGCCAAGCTGTAATGGCTACCCTCTATTTCAAATATACCAAAAACATTAAGCTCCAGCCATTTTATATAAATAGCTCTTACTCTTATGATCTTTTATCATTTATAGCAACATTTGGCATCTTACCCTGCACCATATGCCATATTTGTTACACCACTGTACTTTGAGAGAGTCTTTTTTTTCCAGAAAATGTCTGCATCTGTTTGACAGCAATGAATTAATAAACTATTAATTTATTTAAAATCATTAATGATATCCATTAAAGAAATCAAATATTACTACATATGCCTGGGCCTAAGTATCAGAATGTGATATGCAATGCAAGCATGTATCATATTCCAATAGTCTTGGAGTCAATGCATTTTGTTAATCTTACCGACCGTTGATTTGAATTTTTTTCTAAATCTTATTACATTAATATAGGTTTCTCAAGCTTGTTAGTGGCGCCTTTTTATTTCTTGGCATGGATGCAATTTGTCCTTGTTCACCTCAAAATAGGAATAATAATTAGTAATTAAAAAAGAAAGATAAGCAAATCTTGGATTTTTTATTTTAGGAGATTTTAAACTATAAATTATAGCTTTTAATTAGGCCTAAAGTTGACTTAAATTTTGTAGGCCTACCTTGTAAATTATATAATTCTATAATCTAATGGAATGTATGTTCATTTTAAAAAATGCAATAAGCATTTTGGTAAAATCAAAGACAACAACATCCAGATATTTTACAAAAAAAAAACAAAAAACATAAAAACATCTATAAAGATCACTATCAGATATTATTAAGATTTACTTCTAAAAAGATATAAAATTATGTGAAACAGCAATTAGAGCAAGATATTGCTATATCTTACATACTTTTTCACATCTAAAAGCCTATAAAAATATCTTTTAAAAATCTAGATTTTCATAATATAATATATGTCTAAAACAGATATATTTATATTTTTGATTACCCCAAGCTATTCAAGTCTTCATAGCAGAGTCATAGCTAGAGTGTTTGGTGCCCGGGGACAAGATTCATTTTAAAACACCTCCCTTTCTTTTTTCAACTCTCAAAAACATTATTTTCATCAATAAATAATATCAAAGCACATTTTGGCTCCCCTAACTAGTCTGGTGCCCAGGGACATATGTCCCCCCCCCCTCTGTCCGCTCTTAGCTACGCCTCTGCTTCATAGCACATGCCAATTTGTATTTTAACAGAAAAATTGTCATTGTGGACCTTTGCCTATTATTTGCCAATAATCGTGCAACCATACCAGTACCTAAACAAATAATCGTGCAACTCTACCTATACCGCTACCTAAAGACACCAATTAAGTATTTTATCACTTTTGTCAGTACAGCAAGAGTTTAAATGAAATACTCTTCTGTTCATTGATATAGTCATTTTAAATAATGTTTTGTTTATTAAAAAAATATATATATTTAATTTTTTTTGTTACAGCAACTAATATCTGACATTTTTGGGTATATATTTTTATCCTGATGTCTTACTACGGAGGATACGGACATGGGGATGGGTATGGATATGGCGGTGGAGGAGGAGGTTATGGAGGCTATGGGGGTGGTGGATATGGTGGAGGTGGTGGCTATGGGGGATACGGTGGTGGGGATGGCTACGGGGGATATGGTAGAGGTGGCTATGGGGGATATGGTGGAGGTAATAGGGATAGAGACAGTTACAACAGAGGGAGAGGTGGTGGTGGAGGCAGGAGTAGGGGACAATTTGGAGGAGGTGATGGCGGTGGTAGCCGTGGTAGAGGGGGCTTTAAGAGAGACTTTAGAGGTGGAGACAAAGGACCGAGCTACAAAAGATTTAAACAGGAGGATGAAGAAGTGGAGAGTGACAACTGGTCTACTTCTGACAGGCATTCAGTAAGTTCATGATTCACCAAGTTTGTGATTTTACGAGAAAAAATGTTCAGGTCATAATTCACCATTAATTATCTTAATTTGAATAATTACAGACATTAATTTTAATACCAGGCATTTTCAATTTAAGTTTAAGTTTATAGAATCAAGTAAGATGAGTGATTAAAATAAATTGCTACTTTATAAAGTGTAATTCAAAAGACTATTCTGAAATTCTGAACTGAAAAAATGATTGATGAGATTATTTGTTGTGGGTCAAAATGGTTCTCTGGAGAAGGATGTATTTTTTGGGGGATTCAATGAACTTAGTTTTATTTCATTTAATTTCCAGTTAACTGTATGTTACACTAGGTTTTTTAAAATAAAAATGACACACTTTTATTTATTCTTACAGCTGATGCAGTCCCCATACATGGAAAACGCTCCAGAGAACTTGGAACAAGATTGGTTATTTATTATTTGTCCATCTGGTAAACGTCGTATAATAGTTGCAGCAAATGTAAGTATTTGCAAAAATACATGCAACATGTTTTTTTTTTTTGGCCATATTCATTGTCTTTCAGCAATGAATAAATATAGGATAGTAAATTCAAAGAGCCCATTCATTAGTTTCTTTTCACTTCCAATTTCATATACAATTTGATGTTATTATAATTATAGTCATTAATAAAAAAAAAATTGTTTACTGTTTTTAATTTACAAATAAATTTTTAGCATTAGACTGTGTGCACTTATCTGTTAAAGAAAATGTGTATAATTCTAAAATATATTATTATTTCAATGCCATTAGGATATCACACAAACCTATAAGGATGGAGGGGCAACAGACTTGAAATTCAAGTCTTGTTTACCAAGTGGGAATCCTGGTCTGGCAGAAATTCACAAATATGACGGTCAGTCAACCACTTAATTTCTAATGAAGCCTTTAAAAAAAAAAATTATTTAATTTCTTTTTATATCATGATTTTAAAGCTGTTCTAATTCAGGAAATAAATTAACTAGTTCCATAATTTTTATTTTTACTAAAATATATGTAAAAGGCAATACGTTCTTATAAAGAACTACTCTCGTATCCGGAAATTTGATCGAAAGAAATTTGGTCGACGGAAAATTGATCGACGGAAATTTGATAGAACGGAAATTTGGTCGAATCGTTTTTTTTAATTTATACGTTAAAATTTTGCGTCAAATTTCTTTTTGAACGCATTATTTTGTTTTACTATATAGTATAGTGCGTTCAAAAAGAAATTTGACGAAAATTTTAACGTCTCGACTGCAAAAAAGATGCTACCAAATTTCCGTTCGATCAAATTACCGTCGATCAATTTTCCTTCGACCAAATTTCTTTCGATCAAATTTACGGTAACCAACTACTCTATCTATCTATCCATCAAAGCTTTAGATTATCACCCCAAGCTTTGTTGGGCTACTAATGATTGCACTATAAAAAGAGTTCATTTTCTGATCACTCATCCAAACATATGAAGATTCTTTCATCTACCTTTGGATTTCTATTCTACTTAAGAAAGATGAATTTTTACTGTCTATGAGAAGATATATTTTTGTAATTTGAATTTTTACTGTCTATGAAAAGATATATTTTTGTATTTACTTTTTTATAACCAGTAATAAAAATATGTAAAAAAAAGAATATGAAATTGCTGAATTTCGGTAAAGGGTGATGTCAGTAATGAACTCACATTTTCTTTGTAAAATTAACCACCTTTGTTGTTTTCCTTGCATTATAATAATATGTAGACAATGGCAAGTTCTGTCTCTTATTCTTTACGTAGATTTTTTGTAACATCCTTTACAAATCTTGTACTAAAAGAGGAACTATTTATGAAGTTCATCCCTTTTTTATTATCCTTTTCTTCAAATTATTGAATCACATCTTTGTCATCAGTCTAGGAAATAAATTAATTTTAAAAATGTTTCAGACCTAACTATTCTAGACTCTTTGTACTGCCCAGACAAGAAATGTTTTTACATCATAGATATGCTACATTGGAAACATTATCCATATTATGAAACAGAGGTAAAAGATGGAAGACCTAGTTTGTTTATATAAAGTGAAAACATTAATATCCAACTTCAATGGATTTTACCCAAAAAATTTGTCTAAGATATTACTTTATTTAAAAAAAATTATTGTGTATTAAGTGAGAAAAGTTGTTATTATTTTGTTTCAGCTCATAAATGTCTGTACTATTTGTTTAATATATTTTCTGTATTTCTCTAAATGTACTTTGTGTTATTTTAAGAAATGGGTCATGTCAAAAGCTGACACAATATTAAGGCCTTTGTTCTTAAAAGGTCAAATTGCAAAATGTTCTCCATTAATGGAACATCAAATGAAACAGAAAATTCTTTTAGTAGTTATTAGGTTTAAAGGGTTTTGATTTTCAATTTTTATAGAAAAATTTATTTGAAATGCTACCTGATGTAAAAACCACAATTGACAAAAGAAATGTGCTATGTCAACAGGCTGAATTCAGGTTCTTCTGTTTACCTGACAAGTTCTCAGAGTTAAAGAATCCTTCAGAAGTCTCAGCAAATAATGAAGTGGGTCTAGTTGAATTTAATTTTTTTATCATCTTTGAGATAGTTTCATTGAAGTTAGTTTTAAAATTATTCTGTGTAGATGGAATTTAACAGTCTTCATCTAATTAAGTGGTAAATCTTTATTTGTTCTGAATAAGTAGGATCATATTATAATGTTCTCATATTGTGTGTGTGTGTGTGTACGGGTGGGGTGGTTAACCGGGTAATTACTAATATTCAAAGTATATTTCTCAAAATTTGTTTCTACAGTATCCCTTGGAGTTATTGGAGAAACATCCTTATTCACAATCAAAATTAGAGTCTGCTTTGAAATCAGCTGGGCATAAGGTAAAAGTTTCAAGTGCTTTTCGAATATCTAGGCTTAGTCGTACCCTGATCAATCTACAATATAGATGTGAAACAGATTTTATTGAAAAATGATATGCTATTGTGTTTTGCTTCTCATTGCTAATATGTTAATGTTTCTGACTTATGCTTCCAGAATCTTATGTTTCTCCATATTCTGAAGTTGGAAAGAATAATATTGCTCTTGACTATTTACTAGAACTGCTTGTTTTTAAATAACTGAATAAAGACTATTATTTTTTATGGTGTTACTTATCCTGCTACGTGTCCTGCTTCAGCATATCTTACAGAATATATTTATCAAAAGAATTACAAATAAGTTTCAATAAGTGACAAATGATATTCCCAGAACCTTTTTTGTGCACAAACTTTATTTGACTGCACAATTTTTATTTTAAAAAATGTTAAAATATTCTGCTTTCTTTTCAAATGATTCCAGGTTGAAGGTGTTTTGTTCATCAATAAAACTTCACAATATGTTTGCAAGGATTCTGAAGACAGTTTTTGGTTGAAGTTGGACCAAATTGAGAAAGTTTTAGGTTTTCCATTGCCAGAGGGAGTCGAATTTTCTGCAACTTCTGAGGAGGACGAGAAGAAAAAGGAAGAATGGGAAACAAGGCAAAAGTTAAGGGCTGACAGGGAGGCAGCAAAACAAAAACAAGATGAAGAAGAACAAGACAGAGAAAAATCAGCCAAAGAAAAACAAGAGTCAAAGAATGAAGATGCAGAGAAGGACGCAACTGAGGATGAAGTTGAGAATCCTTCAGGCGCTGCTCAAGATAATGATGAATTTAAAGAAACCGAACCTGACCAAGACGATGGGGTCTGGTCAGCAGCTTAACATTGATTCTTTAATAAGACTAACAATGAGGATTGTTTATTGTAATTTAGAGTTAGCACTGCCACATGAAATTGCGTTCATCATCATTAAAAAATGGGTGACTTATGTTATTAGTCTTGGCCTTATTGTCATAAGTTAACTCTTATTAAATTATGTCAGCTAAAAAAAAATTATTATTATTTGGCACATTGGCAGTGAAAGTTAACTGAAAATTACCAATAGCTTCAATAATTATATTGCACCATTTCTGCTTACTGAAAACTACCTCAAGTTAAAGCAAGCTAGAATTATTGCAAAGGGGTGAAACTCAGGCCAGGCCAATGATAAGTTTGTTATTTTATCTTGGTTTTGATGGGCAAAGCATTTTTTATATTTGTTGACGTTTGTAATCATTAATTAAAATGATTTATTTGTTGTATTTATTTGAATGTTATTAAATGTTAATAAAGTTGGTGAAAAAAAAATAAAAAGCCACACATAATTTTTTAAAGTCCAACTTTTTCATTTTTTAAAATCTGCTGTAAATCTTTATCTTCGTAACATATCCTTGAAAAGCTTTGTCACTGTATTCTTTGGAAATCTTAGTGGTTGTTCAAATAAATTATAGCTTTAATTGCAAATTTGCACAATGGATCCAACACTTTCTCTTTCTCTCCATTACTCTGGCATTGCCCAAATTGGAGCAGTCACTTGGGGTAACCAGGAAAATTAGTGTCATCATCATCATGTCCCTTAGTTCTTGGACCGTGGGGGCACCACAGATGACATGAAAACTATCCTTCACCATTCCTCTCTGTTTTCTGCACTAAGCACAGCATCGCCTAGTTTTAGTCCCGTCCAATCTTTGATGTTATCTTCCCATCTTTTTCTCTGTCTTCCTCTTCTTCTCCCTCCTCTCGTTGTGCCCGGCATGATTTCTTTGGCAAGCCCTTGTTTTCTTGTCATGTGGCCAAACCATTCCAGTTTGCGCATTTTTTACAGTCACCAGGAGTTCATCATACTGCCCAATAGCTTGACGAATCCTTTCTTTCACTTGTTCGTTAGAGATATGGCCTCTATAGCAGATTCCAAGAATGATTCCGAAACATCTCATCTCCTTCGCCTTTACTTTTTTTTTCAAGTTCTGCTGTTTATGTCCAGGACTCGCAGGCATACAAGAAAATGGAGAGGACTAATGAGCGCATCAGCCTGATTTTGGTGCTGGGGGCTATATTTTTGTCATTCCATATTTTCTTAAGCCTCTTTAGTTCTGCTGTGGTCTGGGCAATCCTGGCCATCAATTCGGGCTTGGAGCCGTCTTCAGAGACTATTGCTCCTAGGTACTTGAAGCTGCCGTCTCTAATCTTTTCTCCCCTACCTTAATTTCAATGGAGATGCCGGTGGTGTTATTCGTCATCAGTTTTGTCTTTTCTGCACTGATTTACATGCCAAAGGACGAAGAAGTCTTGTCAAGATGCTTTACTAGGTTGGCAAGCTCGTCTTAGTGTATCACAAATATAAAGTAGGATGCATATTCATTGAGCATAAATGTGACAAGAAAAGCCATTTGTTTACCCCATTTCTTAACAAAAATGTTATTGAATACAAGTCAACACATTCATTATAGGTTAAAGTAAACGACTCTTTAATTGTAAGGACAAATAAATGTAAGGATCAACTCAAGGGGAAGCTACTCATATTGTGTCTGTCCATCAGCAAAACAATAAATGTTACAAATAATTATCACAAGAGGTTTTGGTTTTTTAAAGCTACCACTAGATCAAATGAAATACGGTACATGATGATTAAGTGAAACAGTTTTTAAAAAATAATATTATTAGACTTATTGTTAAGACTCCAGAATCTAGCCTCTTCACCTGCACAAACCTGTAAGCAAATTTAACTAAATAACTTGGAGTTTTTTTAGAAGATAAATATTCAGGGACAGTAAGATTCTGTGGACCTTCAAATTTTCTTAGATAATTGACACAAAGAAATCCCAGAAATCATCTGTATGAACATAGAGGTTCTTGAAGTAGAATCCCTTAAACATATTAAAATTTGGAGACCAGAAAAACATCAGCTACAGAACAGTTTATCACAAAGAGGCCTAGAAAAGAAAAACAAACATCAAACAGCTGTAGAAAGTTCACTGTGAACAAGTCATGATAAATTCTGTATGTAAATAAATCTCTCAATAGTATTTCCTTTCAAAGGTCAAGTAATATAGTATTTCCTTTCAAAGGTCAAGTAATACAGTATTTACAGAAAAGTAACATATGGCTGTAGTTCTCAAAAGTAGCTATTTTTAAAAAATAATATCACATTTCTTATGAAGGAGCCATCATTAACATTTATCACAAGTATTTGATTACCCAGTAATGTACAGACAATTTAAATAAGTTTTTAAACATCTAATTAAAGTTGCTACAAGCTATTTCTATCAAAGAAGAAACATTTATACTATTCTGCCTTTTGCACCAGTCCCTTTTTGTTTTGTTTGCTTCTCACAATAATTATCTTTCTAATTAATATCCAACTGCTTGATTAGTGACCCAATGCTCAGCTGTTGGAGATCTAATATTTTTGCTTCCTGTTTACTGGCAGATTTTAAGTAAAATTCCTTACTTCCCATCCATCTCCAGCCACAACATTGAAAAATGAAACTTAAATTAGAAATTTAAAAAAAATTAATACTTCAGATCTTCTAAAATAAACACATAAGTTGACATGAATATTCAAATCCTCCAGCCTCCAACCTCCAATGTATTAATTGAGAAAAAGACATGTTAACTAATGTAATTAATGAACTTAGAATGAATGGAGAGATCTACAAGTTCATTCAGGGTGTTTAAAAGACTGTGCACACAAAAAATTAACTTTTCAAATGAAACCTCTCACGTTTGAATAAATGTACCTGTATTAGCATTATTTTAATTAGAATAATTTTGCTTAATTTAATTAAGTCGTTATTCAAAATATAATAAAAGATCACTGTAGGGGACTCAAGTCTGAAGCAAATGTTAACATTTTAACAACTAAATTTTCTATCAACAAAGATCAGAGATAAGATAAATTATGTTGTGAGATTGTTCTTTATAAAATAAAAATGATTTGAGTTTAGGATTTAAAATTATAAACTCAACCCTTATTCGTGATTATAAATAAATGAAAAAACCTAACCAATTTAAGTTTTGGAAAAAAAAAAACTCAATATAATTTGAATGGTTTTAAGGTAATGGCTTTTCTTGTAGATTGTCGAAAGACAATTACATTTTATTTATAAATTTACATAATTTATTCAGTACAATAAAAATAAAGATGTGAGATCATATCATATGGCAGAGATGATATAACAATGTTATGATTGGGAGTAGCCATGTTGATGTCCTGAAACACAAGCCATTCGTGGTACAGTAATATTTCTGATTACATTAATCAAAATTTAGTGCTTTCAATTTTTGCCTTAAAAAAAAAAAAATGGGGCACACAATTTCATTGCATTCAACACAGTATTTCTACTTGCTATTCCCCAGTGTTATCACAGGATAGAGAAGCAAAAAATTCTTCATTGACTGATGTGATTTAAAGAATCAAAAGTAATAATTGCTCAAATATCTTGTGGAGCACTGAGTAGCTTTCAAGAAACTTAATGTTCTCAAAAATATGTGTCTTTAAAATCACCCCAAAAAATAAAATCAACCCAATGAATAATCAATGTATCTATTTCTAAACTAAAAAAAATCATTAAATCAAAAACATGTACACATGTTCTTGAAACAATCTTTGAAGACCTGAAAAAAAAGTCTAAAAATAAAACTTTCTCTGTCTGCTTTAGTCAATCATTAAAAAAAGAATTAATTTTGTACATCAGGTTACAGCAGCTGCCAAGGGTCCTTCCTGGTGGCAGTATTGCATTACTCTGAGAGAAAGCTAACAATATCATTATGGCTCTATTTCCCTTGCATTCATGTTCTGAGCATAGTTGATAAGGTTTAAATTTATACATCTGTCAAGGGAGATGAAAAGGTTTATATTCATAATTTATGAGAATTTAAATTGACTTGTTGGCTGTCAAGGTTGACTATGGACAAGTAGCCGATAAAATACTATTTAAATGAAATAACTAAATTTAATCTTATTAAAAGAAAAAATATAACAGATTTCTTCAACTTGAAACGTTTCATTGAAGTTAAAAAAAATAAATACATTGCAAGGTCAGATACTTAACAAAAGCTTTGAGTAGAATGGCATTTGTTAAATACATACATGTCATGTTATCCACAAGAAGTTGACTCTTGAATGCTGACATTATCACTAAGATATTACACAGAGTTGATTTGCCAATAGTGATTTAAAATTATATTTATAAAAATCATTATTTAAGTTTACTCACTTGTGTTAATTTCAATTTTATGTTATCACGTTTTTCCCCAAAAGTTTGATTTAAACTAAAATGACAAACATTTTCACAATTTACACAAGTCCATGTGTCAACTACTTTTAGCCACAAGTAAGTCAAAAATATTTACATAATCCTCGATGGGATTGAACAAATTTTTAAAACAAATTAATAGATGGAAGAAATCACAGCACAACCAATGTTTCGTCATTTGCACTTTTTAACCAGCCACATGACACAATGCTCAGTGGTTTTAACCAGCCACATGACACTATGCTGAATGGTTTTAACCAGCCACATGACACTATGCTGAGTGGTTTTAACCAGCCACATGAAACTATGCTGAGTGGTTTTAACCAGCCATATGACACTATGCTCAGTGGTTTTAACCAGCCACATGACACTATGCTGAGTGGTTTTAACCAGCCACATAACACTATGCTGAGTGGTTTTAACCAGCCACATGACACTATGCTGAGTGGTTTTAACCAGCCACATGACACTATGCTCAGTGGTTTTAACCAGCCACATGACACTATGCTGAGTGGTTTTAACCAGCCACATAACACTATGCTGAGTGGTTTTAACCAGCCACATGACACTATGCTGAGTGGTTTTAACCAGCCACATGACACTATGCTCAGTGGTTTTAACCAGCCACATGACACTATGCTCAGTGGTTTTAACCAGCCACATGACACTATGCTGAGTGGTTTTAACCAGCCACATGACACTATGCTGAGTGGTTTTAACCAGCCACATGACAGCTCAGTGGAGATCAAGCAAAGCATACCAGCAGTTATACCACATTAAAACTTGTCACATAGCAGTTTCGGACAAAGCAAAATATGCTGTCAACAAAAAACAAAATAGATTTGGTAAATTTGTTTAAAATGTTTCACACAACATAAAAATAGCTTTGCTATTACATTCTATTGTGTATTTGCCTCTTGTTCTTTACTCCTTATTGTATAATAATTGCTTATAATGACCTGACAGCATTTACATTATAATTATGTCATGACTTTGCTATTTAGCATTGGAAAAGTAAAAACTTTTTATGATTAATATATCAAGCAGGTATCAAATATGACTTGTTTAATTTATTTAAGGATCCACCATGAATAATTACAACAAGAAAGGAAAGTTGTAATCTATATTTTGTTCCATTTTAACATGCTGAATTTAAGTGTTACAAATTTATAAATTCTTATGTTTTCTTTTGTCTTTTGGTATATAGGGCCCAAAGAATGAACTAATCTAACTCAAAGAACCGATCTGAACTCAGTAAATAAAAATCACCATTTAAAAAAAAAATTTGTGTTAATAAAAAAAAAATAAAAAAATTTAAACACTCTACTTTTATGATAATTTTAACAGCTTGTAGGTACTCACACTAATCATATACTGGCATTCAAATAATAATTCAATAGCAAATACTACTGTTAATGATTACTTATGGGAAAATTTGTATTGTTCAAATTTACAACTGTTGATGTAACTATCTGTATAGGAAGACATCCACATTAGAACCAGAATGAGGTTTCAATTATTTTTTTGTATCTTTATTGTAAATGGCATTGCAAAAAAGGGTAACAACAAAATAGATACAAATAAAGAAATTATCAGGCAATTTTCTTTTTTAAGAACCCATCTTTCAGACTATTCAAAATATTAGATTTACCCTTGGTTGTATGTATAGGTAAAACTATATAATCTATTTTGGATGAGCCTTTATTGGAAGGTGTGATTAAGATAATTTTGTATTGATAATATTCTAGGATCATGAGTGTGCCATGAGGCAGTAAAGATTAAATAAAATCACTATTCACCGATATTTGCTTTAAACAAGTTCAGTGGTTTTGAATGTATATTGTAGCACAATGTTGCTTGATTTTAAAGAGTTGCATTTTTACACCTTCAAAAAAAAACAAAGTCCTTAAAACTGGACCAATCACCAATCAGAGCTTTTTTTTCTTAAATAATTATTTTCATTCTTTTCATTGTATTTAAAGCTGCCTCTTTATGTCTAAGAAAACTCTGAAAGAATTTAAAAAAGAATGCAACATCAAAACAATTTTCAGATTTATCAAATTCATTAATTATTAAGATGAAAAATAGATGAACTTCTTGTTACAACCCCTTTGATTATAAATAACATAGATTTATGAATTGAAATAATTAATCCCCAGCTATAAAGTTCTTAAAGTTAAATTGCTTGCAGTAACAGATTTAAAGCTGAATTTTCCTGCCACTAGTAAATTGTCAAACAGTATAATTTTGGTGTATATTTCTACAAATAGGGGGCACCTTACATTAAGTACAAAACAACAGTAATGAGAAGGGCAGTTTGAAAACACAACATAAATAATCAATATTTAACTTGTTGCCATCACTGAAGCCCGTTGGAGATGAGTCCATATAAATTGACATTAGCCACTTTAATATCTCCAACACAATTCACAACATTGTTCTTCTTGACATGAGATCCTATGAGAAGTCTGTTCTATGCATATTATTTCAATGGAAATAATTTACATTTACTAGTTAAAAGCGCTTTTGTTCTCATTGTAGTTGATATGCTAAGCTATTGTGAGCTTTAGTCTTTGTGTTTATTCAGCAGCTTTTCAGCAGCATAATTTCACAAGGATTTCAGACTGTAGTTGAATTCAACTGTAGTTTGAGCATCATTAGAATTGTTATACTTATAATTCTACAGGTGGTAAATTAAAGAGTTTATGCTAAGCTAACTGTTGTCTTTTGTGTGTGCAGTTGATTGTTCTTTCTCTTTCACATCTTGTTCCTTCCAATAATCATAATTCAACTGCAAATGGTGCATTAACTCTGGAATATCACAGTATACTGAAACAAAATTTATTAAAATTTAATATTGTAACTAACTATTCTAATTATATGGTATATAATTATGATTCATGAATTGCCACCATGTATTACCTTTCAAATTAAAATCAAAATAGATCTATCCTAAGATTTGCATTTTTTAAAATTCTTAAAGGTTATACAATTTTACAAATATGAAAAGTTATATCAATACTATCATTAAAATTTTTTATTTTTTTCAATATAATTTATTTCAAAATAGCTTTATAAACGTCTTAGGCTTTGTTTAAATTGTCTTTTTTTTTTTCCAGAGAGCTTATTGGAAGGTTATTTGTATACTTTGAGAAAATAATTGCTAAATGGTGATGTTCTCAAAACTGATTGCTCTTATTTCAAATCAGGTTTAAAATCTGAAACATCAGCTTCATTTATTTAATTCAAACACATCTAAATAGAAGAAATGATAAACATTTTAATTACAAAAACATTTCACATCATTTAGATTTAAAATGAACTTAAAAGAATACAGAATGAATGTTTCGAGTATTTAGATGCAGATTTTATCAATATAAAATTTGTCATTCTTACCATCCCAGGCGTCAAACATTGTTGTTATAAAAAGATTAATGAATGCTAATTGGCATTTTGGGATGTTGAGCGTCTTTCTATCAAACTGAGCCATTACAACAGGAAGACCCCTGCTCTTTTCTTCATCAGTCTGCAGTTCAGAAAAAAACAAATTTTTAAAAAGGGTGTTTAACACATAATTATTGGAATTAATTTTTGTGTGCTTTGGATGATTTAGATTAAATGTCTCCTCTCCAACCTGTTCCCCATGGAGAATCCAACCCCTAAAATCCATAGCTTTAAGTCAGCGATATTCAGAACTAAATAAAAATTTTGCTCCATTCATTAAAATACATGTTAACTTTACTTGTAAATTTGAATGGCATAATAAACATGTTTGTGTGTGCAAAAGTTAGGTTGCTTTAAAATTTTAAGATTTGTTTATCTCACCTACATACTTTCCTTACATGGACATATGAAGGAATAAAATAGTTCATATTAATATTAATCAGTCAGAAAGAATCTTTATAAAAAAAAAAGATAATAAAGTTGTATTAATAATACATTAATACAAATTATTATTAATTTACATTATAGCACACAAGAAACTAATTATATACCTGCTGACAATACTCCTCGGCAATTCGATAAGCCCACTCTTTGCAAAGTGACAAGGGCCTAAGTGGATTACTCACATCAGCGCATTTGATCATCATACGTTTTATAAGAACTCGATTGTCATATGATGAGAGGTCTGATAAGATTGTGTTCATGTCTGTCTCATGAGCATCCACCTGATTAAAGCATTTTTAACATAAAAATGGGATTATCTTAAGAGGACATTTTATGTCATTAAAAAATAAAATCCTCAAACTGATGATATAACAAAATTTCACAAAGTAATAATTTTTTTTTAAAGTCCTTTTCATTCCCCACTGATTATTAGGCTTGTTCTGGAACAACGATTTTATATTCTATATTGTAGGATGTGAAATATTTTCTCTTTGATAATTTATGAAAAAATCATGAAATTTAAGAAGAAATTCTTACATCAGTGTTGTCCCCTTCCAACTTTTGCAAGTGTTTTGTTATAGATGTTGTAAACTTGGACAGATGCTCAAAATGCTGCTTCATGTCTGTTGCAAGAACTTGGTCAATTATAGATTGTCTCACAGTTTTGTAGTCTTCACTAAAAGGCCAATGTATTAAAAATTATCCATTACAAGTGAGGATTTGGAATTATTTTTTATCCTTAGGGTAAAAACCAAGATCAAATTGATATTTTAAAAATGTTTTAAAAAAAGCATTAAAAAAAAAGTAAAACTATTTAAATGTTAATAAAGTATAGGTTTTGAATTTTTTTACCTGCTTAAATTCTGAAAAATATCAACAGCTTGATCTTTGTGAGTTAACCTAAAACACATGCTTGCATGATGATTTTCCAACACAGCTCTAGAAATAACAAATGCAAAAAAAATTGTTTTGTGTTTGTGCAAAGATAATCAAGATATCTAGGTGCAGACCTGTTTTCTCTTATGATTTTGGCATATAATGTATAATTTTGAGGTGTATACCTAATATATAGAGCCTACTGTACATTTATTTTTTACTTTTAATGTATTGATCGTTTTTGTGATGATATTGTACGATTTTAAGAGCTTGAGGGTAAACAGGTCTGTATAAGTGTTAAATAGATTTAAAATATAAAAAATTCATTATTGTACATTTAATATAGCATCAATTTAACCTTATCCACTGTTATTTTTATGTTAACCATCAGAAATGCAGTTCTGCATAATGTGCATTGATTATTATACTTGTTTATATTTTAAAAAATGTAAATTTGTGTATATATTGTAATACTATGGCAGACCAAAAACAAAAACAGAGCCATTCATAGACTTTGAGGATGTTAAAAAAACTATAAAAAAAAACAACCTTCACTTAGTTACTTTAAAAAGATACTTAATATCAGGTTTTAAAAATGTTATTTCTAAAAGTTGACAAGACTGAATAGTGGAGAATTCCAAAACATAAATCATTAAAGCGTATAGAGAGACAGAGAAATATAACTAAATATTGAGAAACACTAACTCTAATTTGAATTTTAGCCCGTATTATCTCACACTTACTGATCGTTGTAAAGTATAGCTAATTGATGTTTCTCATTTATTAAAAATGCATTAGTTCTAGCTGGATGGTCAACATCATGAACTGCTGCTGCAATGAGACTGGTGACTTGATCTTGTTGGTCAAATATCTCCTATAAAGTGAAAATAATTGTAATAGTATTCTCAGTGTCTTTTATTGCTTACTTAAAAATAAAAGTTAAAAATTTACAAGGATTTTTATTTACAATTGTGAGACCAATTAAATTTGAAACTGATACATAAGTTTTGTCAGCACACTGGAGACCCTAAGATTCTAAAAACACCATACATACCTTGGATCTCTCCTTTTCCAAAAAGTAAGCAGTAGCATGCAGAACATCGGCAGCATGAGTTGAGTTGTGGTAATGATTATTGGCATGGTAGTTACTTTCAATCATCTGAAGCCAGTTGACCAAACATTTTTCACTCACATTCAAGTACTCACACACACCAAAGCGAGTAAAAATATTTAGACCAAGATGAAGCAAGGGACTGGGGATAAATATATAAACATTGTTATATTTAAATATTACCTTTTTTTTCTAATTTTGAGCCTAAGGTAAATTTTACAGAGATAGTAAATAACCTAAACATGTTTTACTGTAAACATGGGATGAGAAGAAAATTTGAGCATCAGCATGTTAATTTATCAATTTATGTTAAAACCCAGAGGGACAACAAGATTGGGTGAACATGAAGACTTGAAATTATTTTAAAGAACTATTTTTATGATACAAGATGCTTCCCCCCCCCCCCTCACCCCCCTCCTCCCAACCATTATATTTGTTGAATCTCACAATAAAGATTTCTGTTTTTTTAATCTAGTGACACCTTGTGGTACTATGTCATTTATATTAAGTGTTACAAGAGAATGTTCACCGTTTATTTGTAAGTCTTTCAAGATGAATGATATCAAAGTCCCATGTTGCATCAAGGTTGAGCACACTCATGATGGGATCAGGGATCTGAGAAAGTGAGCAGGTTGGTGTGGACGGAATGTGATGATGACCATGGCCATGATGTGCTGCAGAAATAATTCAACATTAATTACATAGTAAATGGGTGAAAATAATATTCATAGACTCTACAGAGTCAAGTACAATCACATTTTTTAAAACATACTAGGCATAATGTAGACAAATGTGATATATTATTTATTTTACTATTTTAATAAATTAAGAGTAAGACACAATTATTTGGAGTGGCCTTTAAAAGATGAACAGATCATGAACTGATTATAGTGATTACAGCAAGCTGATAATAAATTTATTTTTTATGTATTTGCAATTTTATACTGGGCACACATCAAATTGCTATTTAAAGATAGCCAGATCATCAAATTTAAAATGTTAAGCATTTGATAAATAATTACTTACATGCTCTTTGTATATCATGGCCTGATAATTTTCTTTTAACATTTTGCTGAAGAATTTAAAAATAGATATGCCTTAATATGTTTTTATACACGCAAATACAACTAAATAATGAAAATTAGAATAAATGTTTTTGTAGGCATAAGTTAGATATTATTTTTAATGTTAATTAGTAATTGATTAGATTATACATTATGTTATGATAATACATTAGTGGAAATAGGAGTTGGAAACTATTTCAAATCTTGTTTCTGATGCTCATGATCTTTATTAAAAATATGGCTTCTTCAGCAGTTCAAAAAAGTTGAAATGCTGTAAGATTGATAGAAATGTCAATGACATCAGATTCTGGTTTGAAGAGAATTTCTCTTTAAATTAAAAAGGTGGTAATGCATATTCATAAAAATTTATTTCTCTCACAAAAAAAATCACATCAAATGAAGAAACATTCAAATGCAAGAAAGAAAATAGTGGAAAAATAATGACTGCAAAAGTATGAAGGAAAAAAAGCCACCTGGAACAATAAAGAACAATCTATAACATACAGAATTATTTTAATATCCAAAGCAGTGTAAGAAAAGAAGTGCATTCTAAGCTAAATGTTGGTGCATTACAGATAAAAACGATAATATTATTTCAAAGGATTTCATCAATAGCTTAATTAACTGATTTGATACGTTGCTGTAAATTTCTGACTTCAATACGTGCATTTTTAAAATTAATTTTTACATTTCTTTTTAACAGGAAATACAATTATCTCCCTCTGAGTTGAAGATAAGCACCCAATTGTCAGGTAACATAATTCTAATTGTTACTGATAAAATGCTTGTTCATAAAAAAAAATGAATCTGTGCTTTCTTTAGAGAATTAACACTAGGCCTACAGCTACAGTTTAGAAATTTGTTAACTAAATAGTAAGCTGTTCAGTGTAAGGCTTTCATCAAAATAACAGAAAACATCAACACAATGTAGATCAATGACAGAGGTTACATACAGACATAAGCCCTTCAACAAGATCAGAGGCCATTGGGTCATCGTTAGCCCCCATTTCTTGATGTTGGAAAGGAGAATATAGTTCACTGGTCTGGAGAATTTCCAGCACTTTGTCAAGGGCCTGAGCAACAGTTAGTGGAGAGTTCTCTTGAGCTGCATTGATAATATTAATGACCTGGAAATGCATGAAAGTTGTGTGAGATACATCTTCTAGTGAGGACTGTAAAAAAAACAAAGAAATTAAAGAGAATGGATTATAATCAGCAGCCCTAAATTCATGGTTTACAGTTTCTTTTTATTTCATTCCTCATACAATTGAAACTAAAGTCTCATTTTTAAAGTTTAGTTTTTCAAAGTAAAGATCCATATTTTTTAAGAAGCTTCAAATGATGTTAAATGCTATTCAAGGTCAAACTATTTGTAGGACAAGCCTTTTAATTTGAATTGAAAACAATTACTCTGGGCACATGTTGTAATTAAGTTTAAAAAAAATAGATTGTGAGTTATTCATTAGTAATTAAAAAAATGATTTCTACTAGGAAAATGTTTGATTGTGTTGAATCTATTGTAACAGAAATTTATTTTCATTTGTGATCTGGAAAAATTAGTCTTACTCTCAACCATGATGGTATTATTAGTAGGCTAAAGAAGTATTATGTGAGTTTACACATGGGCACTTACAGTACCACCTCTACTGCACTCTCTATGTCCACTAATACAATTCAACTAAAAAGATTAACACAAACTTAAGGACCTTAAATCAAATTTAAAAAGAAAAACAAAATGTTTTAAATGTGTGCTGTACAACACCAAAGCCAGGCTCAAACCATTCTTTAAGAAAAATATTACTTCGTACCTTTGTGATTGGTGCTTCGATTGTCATTGAGTGTGCTTTCACAATAGATTCACGTCTTCGAGGAAATGACATCATACTGCCTGCATTTAATGAATCAAAGAGAAAAAAAAAAAAATCACACTAACAAGTTCCTGACACAGTTTTAGCCCCAGTAAATTTGATAAAAAGTTGTAGAAGACTGTTAACACTTTAAGAGGTTTGTTGATAAGAATTGGAAATATTTCCTGAGTAACAAGAGAAAAGCAAACACTTGGCAATTATTTGAAGAAATGACATAACTATCACATATTCTTTTAACAATTAGATCATTGGGTCGGAAATGGTCCAACAACACAATGAACTATGTCGGTATCTAAAAGATTTTTAAGCTGTGATATTTTAAAGCATGTTAGTTTAACAAAGGTATTTCTTCTAATTTAATGTCAAATTTTTTTAAAGTACTATTTTTTTTATTATAGATAATAAGCATAGTCAATATTGAGTAATAATGCTTAACATTATTTCAATTTTTTAAAAATAAATTATATATAATAAACTAAAAAATCATTTGATTTAACTTTCTAACATTACTATCTGCCCATCCCATTATTTAAATTGTAGACAAAAAAAAAAGATGATGACAAGAATAGTCCTACGCCAACTTGGATTCAAACAACACAGTTTTTTTAAATTCGGTACAAGTATCTTAAAATAAAGTGAACTTTTTTTTTCTCCCTGCAATTCAAACCATTTCTCATCTTTTTTGGTTTCCTTGTCTTAAGTATGTTAAAATGTCTTTTAGTTTAATATCTTTTTTGAAAACTTACCGTTGGCAAGTTGATTATAACTGTCCGTAGAATGACTTTTTACAGATACATACTGTGATATGGACCTACAATTAAAAATCAAACGAATGGGCTCAAGTAAAACATTACATGATATTCAAGAAACAAAAAAACTGTTTGGAATTGTGTATCAGGATCCCACGCTTGTAGCATAAATTAAAAAAAAAAAGGCAGGCTATGCTGCGTGGGACACTTAGAAAGAATGACAGAGGAGCAGAGGAGTGAAGAGGGTGCACCTCCTAAAACTCAGAAAAATGGTGCAAAGCTGATCTAGTCTTGGATTGGTTATGTGGAAAAAAATGTACAGCAGCCGGGAATCAAACAATGGAAGAGAAAAGCACCAGTTAGGTCTGAGAGGAAGGAAGTGGTGAGGCAGGCCAAAGCCCTACGTGGGCTGTAGTTCAACAGGGATGGATAATGTGATATGGACCTAAAAATAAAGTAAAACATTATATGATATTAAAGAAAAAAAATTTTGGCATAAAAAATTTTCTTCATATTTTAAGTATTTGTTCACACAGTGTAAAATTTTAAATTTCTCGGAAATCTGGGGAAGAGGGTTAAAGAAAATATATGTCGTCTACGAAAGGTTAATGGAAAATCCAGATATTCTGTTCTGAAGTCTTTCAATGTGAGTGTAAATACTAAACAGTGTAATTCATCTGAATTTGAGGAGTTAAAAATATTTATCTAATTTAGTTGACGCAACATTACATAAAAATATAACTGAAATAATGTCTTTTGCAATATTAATTATTTAAAATATATTTAGATTGGCGCTAAAATATTTGCTGATCATAAAATTCTTACCCGTTTGGGCCTAATATTGGTGTGACTTTACAATGGAAAGGAATCGTGTCCCCACTCTTCCTCCTTGTGTAGTAGGTACCCTCCCAGTGCTGTGGACGGAAATAACATAAATCAACAGTCAACAATTTATTAAATTCTTTCTAGCATGGCAGTAATAATAAAAAATAAAATATGCTTCCCTTTCACACAAACTGACATATAACGTGTAACGGGATACGCCCCTGGCAGACATTTACAGCCCGTCTTAGCTTGAATGCCCACAGCCCTGTATCCTATCGTCTGATTTTTTTTTTTTTTTTTTTTTTCTGGTGTGAGGTCAAAACAAGGCTCCCCTTTTAAATATTGAAACAAGGGTATCGTGCTCTGTATACCATACAAGTTGGTTGATGATGTGGTAGAGATATTGCAATCGGTACTTTTCAGTATGACAGTTCATGATTTCCCCCCCCCCCCCCCCCCAACATGAATTGAATGACATGAAACAATATATAAGGGGCGCACGGGGAAGAGTAAACAATTATTTTGAGAAATTTTAAAAAGCGGTGCCTTTTTCAGAAACCACCAAAAAAAAACAACGACTCACTGTTTAAGAGAATGTCTACGCCACTAATGATTGCCTCTAAATTAATTCCGCGCATTCCATCAGACGAGCAAATGGCTTGTCTTTTAAAAAGGGTAGAATGTGTCATGCATGAGAACCCGTGCAAGTCCTGTCAAGACCTGCTCTTACGTCATACTAAAGTTCGTTCGTCTCTCTGTATGTGTGTGTGTGTGTGTATGTGTGTATTTTGAGGTAGGTGGGGCATACAGTGGACTTCATTATTTGTAACGTAGTGCTTATGTGTTGAATAATGCCCCCCCCCCCTTTTTTTTTTAAAGAGCCCTACCCCATCATTATTTGATGGATCCGCCCTTGACTCTAATGTCACGTCACACTGTAACACAACGCCGAGAGCTTCACGGAGCGTCTCGAGCTAAAGTATAACAGCGCGACAATCTCCTTTCCCTCAGTACAATACATATTGTCACTGCACCTGAATGGCGTGGTGCTATCAAGGAAAACATACTGGCGCATGAAAAAACATATCGGCACGTGTAACTGCGCCGCGCAGTTGAAAACAAGAGCAGTGCAGTGACCTTGAGGATACATGAAAGACTTGAGGGAGTTGTTGTGTCAAGTCTGAGACCAATAGACGGAACTCCAGTGTTTCTCAAACCTTGTTTGCCCCACGGCACACTTGAGCACATAAAAATGTCCCCCCAAAAATGTCCTCCAAAAAATTTCCTCCCAAAAATGTCCTTCCCATTCCCCTTTAATGAAAGTTATTTAATTTTTTTTTAAAAAGATGTACCAGGGCGCCAGCTAGTTAGGGGCGCCAAAATGTGCTTTGGTATTATTTTATTGATGAAAATAATGGGTTTGAGAGTTGAAAAAAAAGGAAAAGAGGGCGCTTTAAAATGAATCTTGTCCCCGGGCGCGAATCTTGTCTCCGGGCGCCAAACACTCTAGCTACGCCACTGGCCGTCATCTAGATTTAATGTCAAATTTGCGGCTATTTTAGGCCTCGCGATTTACCATTACAATAATGGAAATTTATTTTTCATATTGTAGAGCTAACTTTAAACAAAAAAATTAAATCATAGTATAGACCGAGTAGAGATAATTATAAGTACTTGGGAGTCACCATAAATAATAAACTAACATTGCACGAATACGGACACGTCAACGGTTCAATCATAAAAGATAGCGATATTATCAGCATTTATTTTCATTGAGCGATGCACTCTTAACTTGCCCATTTTAAATGCTTTAGGGCAGTGGTTCTCAACCTTACTAATGCCGCGATCCTTTCATTCAGTTCCTGATGCTCTGGCGACATTGTATGTGTGTTTCCGGTGGTCTTAGGCGACCCCTGTGAAAAGGGTTGTGCGAGCCCCCTAAGGGGTAGCGACCCACAGGTTGAGAACCGCTGCTTTAGGTGTCAACCGCAACTCAGTTGCTTTTTTTTAAAGACTTTATTCAGAAATTCACCAATATAAAATTTATAAACAACTTTTAATGCTAAATATTTGGAATGTTTATTCATATATTTCATCGAGCAGACGTCAAATGTGGTAGAGCAAAATCATCCAAGAGATGGAGTTATTTTTAACGTGATACGAGCTAAAACAGTGGTTCTCAAAGTGGACAGTGGTTTTCAAAGTGGGCGGTGGGACTGCTTGGGGTGGGGTGGGGTGGTAGTTGTACTGCTCAAATAAGGGGCGGGGAAAAGTATTTTGCAGTTTTAGGAGAGTGGTGGGATTGCTTAAATGGGCGCTGGTGAATTTAGAAATGCCAACTTTGTACAAATCAAACATCTAATACTAATAATAAAACACGATTTGATTTCAGTGGCGTAGTGAAGGGGGCAAGGGGGGAATCATGCCCCGGGCGCTACTCACAAAGGGGCGCCAAATGGTATATTTTACTATAATTTTGTATGGTTTTCGAATAAGGGGGGCGCTAAAAAGGTATTGGGGGTGGCGCTAAAAAGGTATTGTGCCCCGGGCGCGAGTTAAGCTCGCTACGCCACGATTCGATTTTCAACATTAACAAATAAAAAGTGGCGAATAGATACCGCTCTGAGATGAATAGTCTCAGTCAGACGAGGAAATGACCTTTGATCTTTTCAACAGTAGGTGCGGTGCAGCAATAACAACAAAGATCGTATACTATAAATAGGGGGGCTATGAACACACAACTCTAATAAATTGATTAAATATGAGTCTCCAACATGGAACACGTAAATAAAATATATTAAAAATATAATTGTATATATATAATATATATATATATATATATATATATATATATATATATATATATATATGTAATTGACGGATCCGAATGTCAGTTTTCAATACTATAATATTTATTTGAACTTAAAGAATGGAACATTTTGTCAGTGAGGTTTTCTACGAGCAAACGAGCGTAATCCAATTGGTATCTCTTATATACATACTTTGCTTCTGGTGTATCCTGCTTCCTTTTTCACAACCGCCGGCACCCTCCAGTGGCGTAGTGAGGGGGGGCAAGGGGGGCATCATGCCCCGGGCGCTACTCACAAAGGGGCGCCAAATGGTATATTTTACTATAATATTGTATGGTTTTCGAATGGGGGGGGGCGCTAAAAAAGTATTGGGGGCGCTAAAAAGGTATTGTGCCCCGGGCACGAGTTAAGCTCGCTACGTCACTGCCCCCCCCCCCCCCCCGCCTACTCAGCATGTATTATATTAATGAACTGAGTGAGGAAGAAAAGCTGTCACGCTGCGAGCGTCATACGTGACGTCATGGGTGACGGGTAAACTCAAGTGGCAATGTTGATTTTATTTTGTCTTTAGGGTTAGGCGACTATTGTATTAATCAATAAGGAACCATCTTCTGTAGGACGATTGTGTAAAGGTCGGCAGGTAGGGATGGTGTAGCACTGTCTGTAGCACTGTCCGTAGCACTGTCCGTAGCAATGTCTGTAGCAATGTCTGTAGCACTGTCCGTAGCACTGTCCGTAGCACTGTCTGTAGCCCTGTCTGTAACACTGTCCGTGGCAATGTCCGTAGCAATGTATGTAGCACTGTCTGTGGCACTGTCCGTAGCACTGTCTGTAGCACTGTCTGTAGCACTGTCTGTAGCACTGTCCGTAGCACCGATGTTTAAAGACCGGCAAGTAGGGCATAGGACGGTCTGTAAGCCTTTTGTGTAAAGGCCTATATGTAATTATATTATAGAACATGAGACGTTAAATCTTTTTTTGTTGCTGTAAAACTTGGACCCATCTAACTAAAACTTCTAGTAAATGTGTGCATTTTGTGTAATTTCAACAGTCAGCGGAGTTGATCTCCTTTACCACTTCTGATACTGAGCTGCAGTAGACTTTAGCTCATTTGTAGAATGAAATATTGATATGCAATTAATATGTAGATCAAAGGAGTCTAAAGAAACATTTTTTATTTATAATTGAACATTTGTCTGCGAGCCAGATGCAGCCATCAATAGAGCCACATCTGGCTCGCGAGCCTTAGGTTCCCGACCCCTGTCCTAACGGCTCCTAGCGGATGCCAGGGCAGCCTTGAAGCTCTCGATTGACGTCGAGTCCACGGCGGTATTGTCCAGGTGGTTCCAAGCGATTATTCACGACAAAAATCTAAAAGATATTTTATTTAAGAAAGAAACAACAGCAAAACAAACCAAACACATTAGTTAAAAGCTGTTTCTTTGTTATCAATGATTTTAACGTAAAATGTGTTCCTATGTTTCTATAAAAATGTATAATAAGTAAACTTTCAAAAACGTTTTAAGATCAGAGTTTTGTTGATAATTTTGTAACCATGTAATATCATTTCTCAGCGTCTGTTGAGGCATTAGTTATAAACTGGCAAGGTTGTAGTTATAAACTGGCGAGGTTGTAGTTATACACTGGAGAGGTTGCAGTTTTAATCTGGAGATGTTGTAGTTATAAACTGGCGAGGTTGCAGTTATAAACTGGAGAGGTTGCAGCTATAATCTGGAGATGTTGTAGTTATAATCTTGCGAGGTTGCAGTTATAAACTGGAGAGGTTGCAGGTATAATCTGGAGATGTTGTAGTTATAAACTGCCGGGTTGTAGTTATAAACTGGCGAGGTTGCAGTTATAAACTGGAGAGGTTGCAGTTATAATCTGGCGAGGTTATAGTTATAAATTGGCGAGGTTGTAGTTATAATCTGGAGATGTTGTAGTTATAAACTGGAGAGGTTGTAGTTATAAACTGGCGAGGTTGCAGTTATAATCTGACGACGTTATAGTTATAAACAGGCGAGGTTGTAGTTATAATCTGGAGATGATGTAGTTATAAACTGGCGAGGTTGCAGTTATACGCTGGCGAGGTTGTAGTTATAATCTGGCGAGGTTTAGTTATAATCTGGAGATGTTGTAGTTATAATCTGGAGAGGTTGTAGTCATAAACTGGCGTGGTTGTAGTTATAATCTGGCGAGGTTGTAGTTATAAACTGGCGAGGTTGTAGTTATAATCTGGAGAGGTTGCAGTTATAATCTGGCGAGGTTATAGTTATAAACTGGCGAGGTTGTAGTTATTATCTGGAGAGGTTGCAGTTATAATCTGGAGATGTTGTAGTTATAATCTGGAGAGGTTGTAGTTATAAACTGGAGAGGTTGCAGTTATAATCTGGAGATGTTGTAGTTATAAACTGGCGAGGCTGTAGTTATAAACTGGCGAGGTTGCAGTTATAAACTGGCGAGGTTGTAGTTATAAACTGGAGAGGTTGCAGTTATAATCTGGAGATGTTGTAGTTATAAACTGGCGAGGTTGTAGTTATAATCTGGAGAGGTTGCAGTTATAATCTGGAGATGTTTTAGTTATAAACTGGCGAGGTTGCAGTTATCATCTGGCGAGGTTGTAGTTATAATCTGGAGATGTTGTAGTTATAAACTGGCGAGGCTGTAGTTATAAACTGGCGAGGTTGCAGTTATAAACTGGCGAGGTTGTAGTTATAAACTGGAGAGGTTGCAGTTATAATCTGGAGATGTTTTAGTTATAAACTGGCGAGGTTGCAGTTATCATCTGGCGAGGTTGTAGTTATAATCTGGAGATGTTGTAGTTATAAACTGGCGAGGCTGTAGTTATAAACTGGCGAGGTTGCAGTTATAAACTGGCGAGGTTGTAGTTATAAACTGGAGAGGTTGCAGTTATAATCTGGAGATGTTGTAGTTATAAACTGGCGAGGTTGTAGTTATAATCTGGAGAGGTTGCAGTTATAATCTGGAGATGTTGTAGTTATAAACTGGCGAGGTTGCAGTTATAAACTGGAGAGGTTGCAGATATAATCTGGAGATGTTGTAGTTATAAACTTGCGAGGTTGCAGTTATAATCTGGAGATGTTATAGTTATAAACTGGCGAGGTTGTAGTTATAATCTGGAGATGTTGTAGTTATAAACTGGCGAGGTTGTAGTTATAATCTGGAGAGTTTGCAGTTATAATCTGGAGATGTTGTAGCTATAAACTGTAGAGGTTATAGTTATAATCTGCAGATGTTGTAGTTATCATCTGGCGAGGTTGTAGTTATAATCTGGAGATGTTGTAGTTATAAACTGGCGAGGCTGTAGTTATAAACTGGCGAGGTTGCAGTTATAAACTGGCGAGGTTGTAGTTATAAACTGGAGAGGTTGCAGTTATAATCTGGAGATGTTGTAGTTATAAACTGGCGAGGTTGTAGTTATAATCTGGAGAGGTTGCAGTTATAATCTGGAGATGTTGTAGTTATAAACTGGCGAGGTTGCAGTTATAAACTGGAGAGGTTGCAGATATAATCTGGAGATGTTGTAGTTATAAACTTGCGAGGTTGCAGTTATAATCTGGAGATGTTATAGTTATAAACTGGCGAGGTTGTAGTTATAATCTGGAGATGTTGTAGTTATAAACTGGCGAGGTTGTAGTTATAATCTGGAGAGTTTGCAGTTATAATCTGGAGATGTTGTAGCTATAAACTGTAGAGGTTATAGTTATAATCTGCAGATGTTGTAGTTATAAACTGGCGAGGTTGTAGTTATATTCTGGCGAGGTTGCAGTTATAATCTGGAGATGTTGTTTTTATAAACTGGCAAGGTTGTAGTTATAATCTGGAGAGGTTGTAGTTATAAACTGGAGAGGTTGTAGTTATAAACTGGAGAGGTTGTAGTTATAAACTGGAGAGGTCGTAGTTATAAACTGGAGAGGTTGTAGTTATAAACTGGAGAGGTGTTTTCAAATGAGGTAAAAGAAACCTTCCAGTTTCATTAAATATTTGAACAAGTTACACCCCGACAAGGCAAATAAAAGAGTAAAAAATATTTTCCCTTCCTTTAGTGAAAACTTCGAAAGAGACCCGCACGCTCGACCGTGTTCCAACGCTCCTCAACAAAGCACAAATGGATTTCACAGTGGCGTAGTGAGGGGGGGGAAAGGGGGGGCATCATGCCCCGGACGCTACTCACAAAAGGGGCGCCAAATGGTATATTTTACTATAATATTGTATGATTTTCGAATGGGGGGGGGCGCTAAAAAGGTATTGGGGGCGCTAAAAAGGTATTGTGCCCCGGGCGCGAGTTAAGCTAGCTACGCCACTGGGACTTCATGCACCGAACACCATTTCATTGTTGATTGCTAACTCTAGAGACGATCGGCGAAGAACTCATCCCAACAGCAGCCAGTTGATGTTTTGAGTATTGTCTTGCATTAAGTCTCCAAAAACGATACAACTATACACAAATCATTTCAAATACTTATAGGATCTTCATTTAATGAAAGAAACTACAAACATAAATAAAGGAAAGAGTATTAGCCGGAAACAGGGCTAACGTCAGTAGTCAGAAAAGGAGTAAGATGATGCCTCGCAGGAACTGTTCATTGCAAAGGCGTATAGATGAAATGTCTGAGAATATTGGAGATAAGTTGTGCAGCGTACTGAGTCAACAGAATTTTGCATGACAACTGGATGAGTCGACCTTGGCACGCAATGAATCTTTGTTTCTCGGCTACGGATGTCTTGTTCAAGATAACAGTTTTATTCAAAACCACGTTTTATTCAAGATTACAGTATAGTTCAAGATTTCAGTATAGTTCAAGATTACAGTATAGTTCAAGACTACAGTATAGTTCAAGATTACAGTATAGTTCAAGATTACAGTATAGTTCAAGATTACAGTTTAGTTCAAGATTACAGTATAGTTCAAGATTACAGTATAGTTCAAGATTATACTATTGTTCAATATTACAGTTTTGTTCAAGTTTACAGTTTATTTAGATTACAGTATAGTTCAAGATAACAGTATAGTTCAAGATTACAGTTTAGTTCAAGATTACAGTATTTTTCAAGATTACAGTATAGTTCAAGATTAAAGTATAGTTCAAGATTACAGTTTAGTTCAAGATTACAGTATTTTTCAAGATTTATAATTTGCAAGACATATAGACGCATACACTCACGCACTGTTGAAGAAATTCGAGTTCAAAACATGCTGTGTTGTTGCAATACTTCTATTCTTAACAAGTAGGGATGTGTTTATGGCCTCTGAGGGAGCGGCGGACCAGCTACAACATGATCTCAATCGGTTAGCTGAGTGGAAAGCGAGCTGGGACATGGAATTTCATCCAGCCAAGTGCCAGACACTGTCAGTCACTAGAAGTTGTACTCCTCTACACGACCACTATGAATTTCATGGCCATTTACTTGAGTCAGTTGCCTCCGTAAAGTACCTGGGTGTTACCATTCAAAGAGACGTCCGCTGGGACGAGCATGTTAATAATGTGTGCAACCGGCCAAACAAGACCCTGGGGTTCTTAAGGCGTAATCTAAAGATCACCATCTACAGTGTGAAAGAAAGAGCCTATAAAGCCTTTGTCCGGCCGCTTTTAGATTATGCATCTTCGGTCTGGGATCCATTCACCCAGAAGAGCATCGACAGGTTGGAAGAAGTACAGCGACGGGCAGCACGCTTTGTCGAGAACCGTTACAGGAGTACCTCTAGTCATGCTGGAAACTCTGGACTTGTCACTATTGGAAGAAAGACGACGACTATCCAGGCTCTCCATGATTTACAAGATAAATAATGGGCTAGTCCACTGCTCTGGCACTAAACAGAAACTCGCCCCCTCCCCCATAGAGAGCGACGAGGCCATGACAAGCAGTTCCGGCTCATACCAGCGAGAAGCCAGTATAGGAACTGCTTATTCCTGCCAAAGACAATCAGGGACTGGAACAAGCTTTCAAAAGGAACGGTTGAGGCGACAACACTTGACTCATTTGCGTCTATTGCCCCAGGCCTTCCAACCCCCAGTGCATGATACCCTCACACAGTTACTCTTGTAAACAGTGAAAGACAAAACATTAAAAAAAATTATCAAAAGCAATGAATATCATTAAAAGCAATATTTCGCAAATTTAAATAATTCTATAATGGAGGTTCTAAAAATAGACATTTGAAAAAAACTACTTGAAGACATTTAAGTCAACTGTTGAAACACATCCCGAAATGAAAGCTTTTAGTTGGTCACAACCTTGACTAGATGTACAACGTTGAAATTATGCCCCCTAACGTTGAAATTATGCCCCCTAACGTTGAAATTATGCCCCCTAACGTTGAAATTATGCCCCCAACGTTGAAAATATGCCCCTAACGTTGAAATTATGCCCCCTAACGTTGAAATTATGCCCCCTAACGTTGAAATTATACCCCCTAACGTTGAAATTATGCCCCCTAATGCAATGCGAGTCATGAGTAACATGACGCGTCTCACATTCACTCTCAGGCAAACATTCACAAGTTTGTGAAAATATTAATAATAATAACAACCACAAAGGCCAGCTTCTTTGATCTCATCTGAGAAACTTGCCACCAGGTGGTGAAATCAATCAAACCAACATCTTCTGAAATTCAACCCCGGAATTTATAAGAGAGCTTGTGTGTGAGCTTTTCCAATAAAGTCAACGATCACTTGTATACGTTATCTCTACCTTCACTTGTATACGTTATCTCTACCTTCACTTGTATACGTTATCTCTACGCTCACTTGTATACGTTATCTCTACGATCACTTGTATACGTTATCTCTACGCTCACTTGTATACGTTATCTCTACCTTCACTTGTATACGTTATCTCTACGATCACTTGTATACGTTATCTCTACCTTCACTTGTATACGTTATCTCTACGC